>JAWPHD010000300.1:215000-517251 GCA_037043455.1 Cyrtodaria siliqua | reverse complement strand
GGACCTGTTATTATGTACAATAACTATTTCTGGCCTAATGTATTTGGGAAAGAGAGTGGCCTATATTTTTTTCACTGTTAGGAACAGTGATATATATGCACTATTGGAAATTGCCTATTCGAAGACAATACGTACTCTGGCCCTCAATCTGTGGCATGTGTGCATTAAAACTAGCTGATACGAATCAGTCAATGAGCATTCTAGCAGTAGAAATACGCACTCATGTTCATGCGTTTTCAAATGCACCATGTAAAACGTTCCGAAATAGGTCCTGAACTGAATATTACCTTATTGTGAGATCTTCAAACGTAAAACTGACAATAAATACATGATGAAAATCATGAAATTATTATGTTTTCTGAGCACCATCACATGTACTTATTACATCTCAATTATATTGGCACGAATGTCAGGTTCTCTTTATCATAGCAACTCCATCATGAATAACGTCGTAACTCCATCATCCTCTGTAATGTAAATACTCATCATGATAATCGACCTTAGATTAGATTTAGTATCTAGTTTTACACCAACAGGGTGAATTCAAAGTCTTCTGATGTCAGACGCATTGAATGTTCACAGAGACCAGGTATGATTTTTCATAATTTATGCACACTTACATCATGTACAAATAAGGGATCTCGTGTTACAGTTTGCACAAGGAGCTTGTTGTCGCAAAACACCTACAACGAGTTCTTCTCGCTCTTGAGTCTGTTGATTCGAACCCACTCGGTGGAGAAATGTCTGCGAGGTACTAGCAGAATAGACGGTGTTTCCTTCTCTAATTATCTGATTTCCTTTAAATTGCCTTGATGTCTTCCCTGCAATAAGTGCTAACTGTTCCCCATTTTTTTTAGGATCTAAAATGATTCTGTAATAAACTGGCGTTAATACACTATGCATTTAGCGTCATCAAGAGTACTTATTAATTTTATTAATTGCCATAAACAAATTCATTATTAAACACAATAGGTAGTATTTTTTTATGAGTCTACATAGTCTTGTTATATATTGAGTACTGTGAAAATGTCAAATTTGGACACAAGCAACATATGTTTAGGACCCTTACGATAAGATCTAGACGCTCCAAAAGACTCTACTATTTGTCAAAATGCATATTGTTAGCTAATTGATTCATTAGGTAATAGTTGTAACCGTTTTGCATTTCATTGCATAGTATTTCACTATACAACTAATTAATGTTACATGGACGTGTACTGACCAAAACATATATTTGTTTTGCCAGTATATGAATTAAAGAAAACACAACAAAAGAATAAGGAGGAAACATTGAACATTCTTCCAAATTACTATCCTTTGATTAAATTATATGTGAAGTAGATTTAAAGTCAAAATGATACAGGATTAATAGACCAAAAGTGCTATTATTGCTAATGCATGGCTTATTCTTTAAGATTGCCGTGTGTCTCTTATAACAGTCCTCAACATTTAATAGTTTCCGTCTAATCTGTAGATCGATAGTGCAGACTGACGTACCATGAATGTGGCATACGAAATGTTCAGTTAAACTTCGAATATGATAACTATAATAATCTAAGTGATCGTGTTTCAAACAAGGTGTTCTCAGATCCGCAATAAAATGTTAATGTTACATCATGGCATGAGTATGTCAGAATCCTCTCGAGAAGCCATACGTTTAAGGAAAAGTATGTTTTTCGAACATATGGCCAGAATTATGACGGGAAAGTTAGAATGATTGACGAGTTTGATGGAACCGATAATGATAAAACAGAAGATGATGAAGGAAGAACCAATATTTTCAATCATATTAAAATTGAAATTGGTAAGAAGGATGTAAGAATTACGTATAAATAGAAAGGTAATTACTACGTTTGTAATTCGGACACAAATATTGTATTCTCTAGAAGTATACGATTACCAATTAACAGAAATGGGTACCGTACAGTGCGGAGGCCCAACAAATGGTATCAATATTTCAAAGAATCTAAAGAGACGCTTACGTTCAGCCCGATCATATGAGTCGTTATATCATGGGCAGCGGTGCTTGAAACAGAGATTGAAAAGAAGTAGAAGAAAAAAAAGGTATTCAGCGGTCAGCAGTCAATCTCGAGACACCCGTGGCTCAAGCGATCGAGATTGCTCAATTGGGATTGAGGAGAAACCAGAAAGTCAATCAGATTGTCAAAAAAAGTGAAAGCAGACTATAAAAAGTGGAGGTAAACGCCCTAGAAATATGACTGAAACTCCTTATGACCAAAGCTTTCTGTAACACCACTGAAATTGTAGATATTTGAAAACATTAAATAATCAGACAAGACGGGGATGCCTAAACCGTTTAATACAATGGAAAGCAAAATGAAGAAAACGTATAATGAGCTGGTATAGTGGTATAACGCATGGAAAACAGTGATAAAGCTACTAACATTTTATTTCTTGTTAAATAGTCCGCATAGAAAGTAAATAATAAATTTGTAAACATCCATTCATGAGTTATTTATTATTTATAATCATGTTTGCAAACTGTTTGGTAAGTTTGGAATTTTTCTTCTGATTATTTACGGACAAGTTATTCATGATATCTTGCCTAGTCTATCCGGCGTATCGACACATCACGTAATATATACAATATAATCCGCACGTATCCCAGGTATCGACTGGAATCCAATACATACTCTTGAAATAAGGATTTTGAAGTTTAGTTTCGAGCTCCAAATCATAAAACTCTGGTGTTTTACCGAGAGAAAACGAAGTATACGCCTGTTGCTTTGCTGGGAAGGTAAAACGTTACTCAATTATCCCATGAGTTGGCAGCTGGTCTGCATGTTAGAAATAAAAAAGGTGCCCCTTTCTATATTTCAATTCGTCCGCTGAACACTGTCACAGGATTATCCCTTTAAGTGTTTATATAGTTCAAAATTTATCCTTGTACCAATATGTTTACCAACCGTGACAATCATTGGGGCTATACTCGCTACATCCCAGTGACCCACCAGGTTCATATGGTCTGAAACCATCCAACACAGTTGTATCTGGTCCAGTTTCGGTTTGATCATTGGTCAAGACGGCACGTAAATTTATCAATATGTTAAATTCGTCAAATCTTAGAGCAATTTCTCTACAAGTGGGTTGAACTTCAAATTTCCCTTTCGGTAATCAAAAGTGGTGTAGGTCGACCACTTTAAAACCGCTGTTCACACGAACGTAACGGTTCGCTCCTAAATGTTGTCTCAAATGCACGTCTTGCCCTTCATTGAGTTGCGCAATAGCATTCTGTATATCTTGTGTAGATTGTTCATGCAACTGTTGATGAAGTCGAAGGGTTAACGAAAACTCCTGTTTGGTGCGAATGTTGTTCACATAGACTGTCTGACAAAAGGTAAGGTCGACATTTTGGTGTCCAAATTGTTTTACTTCTACGAAAACGTAACGTAAAAAAAAATTGCAGTTAATTAGAGAAAAGGACACAACTGTGATGCTGTTTTAATCACACTACAGCTTTGTAACAAGAACTTCATAAATGTTGAAGTTGCTCTTTCAAAAACGGAGCTAGTTTTAGTACTGTATTTAACGTAAATAGTTTCCAAAATGTTCCATCCTAAGTTTGCTCACATGCTTATGACAAACGCGTACTCTGTCAATAATGAAACTTTGAAGGAATACTATTTGCTGTATTATGTGTTGTTTTAGTATTTTTTCCAAAAGGAAAGGTCCTTACGTAGCCATGTGCCATTCGATTAAAAGCAGCATAATTGTACATACATTATATAGCGGAAATTCCCGTGTTGCGTTTTCATATCTCTTGAGTGTATGTAAAGAGAAAGGGAAGAGGAGGAAAAAGGACAGACAGTTAAAGACGTCTCGTAAGGGATCAAATGTGAGCATAGTGAGTTTCATCGAAAACGTCTGGTATCCATTAATATATTTTTGCACTGGCTTTAGATCAAAAGCTCATTATCGCTATCATTTCAGCTCTGTATTACCAGAACACAGCTTATCAACACTTAACGGGTGAAACGTTCGTGTCGAAACAAAGAGCGTACGCCTTTCCTCACTATATCGACAACAGTTAAATAAGGTAGTGTTCGACGTCCTCTCTTTGATTTCCACAGTCACAACTTGATGATAAGCACAAATGATTTAATTACAAGGTGATGATTAGATCGCTACATGCATTTCTTAAACGAGCATGAATGATTGAATAGTATCTTGAGCCACATAAGTAGTATTTAGGAACAGTGGAACATTGGAACGTCCTAAGAAAGAGCTTTTAAAATGATAGTTATTCCTTAATATATATGGGTAAATCATTCCAAAGGCATTGCGATGATGGGTATGAGTTATAACGGACCATAGGTTAATCCTGTAACAATTCTTGCAGCTTAATATTGTAACTTTTCTAAGATTTTTTTATAACACTGTGCAGCCATCCAAAACAATAAAGCATACTCTAATATCGGTCGATATATGAAATATATATTTGGTTCATTGTTTTCCGTCCAATTTTATATTTAAGGAATCTCATCAAACCATAAACCTTTGATTCTGACGATAAAATATTATTGATGTGTTCATGCCATTTACCATCATAACTTAAAGTTAATCACAAATGTTTGTGATGTTCTACAAATCTCTAACTGCATTGTTTGAAAAAAAATTTGGTTTTCGAACATTTTTCGATGTTGATATGGAATAATACTTCAGTTTTTGTTTGGATTAAATGTAACTAACCATGTTTTAAGCACATTCTGACATTATTTGTAAATCATGCTGATTAAAATACCTTCCATATCATCTATAATAATATTTGATGTCTTAAACTGAAAGCGAGCTGTCATCAGCAAATAGTCTAGTTACGCTTAGCATATTATCAGCAATGTCATTTATATATATTAAAAAGAACCGAGGGCCTAAGAACAGATCCTTGGCGCACAACGGATAAAGTTAATTTCGAATCTGATTTAGCAGTATCATAAGAACTCTTTGAGATCGATTAGAAAGATAATCTGCGGTTCCATAGCAACAGTTTGCCATCTATACCATTTTGTTTGAGTTTAAATAGTAGTGATTTTATCCAAACGCGATCAAATGCTTTGAACATATAGGCAAACACTATACACATGAGTGTTTTTCTCATCGATTGTTTGACAAACATGATGGTAAATATTTAGGAGTTAAACTGTAGAATGACCTAGCCGAAATCCGAATTGATTCGCAAAAAAAGAGTAAATCATTGAAAATTAAAAAATAAAAACATGTTTAAATATTATTCGATCCATAATCTTTCCTACACAACCTAAGTAATGAATTTGTCTGTAATTACTGGGCGAGTTTGAATCGCCTGCTTTAAACAATGGTATAACAGTAGCAATTTTCCATAAATCGGGATATACGCCTTCATTTAAGAATGGTTAAATATTATAGATAATGATTTTGATATAGTAAAAACGGTTTCCTGTTGCATTATATGTCTTTTTTCATCCTCTCCTCCAGGCTTTGTTTACTGATACCAAAATATTAATGATATCAATTATTTCTGATTCTTGAATTACAATATCATCTAGTTTTGAGTTAATTAACAAATTAATCTGCGTAATTGAGTCCATTTGTTTCATCAACAGAGGAAATGGAAGCACAATAATCATTAAACAATCTACCTTTTCTTTCTGTGATTAAATATACAATGTCTCCATTATCTAATGCCAGAGGTGGACACGACTTCGGAGTTTTTATTCGTCTTCATGAAATGTTTCAATAATTTCCAATATTTACGCCTGATCACCGTATATTGGCTTCAAATTTATATCTTCGAGATTACTAAAAAAGGTTTCTCTTGCATGTTTTTTTAAAATTATTACCTTTCTTTCTCATTGCTTTATATACATTCCAGTTCTTCAGGTGTATTAGTACGGGCAGCCTTCTGGTTTTGACGATCACGTTGTCTTGAAACGCGCCTTAATTCCGAGTCATACCACGGTTTATTCATTAGGCCTAATAGTAACAAGTTTTGATAGAATACATAATTTAACAAGCTCTATAAACGTATTTGTAAAAGTCTTACACGCTTCAAGAACAGATCCATGTATTAGGATGCTCCAGACATAAGATGTTATAAATATAAGAGCGTTAAGTTTGGCAAAATCAGCATTTTTATAGAGCCACACACGTCTTTTGTATGTGCATTTTGTTTCATATGTTAACAGTGGTTAATGGAATAAATAAATATGTACTATAGTGATCACTGATTTCACTAGGTGATTTTATTATACCAGAGTTTATAAATTTAAAGTCAATCGGTATAACAATAGGATCTAACATCGTCGTCGACCGATCAGAAATGCGCGTTGGTTCGTCTATAACATTTTTCAGATTATTAATGAGTATTATATCTTGGTTTTCGTTAATATCTCCTATCAGAACTATGTTGTTGCAAATATCAAGAGATTTTTCAATGCAGATATTTAAATCTTCCCAAACACTAATAGGCGCCTTTGGTTGTACATGTAGACAATTTGTAGCATCGCTCAGCGGAAAGTCTACGTTTTTTTTTTTTTTCAGACATGCTGTTTTTCGCCGTTTACAGACGCCAGTGGAGAAGTCGGCGGTGGAGCTATTTACAACGTGTCCGACGGCATTATACGACACTGGGGACAGTTGCGGTCAAATGCGTTCACGAATTACATACAGCAATAAATAGAGACCAGTGGGTTCACGGCCTTCATTACATAGTCGCTCAACATTACCAGATTACAGATAAAGATAACACGGAACATACAAAGTAATCTTCCATGCGTTCATTTCATTGATAACTTGTGAGCGGGTTGCATTCAAACTAGACTCTTTATCAAATATTGACCCCACCATGGGTTCATGTGGGGTTGTATTCGTACACACGGGGAGTGACCTTACCATGTGTTCATGTAGGGTCGTTCTTGTTTATAAACTGCATGGATTATACCTATATTTCGTATGTGTCGTGTTCGGCCGTTCCAAAGGTCCACTTGAAAGAGACATTTTGAAGTCGTACATTCGACGGAATACCACTTTACGAGAGGTTCAACGTATATGAATTAGTTTTTGCTTAGTGATTTAATGTATATGAATTATTTGTTATTCACGTGTACATTTATGACAGGATCGCACCATGGGTTCATGTACGATCGTTCAGACGCGTTAAGATATAATGTGCATTTCGCTAAAACATCAGCATAAAATACGCGTAATTAATTGGTTTGTTTTTCTTTTGTTATTTTTGTGTTCGATATATGCCAAGGTCATTCGCTTTTTTCTCTTTCTTATGGCGATTTCATCAGTCAAATTGTCTGATGAGAGTGGCGAAAATCGCCATGCGTAATTAAAGATTATATAAACACTATTAATGTTTTTAATATAAAACAGTTATTTCCCAATTAACGGCAAATCGTGTGTAACAACTTAGATTACGTAATATTGCATAATAATATTTAGTACATCTAATTTTATAGTGCTTTTTTCTATATCAGTTTCATTATGCAATTAACGGAAATAAATATGTGTTACATAATATTACAATGTTTCATGCAATATTACATGTCTACTATTTGAACTTTAAACACATTCACACTCTTGTGAATAAAAAGTCACTTTGTGGCATATATCGACTCTACACCTACTACTTGTTTGTTACTTACTTCCCAGAATAAACAATGCGCATAAATAATATAATTGCGAAGTAATTGGATATTTATGCAAAGCGTTTGTTCTCTGTACGTACGGCCTGGACCCCGGTTTATAAACCTATTACGCGCTTCAGTGTTTATAACACAACACGAATACCATTGGCTTATTAAAACAGCGGAGGCGGGCCCCCATCATCACCAGGGTTATCTGTAACATATCCCATTCAGGATCTGTGTTTTACAACAGCCAGTCGGAGTGGAAAATTCTAAAACCGCCACAATCCCCAACCAACCACCCTAGCTAATTAATGATTATATAAACACCATTGATCTTTTAATATAAAAACAGTTATTTCCAATTAACGGCAAATCGTGAAACATCTTAGATTACGTAATATTGCATAATAATATTTAGTACATCTAATTTTATAGTGCTTTATTCTATATCAGTTTCATTATGCAATTAACGGAAATTAATATGTGTTACATAATATTACAATGTTTCATGCAATATTACATGTCTACTATTTGAACTTTAAACGCCGCGTTATAAATTATTTATTTGAAAATAACACCTGTCACTATGAATGTTTTTTACTCTAACAGTTATCGGGAGTTAGATTATGGCAGTCATATGAAATCGAAATGTTACAAAATAAATAGGGTATGATCTCATCTTGTTAGTGTATTGAAACACTTCGATGCACTACGCCTATTTTAATGTTTAAATCAATCAACTCGATGAGACCATACTACATCTATTACTTGCCTACCCGAGAAATAAGTTTAAGGAAAGTTATTTGATGATATGCTGTTACATAAACACTGAAATATATCATTGCCAAACAAAGTTCAATAGTTCTCAGTCTCTATGTATTTGCAAAATTAAAATAATGCAAAGCAAATGTTACATATTTGATACGTGTGTCACATTTCTCCAACATATTCAAACATTCTTTCTTTTGCATGAGCACATCTTTCAAGAGAAACAACATTTTCGGCGCGGTTATACTAACATGACTGAACGTAAGAACAGTCATTTGCGTCTGCCAATATACTCTGAGTATCCAAACTGTGAGAACATGTAATAAATAACACATTATAGCAATTGTGATAGCTAACGGAAGTGATATAAAGAGAATATCTGCCGTTTTGGAGTGAATAACTGATTTTATTGCATCGAGAAGAAAGAACACTTTATATGTTCACGTGACGAATGAAGTTTAACCTCTTTGAGAACAAATGTTCTTTCTGTTAAATGCCTTAAACATGTTAAAATCAAAGTGTATGGAGAAAGAAATGTTTTTTTCGAGGACGTTATCGGTATGATAAAACTTGCTATTTATGATTAACCATAACCTGATAACTTCAAAAATGTCGATTTAAAAAGAAACTACGACATATTGTCTTACAAATAGTTATTTTCATCAAATTATTGATTGATACAACTGTTATACCAACTTTCTTTCTAAAAGTGTATAAATTATTAAATAAATAATTAATAAATCAATAAAAATTAATAAATAAATAAAAAATAAATAAATAAAAAATAAATAAATAATCAAAAAAATCAATCAATCAATGAATAAATCAATAAATAAATCAGTCAATAAAAAAACAAAAAACAGTAACACAAAAATAAATAAAAAATAAATCAATTAATAAATAAATAAATAAATACAAATTTTAAGCAGACATTAGCAGACTGTGTAAATGACAACACTTCTCTAACTACTTGACCAATTATCTAAAGCTACAGCTAAATTTCGTAGACCATTTTTAAGCTAATTACATAGCTTAACCAGACTTATTGAGTTGATTTTGATATGGAAAAGGAAGACGCAGCACTGAAAAACTAAAAACTAATTCGCACATATGGAAAAGCAATTGTATTTCACTGCTAATATCCACTATGTTATTGTTTAGAATAAAATACATTGCGATATTTATTACGACTTGTTTTGCTGATCTGCCGTCTTATATGTGAGACCTCTCTTGAAAAGACGCAACAAAACCGATTCTGCTACCTTTCTCTCTTGTTTGTGTGCGTCGAGTACATTCGATACTCTTTCAGTATTCAGACGTAAACATGATTAAAACGACACAACTGTCTCGACAACAGCTCAAACCGCTTTTGATTGATGGCGAAATGAACATTAATAATTATAAATTGAGCCACATCTCAAGAATGAATTTTAATACAACAATAAACCGTTTATCTATCCATCCATCTCTTTAATCCCACACGAACGTTATATACTTCTCTAAATATATTGCAGAAAAATAGGTTTTGTCATTAATTTAAAAATTAAATGTAAATCTTATATAAATGCGGATACGAATCGTTGACACATATAGTTATAACTGTTCAGTTCGTGATTATTATAGGAGTGATAGTCGTAGTTTTATTTGAATACGTTTCCATTAAGATATTAAAATGTAAAGGCGGTACAGAAAAGTTGGTGGGTAACATGCAGAACGTTAAATATGTATCTGGTCACAATGTAGAAATAAGAAAAAAAATGACAAGTAAAATCAACACTACCACAAATTAAACCAAATGCAAAACAAATGTCAATGAACAAAACATCAATAAATAGAGTGGTGAAGACAGGGTGTTCGAATAAAGATGGTCACAAGGCAATGCAGGTGATTGGCACCGGAAGGAAACTCTACTTCCTGTATTATATTTCGATTTTATATTTATTTTGCCTGTAAGAAATGCACGTAAGGATTGTATTATGTAATTATTCGTTTAAAGATAAAATGAAATGTATCTATTTTATTTTTCCGTATTCATCATCAGTCTCTTAAAACGAAACGAAATAATACATTTTGATGTTTTTACCTCCTCCTAATGCACATTTCTGTCTTTGCGGATAGTAGAACTAATAATACAAATCTAATGGCCTTGATTCGAAGTTATAATTTGTAACAACTGTCAACAAACACATCGAAACGCTGATTTGCATGTGATGACATGCTAAAATGAACATACTTATCTTACTTTTAATATTTTCATCTGTTCATGTGGTAGCTATTTACACGTTTAAATACTGAAAAGGTGATTCCTTGGAAGCAACAAATACAAACAATAGAGAAAAATAGCAGGTTCGATTTTACTGAGTCTGTTCATGAGAGGTAATTATAAGATGTGACACCTCTCAGGCCTCCTAGCACGGCTTAAGCGATATTCTACTTTAAAGCAACACAAGATGGGCTTGATGATCCCAAAGGAAAAGAAAATTCTTAAGAAAAATATTAAGAAATTTAAGCAGATCATTGCCATAATAGTTATATTATAATGAAACTCAGGTTATTTCTAAGACATCCCTTTCTTTTCCAAAATACAACCAATTATGAGAATTTCCAGCATTTAAATCCCCACGTGTTACACTAACCCGGCATTGCATTTCAGCTACGACAACAGTGTAATCAGATAATAAAGACAAACACCATTTGAGGAAATCATTATTATTACAGAACGTATTAACAATATCTGATTCAAATTATAAACCTTTAACTTCTTGGACATCAATTCATTGTGAATATTAGGAAAATCCGAAAAAGAACAGGCAAAAAATACACCTTAACGGATTCCAGACTGTCTGTTAAAGAGTACTGGTAATTTACAACCAGTTTTAACTCAGGATTTAGTGTTATTTTACATTTACGGATTATAAATGTTTTTCAAAGATGTTCATTCAACTATTCTAATAACACATTACTAGCAAAATATAAATCTGAAAGCATTTTCAATGAGGAAATAGGATAATTACATAACAGTACTGTTTCATGAAAAGAGATTGCTTTTCATAGAAGACAAATAACAATAAAGCTTCTAAATTCTATTCAAACTACTTCAACACAGCAGTAAATAATTTGCCAATTGGAAAAAAATGTTGTTATGCCCTTGTAATTACCAGTATCATTTAGTCTTAAACAGTGGTAAAATAATACCTCTACTCCAAACATTCGGGAAAATAGCTGATTCTAATATACTATTGAACAGTTTACAAAATATTGATAATTCATAATTTTATATTCCTTTAAAATATCACCAGTCAGTTAGTGTGATTTATTACTTTTGAAACTATTCACATCTTTAAGTATTAAGTAATTTTATTTTTACTGATCATTTGGGATTAACGAGCCCAATATAGGCTGCTTTGAAGTAGAATACCGCTTAAGCCTTGCTAGGACGTGAAAGGTGTTGCTTCTTAAATTACCTCTCATGAGGAGACTTACTAGAGCCGAGTTTGCTCCACTATTTTCTTGGTTGTGTTTGTTGCTTCCAATGATCTCCCTTATCAGTATATATTTCCGCTTCTGTAAAGTCATACTCATCTTAATCTGCAAACTCGTCGTTATGATTAATGAAATGCTCATGAAATATTTCACTTGTACTCTTGTTTACAATATTATATCGTTCACCCGAGTATTTCTTTACAATGACTGTTTCTATTAATCATTTGCCCCATGTGGTGGCAATATATGAACTTTGTGAAACTCAAATTGTCTGTGTTTGATAATCGCATTTCGAGTATTAAATCAATATTTTGAGCTTGGCTCAGCCAAACTGCTCTTTCGCAATCAATGATCACATCAACCAATTATTTACCCATCTTTGGCTCGATTAGACTTATTCATTATAATCACCCACACTTCTAAAATTCAAGCGTAGATATTGGAGAGTCTCCGATCTCTACATGGTGGTTATTATTTAAGCATGTAATTAAGTAGTCCCGCAACATTTTCTCGGTAATTGAATTCCAGTTGATTTTCAGGTCAACTACATAGCACGTAGACAAACATAATATTCTACAGGTAACGGAAAACACACCCACGATTGCAGGTTAGTCATTATAGACGTTTCCATCATGGCAAGTTGCACAGTTTACAGTGTTTACGTGTAGCTGAAGATCAGTCAAGACATATCTTTATGAAATACGAATCACTATTAATACAACTGTAAACACTGCGTACAGTTTAAGTGGGAGCTGTAAAAGAAGTCCGAGCCAATGCGTACAGTTTAAGTGGGAGCTGTAACCGAAGTCAGAGCCACTGCGTACAGTTTAAGTGGGAGCTGTAAATGAAGTCAGAGCCACTGCGTATAGTTTAAGTGGGAGCTGTAAACGAAGTCAGAGCCACTGCGTACAGTTTAAGTGGGAGCTGTATACGAAGTCAGAGCCACTGCGTACAGTTTTAGTGAGAGCTGTAAACGAAGTCTGAGCCACTGCGTACAGTTTAAGTGGGAGCAGTAAACGAAGTCAAAGCCCCTGCGTACCGTTTATGTGGAGCTGTAAACGAAGTCAGATCCATTGCATGTATTAATTAGAATACAGTAGAAATTGGGAGCTTAAAAACGAAGTCAGAGTTGCAGTGTGCAGTTTAAAGCAAAGAAGTATACAAAGGTAGGGTCACTTAGTGCAGATGTAAAATATGAAGTAATTAATGTACTCGTTGCAGACTGGTATCTGTTAAACATTTAATTACACTCAACTAGACCATGTCGCTTTGATGCCATTTAACAGATTGAATATTCAATTCGAAGTGTTTCCTATATCCGGTTTCTGGTGCTGGCACCACATAAATTATATATGAATGTCACATAATTATAACTGGAAAGAGGATATCAGTTTAAAGCAACAACATCCATTGTTATCGTCTAAGAACGACATTGAATCATTTATGAGAGGGCGTTTCTGTATCGTGATCTTCACTTGTTACAGGCCTTATTTGACGATGAACCAGAGAAATAGTCAACTGCAATCACAACAGGAGGTCGAAATCCCGCAATGTGAAGTTCGAATTCAATACGAATGGGGATCACGAACATATTATTCATTTTTTGTAATCATGTCCATCTACATCATTGTCATTTTTTGGTCATCACCAATCCCGATCTCAAAAAATAGGGTATGGATAATAAATGTTGTAAAACACCATTCCTTCTAATAATTCATTTGTTACACATGCAAATGAAGCTTATTACGATTTCTTACACCAGTGCACTTCATGTGATATACAGTAAGAACACTCGATTCATATGCACATACACGTACCTTTATTTAGTATTAGGTATACAGTACAATGCATATATCATACATAAATCGTATACATTACAATGAAAACATGATGCCAAATATGATAAAGAAAACAGTAACATCAACATTGATGTCAACATATAACTTAACGATTACAGATAAGTTTTATTATCTGTTTTAATAGAAATCTGATAGAACAATATCAAGGATGCGGAAAAGTAATTCAAGCTTGTATGTTACTTCGTATTTTCAATGCATAAAACATATGTTGACAAGTATATACTAGTTCTGTTACGCATATATTTTGTAAGGGTGGGCCATGATATTATTTCACAGAAAAACAAACTACAACAAACTAAATCATTTCGGCATCTCACTGTTTATTATCTTAAATGCTGATTACATTCATATTTTAATAGTTGCATTACGCATTTCGACAGCAAGTCTGAGAGAAATCGCAATGAGACGATGATGGAAATAAACTTCTATAGTCTCGTCAATTGTTTTAACATGTTAAACTGTTGTAGCGGATTTGGATCAGCAAGAGCATAGTAGATACTTAACTTCGTATGCGTCCTTGGATGAACTCTGTGACCTCCGAGTATAATCGTGTCATCGTTCAGTTGACTGCGTCGCCGTCGTTTTTCTTTTCCTTTCGATTTACCGTTTGCCGCATTTTGATGCTTCTCTCATTCAAAATATTGACATGACCATTCATCGTATCACTATAACTATTTCCGGTAAAAAAATAAAATTTTACTCACTTGAGATATTATGTTCCGACAAAACAGCTAGAGTGATACAACAATTAATCCCAGATTGGTTATTATCAAATCCCTTGTTTCACGATAATCATTAAAATCACACATTGTAAGGTCTTTTCCTAAATTGGCAGACGTAACTGCAGATGAACAGAAAAGAACAGATATTTTATTTAGACTTGTACAAAGTACATCGTCATTCAGAACATATATATATAATATACGAATATAACAAAGAAAGACAAAAATATCGGACAGGGAAAGCAGCATTCAAGGACGACAGTCAACCACAACACACATAAACAAACACGCAAACAGACAAACGAGAAGGCAAAAACAATAAAAAATGCAAACGACATCACAAACACAAAAGAGTTGACAATAGGTCTACCGCCTTGGAACGGTCAGTGGCAACACAGCCCACTGGAGGTTTAAACGGTCCTAGGAGCACTAAACCTCACACTTACCCTGCTGTCATCCCATTAAAACAGGACAGTGTAAATAAAGAAATCCCCGACATGATCTAATCTCTAACCAACAAGGCAGCATCAATAGGCAATATAAGTAAAACACAAATATGCTCGTGTAAATATAATACAAAAAAAAAACAATAGCCTAGAAAGCCACAATGAAGGTACTCAATGACTTGGCAGAATCCAGAGCAACAAGAGAATAAACCATTATGGGCACGACAAGAAAGATCATAGACAAACATCAAACGCCACCGTCCCATTGGGCTTTAGGTAGGCGTCATCATAGCGTCCACAGCCCGTCCGGTCATCGTACAATTAAAGAGGAAATCGTAGTGGCGAACTGTAAAAATGTCCACCACCAAGCATGCAGTACGTTGCAAAATGATAGGGTCATAACACCTTTTGATAAACTTTTTAACAAGTCTAACAAAGATAGTATGAAAGCGATCATGACCAAGAATCTTACGAAGTCACATCACCATAGAAGTCATGTAGTGATAGTCCTTGTCGCGGAAGAGTCCTTAAATAACTTTTATATTTGGAAAGAAGATCAGGGTTACGATAATAAAATTTTGCAAATGTTTTACGAAGTTAATGGTAACGGTAACCCTGATTGAGTAGTTTTTTAGTTATACAAAGATTACGAATATTAAAATCCTCAACTCGAGTACAAGCTCTTGAAAAACGAATATGTTGAGACACATACACCCCATAAGAAGTTGCTCGGGGAACATCCCCATCCAAGTGGGGATAAATAACAATGTCAAAATTAAAACATCTCTCTTGTCATAGATTTTGCTAATTATTTCACTATTTTCAATCGAGAGATCTAAATCAAGAAAAGAAGCGTTATTATCAGATATATTAGCTTGGTTATAATAAGCTGAAGCTCTTTAGGATAAATATTATTACGTAAACAGAGTATATACATCAACTGTCAGTATATTTACATCATCATAGTTAGTGGATGAACATTATTATATTTATACTAAGCATTCAAAATAGAAAGTCTAACATTTAAAGAACATTTTATTTACCTCGCAACATTTAGTAATCATTACCATTTTTGAAATTTTCATCACTTCTATATATTTGAACATAGATGGTGGTAATATATTTTAGTATATTTTTTTCTTAGTTCATTGTAACATTGACACACACATATAAAATGGTATTCGTCTTCCAGATCTTGTGAGTTACAACATAAACAATATCTTTCATTTCTCGTTATGCGATTTCTTGCATACCGTCCAGTTTGTATGTTAAGAGAATGGGCAAATAATCTCATTCTAGAAACAAAGAATCACAAATTGCTAGGTAAAACATTTAGCTAGTGTTCATATTAAAAATCAGATTTAAAATATTTATAGTTATCAAGAACAGCACTGCTATCAATTGACCGATACCACTCTTGCTTAAAACAGTCAAGTATTCGTTGTTTAAAAACACATGGAAATGTTTTAACATTCAGCATATCTTGATTGTTAAATAAATAGGCAAAACCATAATCGGATAATAATATTTTTTACATTCGAAACCCAATTTTTACAGCCTCTTTCACAATCATATACACCTTGTTCATAGAGTTTTTTTATCAGAATGTTATTAGTATTTATTACTTTACACCAATACTTACTAATTCTTATATATCTCGTAATATAAAGAGGGTAACGCCCAAGTTCACCATATACACCTACTGTGCATGTATTTAATATAACGTTAAGCAACCGTTTACAGAACTTTAGGTGTATTCTTTCTATTACTTTTGATTTAGAGAATCCCCATATTTCAGCGGCATATCCTAGAGCAGAACCTACAAATGAATCAAATAATTGGCATAGTGTTTTAGGCTTTAACTTAATATTTTTACAAGTCGCTAATAAAGTGTAGAGCAATTTTAGTGACTGACCAATTAAATGTTCTTGATTTAATGAAAAATTGCCCGTATAATTAAAAATTGTGCCTAAATAGTTAAAATCATTTACAACTTCGATATTTTTACCATTATAGGTCCAACGTTCATTTTGAAGTAGCCCTCCTCTTTTTCTAAACACCATTATCTTGGTTTTCGTGGTATTTACTTCAAGACCCCAATTATTACAATATGAGTACAGACGATTTAAGTTGTTTTGTCATTCCACTGGAGATTTACCTAAAATGGCCATATCATCAGCAAACAGTAACAATATCAGAACTATATCATCAATCTGTAAGCCTGAATTCACATCATTGTGTAGATGCAACTCAAGATCTTCAATAAATAACGAAAATAACAAAGGAGAGATTACCTCCCCTTGACGTAATCCTACCGCACATTCAAAATAGTCTGAACAAGTACCACAACCCTTCACGCATGATTTCACCATTTCGTACATGTCTTTAATAATTCGTAATATCTTTCCTTGTATACCAGTTGTTCAAAGATCGGTTAGCTTAATCCTCGGTTAGTGTAAACTTTCAAAGTACATTTTCTCATACAAGTATGTTTTATACTGCTAAAAGTTTTTAATTTGCATTTCTTCTTGACATAATGCTTTCACATGCTCAATTTCTGGTAGAAATATTCATTTATCGAAAATTCAGAGAGAATTGAAATTTTGACTTAACGCTCGGTTAAGTTAACCGGTCTTTGAACAACAGGTTTATATAGTTTAAGCCATAAAGCATTTCTATATATAGTATCAAAACATCGTTTTAGGTCTACAAAGGCAACATATAAACGTGTATTCTCATTCAAATATTTTTCAACAATAGAAAGAAGAACAAATAAAGCATCAACAGTGGAATGGCCTTTTCTGAAACCAAACTGTGCATCAGAAATAATATTATTGTTTTCACAAACACAGTCAATTATTTTATATAATATAGTGGTAAATATTGTTGACAGGCAACTAACTAGAGTAATGCCCCTATAGTTATTAGCATGTTTAGTATTTCCATTGTTATGAACAGGGACGACAATAACTCATTCCATCCATTTATTTTTACAGGAAAAAATCCAGAAGTTAAAATTGCATTGAATATATCGCACACATGTGATGTTAAAATGTTAATGCTTTCAATAAAATATTCATTCATCAATGCATCACTCCCTAAAGTTTTATTGGTTTTTAGCAACTTTACTACAGTTAAAATTTCATTAATCGTAATAGGCATATCTAATTCCTCATAGGTAAACTAGTCTTCATCAGAATTGTGTTCGTCGCAAAAAGACTCCGCTTCATCATTTGTACATTGGAAATCGTCGTTTCCTAAATATGAAAAATAATCACGGAACTCCTTCAGAAGAATATCATTATCATTTGGCTTTTTTCTTTGTTTTTTTAAATATTTCCAAAATTGTTTAGGTTTTCTGAACCTTATTTTTTCTATCTTCAAAACTTTTTTAATTTCAAGTATTTTTTTCTTTTTACGACATAAATCCTTTTAATCTTTTTTACATTTGCAAAAGTATTCTCTACTCATAGGAGTTTTACAAATTGTAAACGCACGTAAAGCATCTAAGTATCGATATGTATCATCAGAACAGTCAGCGTCAAACCAATCTGCTTGCTTCACAATGGAAGTATCTGAAAATGACGGACGATTTTTTGTATGTGGCATTTTGAAAATAATGGATCCGCAAAATTACGGACAATAGTTGTAAACTGGTTGATAACCTTATTTACGGAAGTTCGCTGTGACAAATCAATAATTGTTTGTTAAGCGATTTAAGTCATTTAATATGGTAATAAATCCACTACGAAACATATCCCTATTATTCGCGTCCCACTTAAATTTAACCTCCTTAGTGTCATTATATACCCGTGAGTTCATATTGCATCGCAAAGAAAAGCTGATAGGTGAGTGGTCACTCTATTCATTTATCGATTCAACAGTAAAATTCAGTATGTTCGTGAAATTATACTCTTTAGTAAGCAGGTAATCGATGACTGATGTCCCGTGATGACATACACATGTATATGCACCGATATCATAATCATCACCGATTCTACCGTTATCTATTCGTAAGCATGAATATTTACATAGGTCAATGGGTTTCCCACCATAAACATTAGATGTATTATCAAGGGAGGCTCGGCGCATGGGTGTGTCGGGAACATATACATCATCGTCAATACACTCATTAACTTGGTCATAAATAATGTAGTCATGATTAATACCGGTACGACTATTAAAATCGCCTGTTAGATAGACGGAACCTATATTATCAAAGTTATGGCCCAATCACACCAACCACGAATGTTTCCCCGAACCCACTACGGTTGTCCTTTCTCAAAAAATACTACGAACTACTACGAATACATTACGGTTTGAGTACGGTTGAGTACGGTAACAGTAAGGAGCAGCAACGTTGGCACAGGAAACACCGCGGTTGACATGTGTAAATGACTGGAACCACTACGGTTCCACTACGGTTCCAGTACGGACTACTACGGACAACTACGAACTAGTACGAACTAGTACGGACTAGTATGGAGTGTCACGAGCGTGTCACGGTTCCCCGTGGGGTCCGCAATCGCGCAATAATAAGGCCTGCATTTCAGCAATTCGGCCTTATTCGCGATGAAACCGTACTAGATCGTAATAGGCCGAACAAGTTCGTGTACAGATCGTACTAGACCATGCTCCAACCGTGAGATAACCTTACTAAAACCCTAGTGTCCTCGTAGTAGGTCGTAGTAGGTCGTGGTAGATCGTAGTAAGCCGTGGTCATTCCCGGTATGCCGGGAATGTTCTACGTATCACTACGGATCACTACGAATCGCTGCGAACCCACTAAGGATGCTCTACAGATGGAAAAATCGTGGTGCTGACCCCGAGAGTTTTGGACATGTCTCGGGGTGGATCCACGGATACATACGATCTACTACAAATAACCACGAATAACCCAGGATACATTACGGATTCACTACGAATCCAACCGTATAGGGGCCATTTTTCTACCGATATTTTCAGTATCTTCAGTATCTCAAATACCGATATTTTCAGTATCTCAAAAACACTGTTTATTAAACTATATATTACATAATTTAAAATGATTTTATTAATATTTCTAATGATTAATGCCTTTTTACACCAGGGAGATATTTCCCAGTAGAGCAAACGAGTAGATATAGCTTTTCTATTCCCAGTATTTCCTATACAAATCACAGACAAATATGTAATATATACACATATCGACCTCACTAAAAGGCAATACTTTTATAATATTGCTGATAACAGGGTTGGCATGGAGGAGTTAGTCCAAATTTACCACAGTCCTGACATGACCAAACTTTAATACGAGAGGGAAATGATAAATGGTCAAGGGTGGGCCACAGCTTGTGAGATTGAAACTGTGTCTACCATTTTAGGCTACAACATCAATGTAACATGAGTTTGGTGCAGAGCAATATCACATGTATTCTTTTTCAACCAATGAAGGAGAATTGTCATGTACAACTATTGACTTGCTTTTGAACAATAAACAGTTTCAAGTTCTAGTGACGCTGATAGTAGTAAAAGTAAAAAGCGAATATCATCCACCGAAAACACGCATGGCAACAAGAGCAAACATAATTCAGAAAATTATATTAATACACCATATACTGAACCAAATAAGGACTAAAATTCCAACTCTAATATAACCAATGACATACAATCTTTTTGTAGGAAACTAGGAATCAAAACCTCTTGAAAACGAAACACAGTCAGAATCAAAGAAAAGGGAATTGAGAAATAAACGGGAAAAAAGGTATATTATCAAAACATATCGAATAAATGACATATCAGAAGCTGCACCATTACAGAAAGATAAAAAATGCAACCTTGCTATGGATGCTATACTTGCCTTTGAAATAGAACAGATGTCGTACGTTTTTTCTAAATGCGAAATTTGTCTAGAAAGAAGAACTGAATTGAAAATGTTCAATGACACTGTTTGTAGTAGCTGCCAAAAAGATATGTCTGATACAAAATAATTCTCTCTGGAAAACAATATAAACCCAGGAAAGGTGCCTCTTGAGTTGAAAGAGTAAAAATAAGATAATTTTCAAAATTTTGTTTTAAAAAAAATCACACCGTAAATACCTTAACTTTTACAATAAACTTGGTTGAACATCTATGATAAAGACGAAGTGTCTCCGTGGTCGAATGGTTAACGACGTTGCATTCTAAACCTTCACCTCTCATCGCTGCGGGTTCGAATTCCACTGGGAGGTCGATTTGTAAGTGAGGAAGTGTCGATTCTTACGGATGACGGGAGGTTTACAGTAGTGGTTCTACCCAGGAAAAGTGGGTGGATGCCTCCAACACAAAAAAATCGACCGTCATACTAGTATATAACCTTACATGTGTTGAAAATGACGTAAAACACCATACAAACAAACAAACTATGATAAAGATCGAGTTTGAGTTTACCACCTACCACAATTTAGAGGTGTGTCAAATGCCTAGGCCATTGCTTGGTCAGCTGATTTTGATGATCGAAATTATGAATAGCCAATTAATTTACTCATATGTTGATTGACAAGAAACTTAAGATAGGTAAGTATTTTATTACAACAATATAGAATAATTATTAAGAGTAAAATATTTGGTTTACAAGTTAAATTTTATATGTGATCCGATATATCATATAAGTATTACTTTTAAGAGCTCTGCTCGGTCTTAGGCAGTGCCTAAAATTCATATTATAAAAGTTATAAGACGTATATATATCCAGCTAAATGTACATCACTTTTTTGGGAAGTGCATGTTTCATATAAAATGATATATCGTTTTTGGCAATGATATTAAGAAAATCATCATTGTCTCTCTTATTTCTAGCAAAGCCATTGACGTTCCATGAGAGGATACGTAGTTACCCTAAAGCAGATGACTTTAGGAATATCACCATTTTTGATCGAATGCTTAATTACATAAACTGGTCCCAGCAGTAACTTTTAAAGCTGTTTGATTGATTACGTGTGCAAAACAAGAACCCAAGTGTATTCAAGGAATGTGATAATAGATGTATTGTATGTTTATTAACAAAGGACGTAATGAATGTCGTTGATACTTACGCAATTATGTTAAAGAATGGAACTATTTTTCATCTTATATTGATATTAGAGGCATTATGAACACATTGAGTGGAGCCTGAAGGATATTGAGTATAGTTTTTGTATATACAATTGAATGCGTATCTACATTGACCTTTCACAAATGCTTTTTGTGGATGAACATATCCTTCAATACAGTTGAACGTAGAACTGAACGTTATCATCTCAAACATTATATCTTAATTTGCTCTTAATGGAAAGATTTAAGAGACACTATCTTGACATGTCAACGTCGTCATCATGCTATCGTGTTTTGCTGTAAATGGAAAGAGTAAGCAGACACTGTCGTGGCATTCTTTGGTCGACATCATTCCATCGTTTTTTTAACTATATGAAATATTAAAGAAACCAACATCCGTCAGTCGTAAATCTCGCCACAGGGGCATTGACCGATCTTTATTATTAAGATTCAATCATCTCCCCATATGAGTATACCGTTAAAAGGAAAGTAATATGAATAGCTATGAGTTTTTTTACTTTATACCGTTTCAAGCCCTGCTCTGAAAGTTTGGCAAGTTGTATCCAAAAACCAAAAGTATTATGTCAACTATTTGATTCATTGTGGGGTCTATTTTAAATTATTCTTCTGAAATTTGGTGATATAGGAAATCAAAACAAATCGAAAGAATACATTTAAAATTTTGTAAACAAATTTTAAAATTAAGAAATGGAAATATTAAATAAAACTCTCTTGACATTATTCAAAGTCAACATAATTTATCATGACTCGCGCTTAACTGTAAGGTTACAGAAACGCTGTCTTGACACATTATTCACGTTAGACATTATTTTATCGTGATATGCGCTCTATGGAAAGATTATGAAGACGATTTATTGACATTATTTAAACCTCAACATTTACTGCCGCGGTAGTAAATATTGGTAGGAGGGCCTATCAAATTACCACTGCTGCACACAGCCTGTCTATCAACTAAAATAGCTGATGTAAACATTTTCCTACACATGCTGAAGCATTCGAATTGAATCACAATAATATTTCATAAATGAACATTGAAACTTTTCTTATACAGTTATAACCACACAAAATCAAGATTTTTTGACCTTTTGAAGGTCTGATGACAACCCGCATTATGTATAGAATGTTAAAAACAATACACATCCCAGACATGGTTTCATTCATTGATATTTCATTGCCTTGACATAATCAGGTACCGATAAAGTTGCCCAAGTGGTGTTGTTTCAATTTGTCTGGGAAGGAACGCATCTGTTACAGAGAAAAGTGAGATTAAAAGAACAAGGAAATTACAGAAGGATTTTCAATTTTAATGGATGGGATATAGATAGCGAATGTGAAGATACATATTTTCTTAATATTGATGGAAACCAAGAATTAGACAGATCTACGAACTTTAATGTTGATCATACAGTCGAATAATACATTGTGATGCTTACATTGTCTGGTTTTGATGATAATGCAGAGTAGAAGCTGTCTGCTGCAGCACGCTTGTTAATAAACACAGCCCAATGGGAAATGTTTACAGTCTGTATTAAGAAGGATCGTAATTTCATAGGCTCCTCCTGGCAAATTCAAATTGTTTGACAGTTGGTTTAAATTATTTTTTGAAACTATACTTTGAAAATGTCTGTTTAAAAAATAATTACACCAATAGATTTAACATGCTTAAATGTGTATTTGTGCAACTTTTCATAATTTATTTTACAGTAGTTTATTAAAAAAATTGAAAAATTGACCTCTGATGTGATACACACTGATGTATACATGGAGGGAAAACACACATGCTTATTGTTAAAATTAGATTCGTTGTTTCAATATCAAATATAATCTTAGTAAACATCACTACAACGCCCAGACGATGACAATATTGTTGTTTTTATTTTAAGTTATTTTAAGTTATTCAATAACCATGACACACATGTGGTTTTCTTCAGTTGTAGTCGTCAAAGATAGCGTTTGTTTAAAATACTTATACTGAACACAGTACACACTATGCATACCATATTAAACCAAAAGCAATGCACTGTACTGTATTCTAGCAGTTCAATGTAATTTGCCATGACATTTTACAATTGTGCTGCGTGTTCGTACATGTATATATTAAAGTTCTCCTGCCATGTTTTGTTTCATGAACATGTTTATGTCTATTTAAATCGAAATCAATCCACAACAATAGATATTTACAACTCACACATTGCAATATCGAAAAGCGAGAATAAGATTTTATTTGATGACGTAGAAAACTTTGAACAGGTAAATTAATCCAGAGGTAAATGTATTTATCAATTATCTGGCAACAGTTGTGCAGCTATACAATTCAGATTTACCTCATTTCCCCGTGCAGTCACGCAGTGTGAAAAGTAGTATCTACGTCATGCAAATAATACTTATCTTTACATACAACTTAGTAGCGGATTTAAATGTATGTTTCTCTCCGAGACTATCAAGAAATGTTCATATGATTTTTCAGAGTTAAATTTGTTAATTGATAATACTACAAGAAGGGTGGCCATTCATCTTTAAGGAATAGGTAACACTCCTCTTCAAAGTGTGAGGGCCAGTATTAGACGTATTTCTTTTAAACACGTCATTATTTGGTTTTGAAATTTAACACGAGTTAGTTTGTATGCTGAACGCAATTGTACATGAGCGTTAGCTTGACTATTGCATACATCAGATATTTCGGATGAATCGAATTTCTGTTTAGTCCTATACATATGTTTCGGTTTTGTTCCGTTATATATTTGTAATAATTTGAAATATGCGCATATTTAAAATGCCAATGAAGAGGACAATACGTCACATAAAAAGTGGTGAATACAAGGTTACCGTATTGGAAAGGTCAGTACGCAATATGTTAGGTTAAGTCGATTTGATGTGTACACAGCCCCGTTATTATCCTGTCGTCAACGACCAAATTGAGATAAAACGGTGTAAATAAAATTACATCCCTTCGAAAGAAAATCTCTAACACTAAAGCTCTCATCTAGAGAAATTAGCAAACGAAACACTTAAATGTTGTTGTGAATATATATATATATATATATATATATATATATATATATATATCTCAGGGAGTATCCAGAACTGAACTGAATAACAACAGCAATTGCAGCCAAAGAGAAGACCAACATGAAACGACCATGAAAAAAACTAGTTCATGCACCTTCCTCCATTTGTCCGGGTTTCAGCTGGAGCAATCATAGCGTCCCATATGTTGTCCAGTCATCGCACAAGATAAATGTGAAGCGTAGTGACTGACTAGAGGTCAGAGGCGTCTAAGGGGTCAAAGTCTCGCCCATTTCTGTGTTATGGTAATTAATAAATACAGCGTGGGTTTTTGCTGCGTTCAGTATCATGCCGTAATTTAAGCACAAGAAAGAGAAAATGGAAGTGTTTGTAATAGTACAAAACATACAGGAGCGTTTAAATTGAAATGTAATACATATTGCCATGTCATCTTTAAACAGATCCACATTGGGTAATTATCGTTTCATTTTACACTGACCACTTTTGATTTACCCCGTACACACGAACAT
The DNA here is from genome assembly GCA_037043455.1 of Cyrtodaria siliqua. NCBI lineage: Eukaryota > Metazoa > Mollusca > Bivalvia > Adapedonta > Hiatellidae > Cyrtodaria > Cyrtodaria siliqua. Next base: position 491,732 of record JAWPHD010000300.1, on the reverse strand, counting down.
TTCGAGATGAATAAAATATATGAACACCTGCATTTTCTGTTTTTTTGATTATTTTGCAGGATGTATGCAACTTTTACAGCTGAAAGCACTCTTATCGAGTTAATTAGCTTCGAGTAATATATCATTGACGCCTGCACCCATTAAATTACATGTAGCAGCAATTATAATGTTCACATCCACAGTATAATACTCCAAGCTGAACTGTCATTTCGAGGGGTCAAAGTAAGATTATTGCACCGTGACATTTATTTGTTTTTACTTACACTATTTTCGCATGAATCTCTTTAAATAAGTATGTCAGTCATATCAGTCATTTGGATGGATCCAAATAAAAATGGAGTAATATTAAAACGTGTCTGCTAAACTATACTAAACTATGACAATCAAAAAACAATATTGTCTCCAGTTTGGATTTTCATAATAATGTATTTAAAGACTGGACAGCAGAATAATAAAAATACATTTTTCCGTAACGTTACCATTAAAAAAACTAGCTGTGACCTGGAAGAGAGTTCAATCTTAATCAATCCATATGACGTCATAATGTGTTGCAGTTCTTGTGAAAACTTGTGTTTGTACTCTGCTGATCCTTTGGCATTATCGAGCACGATGGTTACGGCTTAAATGTATAATAAAGGTTAATCCGCTGCGATGATGCATGAGAGGTGTCGCACCTTGTCATGAAAGTCTGAATAAAACCAAGTGTGCTACTTTCTTCTCTGGTTTGTGTTCCAATGAATGATCCAATTGACTGCATTTATTTACATGATTATACATGATTATTTACATTTAATTACATGAATAATCCCATATTAAATTGCCATTATCATTTATTTAGTGTGTTATTGCTTGTTGTGAGTTACAATGCAACATCATTGCTATTCCATTTGTGAAATTTGGAAATTACTAACAAAACACGTGTTTTGGCTGTTCCGTTCCTTTATGTAAGACAACTAAATGTAAAATCAGAAAGTGTGTTTTTACATTATAAGCATTTATAAAATATATCGTTGCGTCATCTGCATACATGTCCGCAATTCAAACCTTCTCATTTACGTATTTCGCTTTCTAAAAATATATAAGTAATTTAAGAACTCTTCTACGACAAGGACTATCACAACGGGACTTCTATGATGATGTGATTTACAAACGTCGTAAGAGCCTTGGTCATAATCACTTTCATACAATCTTGATTTTGAAACTTCTTAAAAACGTTTATCGAAAGAGATTATGACCCTATCATTTTTGCAACTTACTGCATGTTTAGTGGTTAACCCATTTACAGTTCGCCAATATGTTTTCCTCTTTGACTGTGCGATGACCGGACAGATTGTGGTGACGTCTACCTAAATCCTTATAGGACAGTAGTGTTTGATGTTTGCCTTAAATATTTTCTTGTCATACCCTTAACGGTTTGTTCTCTTGTTGCTCTGGTTTCTGCCATGTCATTGAGTACCTACGTTGTGGCTTTCTATGCCTTTTTTATATTATATATACATGATCAATTATGTTTTTAGTTATATTGCCTATTAATTCTGACTTGTTTGTTAGAGAATATTACATGGCGGGGATATCTTCATTTACACTGTTCCGTTGGATGACAATAGGGTAAGGGTGAGGTTTGGTACACCCTAGAACCTGGTTTAAACCCCCAGCGGCTTCTTTGCCACTGACAGTTCCAAGGCGATAGCACTATTGTCAACAAGTTTGTGTTTGTAATGTTTTATCTTGCCTTTTATTCTTTTTAAAGTTGCTCTTTGTTTCTGTGTGTGTTTATGGTTAACTGTCGTCCTTGAATGCTATATTTCCTGTTCGGTTTTTATATTCACTTTTACATTAAAACCTGGGATTAATTTCAATGTGTGCACATTTTATTTTGGGATAATTGTATCGCATCGAAGACTTCATGTTCTGATGTTTCTATTTTTGCAGAATGAATACATCTCTTACATCTTAAATCGTTGATACTAATATTTTCGACTTAGAATCTGTCGTATATAAATGGCGTATCCGACCAATTAAGTAAAGAAGCAATTATGATTTTTACAACTATTTTTACGTAATTCTTACATCCTTCTTACCAATTTCAATTTTAATATGATTGAAAATGTTGGTTCTTCTTCATCATCTTCAGTTTTATCATTATCGGTTCCATCAAACTCGTCATCATTCTCAACTTTCCCGTCATAATCCGGCCATATGTCGAAAAACATACTTTTCCTTAAACGTATGGCTTCTCGGAGAGATTCTGACATACTCATGCCTTGATGTAACATTAACATTTTTGCGGATCAGAGAACACCTTGTTTCAAAAGGATCACTTAGACGTTTTCTTAAAGAAGGTATCGTGGTTTTAGCAGCTGTGTGTAGCGCTTTTTCTGTACAAGTTCCATCTTGATGTAGCTGCTTTTCTTGAAATTCGTTAGCAGCAGAATCCCGAATAGATGTTTGGAATAATCTGTTTCACACTGTTCGTTTTACCTCTTTCAATTCATCATCATCTTTCGTATCATCAATATCATCATCTGTATCATCATCGTAATCGTCAGATACTCCATTCCCTATTTTACGGGGTGGACCGACATAATCTACCGAAACCTCAGAGCTTCCTGACATTTCGTCATAGTTTCTTTTAAACTGTTTTCCTATTGATGACAGCCTCGCGACTACTTGATTCGTTTCCCTTTTCATGTTGTATACTGCTTCTGTTACCCGTTTTACTAGTGTCCAGTACGTTATTTTTGAGAAGTTTATGTTCTATGTTTATGGCTATTTAATGGATAGATACGACGAGCCAATGTCATCATTTGCTGCTAATCTATGGGGTTATTGAAAAGAACCATGTACGGAGTATTGAGAGATATATACTTACACGAATTTTTCCATAGGAAAAAAAGTCTGAGTCAACTATATGACGGATACATTTCGATGGTGCGATACTTTGTAAACAGGTCAGCTATTCTCTAATCACACTTGCGTCCAGTACAATTACGTTGTTCCACATTGGTGAATAGGGGATCATTAAAATGGTATCGATAATAGTAGTCGTAAGGTGTCATACGCGGGTTGCCATCGACTATAACAGAACAAGATTCCTTCTGGACGGGGTTGAATTAAATTGGACTCGAGAAGAGTGCCAGTCCAATATGTGTATCCACTTCCGCGAAATAAGAGCAGAATCAAAGAAAGTTAAAAATGAAAAAACACCGCTGAGAATCATCTCACTAAATAACTTTCTTTGATTCTGCTCTCAATTCGCTAAGTATTAGCAGAAGTGAATATTAACCGTGTCCTTTTACCATTGATAGCGATACTTTAGGCATAATTATATCTTTATGGACTGAGAATTAGAGCTGAAATGCGTGTGTTTACTTACCGAGTCGAGACAAATCTTCGTTACGGATGATCATCTCGTGCACCTGTTGATGAGGTCGATTACTGGGTTTGTATGTAGTCGGTGAAAACAGTTGTTTCTGCCTGTTATAAATGTCTTTATTATTATAAAACAGTATTATAACCCGTGACATAAGTGTAGCTGAATGTTTAATCTTTCAGATAGTATAAAGTTCAATACTATCCGATATACATTAAACAAAGTCATACGAGTTTAAATCAGTTTATTCTATCTCTCCCTGATATACATATTTCATCACATGTGTTTATTTTTACAAACAGCACACACTGACCAATGGATAAGACACTCCTACGGCCTACCGTAAGGTTATTGAAGATTTTGACACTATTTTATTCTAATAATCTGATAAGAGATAAAGGATATCTGAAATTACACAGGGAGATTTTAGAAATATACTATTTCAGACATTCGTCTGTCAGTTCATCATATTCTCAACATAGATGGCTCCAAAAACATTTCACCGCCTTGCATCATAAACATGATGTATTCGCTTGTTTATTCAGATATAGGTTTTAAAGGTTTACAGACAAGACTGGTAAAAAATGTCTCTATATTATATTATATACAGTCTGCTTCTAATTTTACAGACGTACTGGGAATTTACTTAAGACGGATGCAGTACAATAATTGGTGCGAGTGTGAGAAAGAGACAGACATTGAAATGCATTTGTGTGATTGGTCAGACAGTTAGACTACGAGTTATGGAGTACACATGTATGAATATTGATTATACTATGTTTTTGAGGAAAATAACGAGGTAAACAGCTTACTGAGGTGTTACGACGTCTTTATTACCAAGATCATTCGCAGAAAAGGCACATACAACGTCATTAATAAATGCAATTACATATCAATAGAGTGGTTTAAGTTATACAATTGATTTTTAGTTTTATTTGTTCATGAATTGAACATTAAAATGTAACAACGGTTAGACATGCAATACAATTAAAGGCGCAATATGGTTCACCGAGATGATACAGAGTTTGTATCACATTTTAGTGAATAAATTACAGTCATTAACCACCCCGATTATCCCGGCTTGTAATTAAAACAAAACAAATATGTAACTCACCCTCCTATATCGGTGTTGTGACTGTTCATTTATTGTTGGCATACATATTACCTGTAATGAAAATACACCATTTGGCCCTGCACTCTGTTCTCCATCAGCGCAGTGTTCAAAGGACACGTCGTAATAGTACATGTGTTCCCAAATTAGTTATTAAAACTGTCTATTTAATTCAGTCTGCAAAATTCAACTTTTTTCAGTTAACCGGATTGTGCAATTCTCCAATGTTTAAGGCTTCCAAATAATTCGTCATCAGTTTCATTTTGCGTTGTAATAAAACATAGTCTTCATTGAAACGATACCAACTGAAAGAGTTATGACCACCACTATAATCTGAGATACAGAAAGGAAATTAAATGGAAATTAAAAGAAGAAAATATACTCAGTTGCAAAAGAAAGTGGAAACTGAGTTTTGATTAGATTTAATTGTATAAAGCTTTTTTAGAATTAAATTGACAAATTCTAAATCGAATATGCCATATTTGGTACAAAAGTTTTTTATCATTACATTGAAATATCATGTTGTCATTTGTTTTTCAATAGGTCGAATACTTAAGGGACTGTCGCTTGATAAAGAGGATAGGGTGTAAAGTAAAATTGTCAAAGTGTCCAGTTTCTTTTGCAACTGAGTATATAATTACAAGCCTTAGGCTTCAAACTTATTGTTGTGATAAAACAGACAAAACACGATGAAACATATAATATTACAGCGTTTATTATACTGATGGATATGAAGTTGTTGTATTATAATTATGTACATTCCAAGCGCAGTTGTCTCCATGAATGTAACGACATCATGATTAAGTAACGTAGAATACTGAACGATTTGATCAGTGCAAAGTAAACGGATGATATGAAAGGATGCAATACATGTATTGAAATGTAATGTTTTATCGTATGGCATGGTATGGTATCTTATTGTATCGTTTCGTAGTGTAGTGTAGTGTAGTGTAGTGTAGTGTAGTGTAGTGTAGTGTAGAGTAGTGTAGTGTAGTGTAGTGTAGTGTAGCGTAGTATAGTCTAGTGTAGTTTAATGCATGTTAAACTCTCAATCACAATACCATCTGCTTAAAGGCGTGAAGAGGTAACTTTCTATGTTTACAGTTACCGCACACTATTCAGGTGTCTGGCTGACACTTTCTTCTGAGATTTAAACAGATAAGAAACAAACACATGGTACAGTCATGTAACTTGTTTATAATTATGTTATCAATAAGGTTTCATTGCAAATAAAGACTTCTAGCACAATTTCCGATATCCGTTTTAACGTTGTAAACAATTTTCATTCTGATATGGCGCATACGTGTGTATAATAAAATAACAAGATTCACTTATAGAGAATCCATGTTAATTAACTGCCTTGGGAATTGTAAAAAGAAAACATGATCAATCTGAGAAACATCAGATTTTGACAGATTTCTGTCTGTTGCACTAGTGACGGAGCAACTATTAACGACGCAAGCATAATTGTTAATATTTTTTCTGCTGATTGGTTGCCTCGTGAGTATTAACATGAAGTCAAAACCATGCGAATCCACCATAATTATTAAAATGGAATTGGAACCAGGCGAGAGCACAACGATTATTGAATCGAGATCGGAACCAGGTAAATCCTCTTTGATGGTTAAAATGATGGTTAAAATGAGGCAGTCGTCCACGGATGTTAAAATGTCTGCCAAGATACCGTTGCAACAGCATGAATATTTAATTTACAAATTTAACATCGATACAAAATAACTAGACACAGCATTACAAAACCGCTCTGGATGAAGCTTATTACAGCGTTAGTGCTGTATTGATGTGGTAGAGTACCGGAGAACCCAGGAACATCCCCTGTTTCCCAGCATGCGAACACTGTATCCTGTAACTTACAACGCTGAGACGGGAATCGAATTGAATTTTATTTTATAGTCGAGCCAACAGCTAAGGTCATATGGCGACTTCTCAGCTTCCGTTGGTGGATGAAGACTCCAGGTGCCCCTTCGGACAATTGTTGCGTACCAGAGGACCTGGGTATCTAGAACCACCGACGTTTTGCAAATTTGATGGATAGCTTCCTCACATAAAGATGCCTAGGCCCATGTTGTAAAATATTGTTAGTCTTATATTGCCTAATAACCATCCCAAGGTGGAAACCCTGTCTTCATTATATTGTCCATTGACTATTTAATTCGCTAATTTGATTTAGTTTACGGTACTGCGCGAAACTACTTTATCATTGCATTTGGATACTGTGATTTCTACAGCATCAGTTTGCTCCTGTTTGACACATTTATTTATATACAGTGTAATACTTAAACAACATTATCATAGAGTCATCGACTATGTTTAGAAGACTAATTCAGCTCTACATGACAGTGGAAGTAAATTATGTATCCCTCAGATAATGATAGTTTCTCCTATCTGGTAACGCGTCGCGTTGATTCATTGTAGACGTGCGTTTACAAATATGGTCTCTTTAACTAGTATATGTTTTTGAAAGAAAAGTATAGCATGCACTTTTAAGTACATTAATTTTGTATGTTCTATTGCTGTTATATATCACGCAAATGTCGCACATTTGAACTGTCAATTTCGTTAAAATTTCACAGTATATATACATGTATGAATACTGGTAATTATAATAAAGGGATGTATTTCAGATAGTGTCCCCTTTGATATACTTACCTAAGACTGACCATGTCCAATTAAAAAAAGAGGAATAAGTTTGTTTGTAAAATACATATACATAGTTCTGAAATATGTATATATATTAATAGTGCTGATATGAACATAACATCAACACCCGGTTGCTTTCTAACAATGTATTGTCAAATATGGGCGCTTAATTAGCAGTTTAGTATCTTATATTTATAATAGTACATCAGTATCTGCTTAACTGTTATAAAAGGAAAGCAATGGTCCTATAGAAACAACAACGCACGAACGCAAAAACACCGTCAATCTGCACTGTATCAAAAACTATACTCAATGAAATCGCACCACAAAACAAATCCGTTTAAAATTTAGAATTTGAAGCATGTTGGACAAAAAATGATATAATTCATACAACGAGTCGACAATTAAAAAAAATGTACGTGGATATCTGAATTTAGTACATTCCACATTGCTGTTATGAAATGCACGTGCATTTCCGGTTTTCTTTAGTTACATCGCATAAATCATTTTCTGGAACTCATTTATGGCATATTACTGTCAGTCGTCAATCAGTGAAAAGGCCAATAAAAACAAACAAATCAAGGGGAATAAGTTTGTCCACAAGTTTGATTCAAAGAAAATTGTTTTCATGACAGTGCTGGTCTTTAACAAAGGTATTGGCATATAAGATTAAATAAAATATAATTTCATTGCGTCTAAATCTGTGGGAAAAATGTTGGGGACGTTTATAGTTTTGCTCAGAATATTAATCAGCTTCATCTGTCAATGCATAGAATAAATGGGCGTTATATGCACACTCATAATAAACGGTGTCTTTTTTACAGCGGCTTTTAAATTATATAAATGCAAATACATCAAATAACTGAACAATAAATTGCAGTCAAACAATGGTAGTCAATTTATACGGATTATTCAAATAAGGGTTTTTGTTTGTTTGTCTTTATGAAAAACATGAAACACGACGCCATTACTATTACCAGGATTAAGTACAATACTGTGAATCCTGGCAAACATTAACAATTATCGCGCAAACAAAGACATCAACGTGTTATATACAGCAGTATTATTGATAGCTCATAGCGTGTTAACTGTCAGTTCCCAGTAACAACGCCTACGTGGACTGTTATTCTGTTAGAGAACTATTTCTAGCCTAATGTATTTGGGAAGAGAGTGGCTATATTTCACTGTTAGGAACAGTGATAATATTCACTATGGAAATGCTATTCGAAAACAAATACGTACTCTGGCCTCAATCTGTGGCATGTGTGCATTAAAACTAGCTGAACGAATCAGTCAATGCGCATTCTAGCAGTAAATACCCAATAAGTTCATTGCGTTTTCCAATGCCCATGTAACGTTGCGAAATAGGTCTTAACTGAATATTACCTTATTGTGAGATCTCAAACGTAAAATTGACAATAAATCTGATGAGAATCATAAAATTATTATGGTTTCTGAGCACCATAACAAGTTTATTACATTCGATTATATAGGCACGAATGTCAGGTTCTCTTTATCATAGAACTCCATGATGAATAACGTGTAACCTCCATCATCCTCTGTAATGTAAATACTCATCATATAATCGTCCTTAGTTTTAGATTTGTATCTGTTTTACAACCACAATGTGAATTCAAGCTTGATCGTACGCCATTGAATGTTCACAGTCCAGGTATATTTTTACATAATTATGCCCTTACATCATGTACAAATAAGGGATATACGTGTTACAGTTTGCAAAGGAGCTGTTGTCGCAAACTCACAACGAGTTCTCTCCGCTATGGTCTTTGATTTGAACCCCACTCGGGGGAAATCTTCTCAATTAAGTTCCTCTAAATTGACAGATGTCTTCCTTAATTAGTGTAACTGTTCCCCATTGTTTTGGAATCTAAAATGATTTAGTAATAACTGGCGTTAAACACCATGTATTTTGTCATAAGAGTATTATCAATTTTATTCCATTACAAAACAAATTGATTATTAGACACAATGTTCTGTATTTTTCTTGATAAATTTGTCATCTACATGTTTTTGATATATTGTGTATGTGAAATGTCAATTTGAACATCCAACATATTGTTTAGACCTTACGATAAGTTCTAACGCTCCAAAAGTCTACGGATGTAAAAATGCATAATGTTGCTATGTTCATTGGTAATAGTTATAAACGTTCTGCATTTGTTTTCAAAGGTCCCATGTATATCTATATTATGTTACTTGACGTGTACTGTCAAAAACATATATTGTTTTGCATATATGTATTAAAAGAAAACACCACCAAGAGGATAAGGAGGAAACATTGAACATTCTTCCCAATTATTTCCTTTTATTAAATTATGTGTAAGTAGATATGAAGTCAATATGATACTCGATTAATAGATCAAAGTGCTATAATTGCTAATGCTTGGCTTATTCTTTCAAATTGCTGCGTGTCTTTTATAATATTCCTCAACATTTTTATAGTTTCCGTCTAATCTGTAGATCGATAATGCCGACTGACGAATGTGGCATACCTAATTTTCCGTTAAACCTGGAATATGATAGCACCGGTGTAAAAATCATAATTGTTTCTGTACTTAATTGGTTGAATACGCCATTTATATTTGACTGAGATTGTAAGTCGAAAATACTTTTATCAACGCCATAAGATGTAAGAGATACATTCATTCTGCAAAAACAGAAACATCAGAACATGAAGTCTTCAGTACGATCCAATTATCCCAAAATGGGCTGTGCATACATTGAAATTAATCCCAGGTTTTAATGTAAAATAAATATAAAAATCGAACAGGATAAGTAGCATTCAAGGACGTCAGTTAACCATAAATACACACAGAAACAACAAAACGACTTTAAAGATGAATAAAAGGCAAGATAAGATATTAAAAACACACAATTGTTGACAATAGGGCTACCGCCTTGGAACGGTCAGTGGCAAGAAAAACGTTGGGGGTTTAAAGGGACACACGGCAATCTTGATTTTTTAAAAACTCATGGCGTCCCGTTAGTTTTTCTCTTCACTTGCATTTTTCAATCATTGATAGTAACTGTAAGAATAGTTCAAAGCAAATTATTTTTACAAATAACTGACTTTTTATAATAGTGCATCAATAATATATTTAAAAATTTGGTGAAATAGTAAAGAAAATTGAAATCTCATTTTTTTATTTAATTATATGCAAGCAGTATTAAAGTCAAAATGACGTAGGATAAGTAAACTGAGGAGCAAATTTTAATCTTTGAATAAAACTCAAGATTGCCATGTGTCCCTTTAAATCAGATTCTAGGGTGCATCAAACTTCGCTTTACCCTATTGACATCCCAGTAAACGGGACAGTGTAAAGATTTCCCCGCCAGGTAATAATCTCTAACAAACAAGGCATCATTAATAGGCAATATAACTCAAACACATTAATGCTCATGTATATATAATATAAAAAGCAAATGCCTAGAAAGACACTAAGTAATTTAATGGCATGGCAGAAGTCAGTTCAACAAGAGAATAAACATATAAACCGTTAAGAATACGACAAAAGATATTTAAGACAAACATCAAACACTACCGTCCTATAAGAAATTTAGGTAGCCGTCACCACAATCTGTCCGGTCATAGCACAATTAAAGATGAAAGCAAAATGGCGAAATGTAAATGGGTCAACCACTAAACATGCAGTACGTTGCAAAATGATAGGGTCATAACCTCTTTTGATAAACTTTTTCATGAAGTTTTAAATTCAATATTGAATGAAAGTGATTATGACGAAGGATCTTACGACGTTTGTAAATCACACCACCTTAGAAGTCACGTTGTGATAGTCCTTGTCGCAGAAGAGTTCGTTCTGAAAGCAATTATATACTTTTATAAAGCGAAATACAAAATTGAGAGTCTCCAAAAATGCTAACATGTATGCAGATGACGCAACAATATATTTCATAAATGCTTGTAAATAATTATAAGAAAACACTTTTTTATTGTACATTTAGTTTTCTTGCATAACGGAACGGAGCTGAACGCAGCAACAAAAACACGTGTTTTGTTTAGTTATTTCTAAAAGTCAGAAGTGGCATGAACATGATGTTGCACTGTAACTCACAACAAGCAATAACATACTACATTAATGATAATGCCAATTTAATATGGGACTATTCATGTAATTAAATGTAGATAATCATGTATACTCATGCAAATAAATGCAGTAAATTGGATCATTCGGAGGAAAGGAACACGAATAAGAGAAGAAAGTAGTAGACTTGGTTTTATTGAGGCTTTCATGACAATGTGCTACACCACTCATGTCTCATCACAACTGATCAACCTTCAGTAAACGTTAAGGCTTCGATGATCCCAGCGGATCAGTAGAGTACTAACACACGTTTACATGAACTGGAGCACATTATGAAGGTATATGGATTGATTAAAACTAAACTCTCTTCCAGGTCTCAAATGCAAGAAACTCATCGGAACTTCAAAATTCAAAAATCTTTGTCATCTGTCAGTGTTTTTGATCACCTGAGTCGAAGGCTCAATGTGATGATTTGGAATCACTCTTCGTCCGTCCGTTGTCTGTCCGTTGTCGTCGTTATCTTTTTCTCAGGAACCGCTTGTCGGAATTCAACCAAATGTTATATGAATTCATTAAACTGGATTTTATAGTTGCACCAACAGCTAAGGTCATTTGGCGACATTCCAGCTTTTTATTGGTGGAGGAAGACCCCAGGTGCAAACCCGGGAATTTTTTCGTGCACGGGCGCACACCTGAGTAGAACCACCGAAGTTCCGCAAGCAAGGTGGATAGCTTGATACTCACATACTAAACAGTCCTGGCCCCATGGGGAATCGAACCCACAGCGGTGAGGGACAATGTGATTTCAAGTCTGAGTTCACTCGACCACGGACGACCCCAAGTTTATGTAAAGCATCATTATATGTTCGTTCGAATGGTGCACCTAAGGTCATAAATGCCCCCGCAATGGGGCTTATCGGTTTCATTTAACAAATCTTAAAATATCTTCTGCAAAATACAATATATAGAGCTGTGATATTTTGCATGTAACATCGTCTTATGGTCCTCTTACTAGTTTGTTCTAATGGTTACCCTGAGGTCAAATTTGGACCCGCCCCAGTGTCTTAATCATTCATACGAACTTTAATCAAGCATACTTTTTGAGTTATGCTCCGGACAAAAAGTATGACGGACGAACGCACACACTGACGGACGGAAAAAGCGGCGACTATATGCTCCCCCATAATAAACAATCTAGTGTTTTAGTTACAATATATTTCATATCAAAAACTAAGGTAAGAGTAAATGTAAAGAAATAAACTGTGATGGGGCCTCAATATAATTGTCTCTATGGTAATCAGTCAGCGAGAAGTAAGCAGTTCAAAAACATGCTATCCATGATTTTTCAAGGACTACATTCAGTTGGGAAATGTGTCTTTAATTTTACAAATTAAAATAATTATGTCTGGTAAGGAGAACATCAGTTAACATTGCCTGGTGTAATACTATATGTCATATACAGAAATATGTGACGATTACTCTCAGTTTTACATTCAAATGTATTTTATTGTAATTTCTTCATCCACAAATAGTATATGTGAATGGCCACTGTAAATACGCATTCGTGTGTATATACAAAACAATACTCAATATCACTTGTTTATAATACCACTAATCCCAATATAAGATAAAACATATTCCTTCTGAGTAAGAGTTTGCGACATAGATTTATTGTCTTATTGCGTGAAATCATGCTGGTTCCAGTTTTTCACACATTATAAATCAAACAGGTTTAAAAGAGCCACTGTTAAAGCTACAGTTTCTATATCAATCGATTTCTTCTTTGTAGGAGTGTCTTTATTTTTGCTTCATGTTCGCCAGCTTATGTCGAAATCGGGTATTTAAGCGAGCAAATATAACGCAGGACATCATTTATTGTATAGACATCGACCAGCGTATGTCGTATATTTACACAGGTAACATTATGATTTACAGAAGTTTGTTTTTTTAACCTCTTTAAGGACTCGAACACACGACCTTCTGATTTCAAGTCAGATGCTCTATCCACTTAGCTATAACGCTTTTTGAGAAAATGGTATACCAACTACCATTTATTACGAGGCAAAATAACTTAACATATTTTAACGCAACTCAAGATGAAACCATAAATATATAGTCCATCTTGTCGGACGTGTAAATTAACATTGCCTGGTGTAATACTATATGTTATCAATATGAAATCAATATTACGCCTAAAAAAAACACACCATATCTCGACTTGTTATTTAGCGCTGGATGAGTTTATGTGTGCGCTAGTTATTATGCGATGCCTATTTAGTGTTAATAATGATAGAACATACCAATAAATAGCCGTAGTCTAGTGGTTAAACGTACGGCAATCAAAACTCAAAACCGCAACGGCAGTGGTTCAGATCCCGTTCCGGGCAAGTTTGTTTTATTCTGAAGCCAAATATTTATCGGTGTTACCTTTACGAAGTCTAAATAAAAATGTGATATTTTACACATCGATTTCTGCCTTATATACCGAATATTGGGGTGTTCGTCGATTTGAAACTACTCCACACGTGACTCATTCATATTCATGAGTTATTACCAGTTAAAATAGAGACTGTAGCTTTAAGACCAGTTGATGTAATACGTATTCGATCAAGAATGACGATATCCATAGAGGGCATATTTTGTTATGTCTGACAATTTAGAAGCAGACGTTACATTTTATGAATTTTATGATCATCTTGAAACATTAGGTTTGATAATAGTCACTATGAGATTATATATTAGAACCTCTGGCTTTTCTGCTGGAACATTTTATCTCAAGTGAGTAAGATTGTATTCGGTGAATATTTGTTTTACCGGAAATAGCTATAGTTAGACGATGGACGGTCATGACCGTGTGGGCGAATGAGAGGAGCGATAAAATACTGCAGAAGGTAATAACGAGGTGTTCGGGGGAAAACACGATGTCGACGCAGACAACCGAACGATGGCAAGATTATGCGCAGAGGTCACAGGAATTATCCAAACACATATACGAAGTCAAGTATCGACCATGTTCTTGCTGATCAAAATAAGTTACCATGGTTTAACATGTAATCATACTTGGCGAAACGACAAACGTTTATTTCCGTCATCTTCTCATTGTTACCACTGTCAGACTTGATGCCGCAAATGTAGAGCTGCTACACCTAAAACCCTACGATATATCACTACATATATAGTGCAAAACAAACGCAGTGTGATTCTCTTAAACCTAGACATAAATGTCGAGCAACACATGTATCATTCAAGAATCACAGTCAGCTAATAACACGCATACAAACACACAATAATTTCAAAGAAGAATAAAAGGCAAGATATGACATAACAGACATAAAATGGTTTGCAATATTGCTACCGCCTTGGAACGATCAGTGGCAAAAAAGGCCGATGAGGTTTAAACCAGGTTCTAGGGCAAACCAAACCTCAGTTTTATCCTATTTCATCACAATAAAACAGGACAGTGTAAATAAAGAATTCACCGCCAGACTATATATCTATTAAACAAGGCAGCATTAATAGGAAATATAAACACAATGATGATCACTGTGTTGTGCATATCATGAAATAAATACAGTTTGTATTCATATCCAAGCCCATATTGAATAAGAATAACTTACATTATCATGGCCCATGTGCTGTCAAGATCATGTACAGGCAATACGGGGTCATGTACAAGTATTTTCTACTGCCAAGATAATGTACAGGCAATACGGGGTCATTTTTCAAGTATCTTCTACTGCCACGATAATGTACCGGCAATACGGGGTCATGTACACGTCTCTTCTACTGCCAAAATAATGAACAGAATACGGGGTCATGTACAAATATTTTCTAAGAAAGAACATGTTTCGTGAGTTAATGCACCATTTAGAACAATAAACATAGAGATGCCGACATTTGTACTTATACATGTCATACACTCAAATCCATTTAAGCAAAACAGATTCAAATCTCACAATTTTAACATGACAATGCGTGAACAATGTCACAATTAGATCAAGAATGTTTTATACAAAATGGTACACGAAATTAGTAAAAAGAAAAGTTGTTGTTTACAAAAAAGAAACGAGAAATATTTACCGGCCGCCATTATGCGAATTCAACGTCGAAACTTTCTGTGATACAATGCATGCGCTACACCCCAAAATACGAAAGGTACATAGTGTTCATGATAGAATGATGTCGACCGTCGTATGTCAACTCAACCTCTCTTTAATCTGTCCGACCGTCTGCAGTTGTTTGTGCCGTGTGGTGGCAGTAAAATGTCGCTATTTGGAGTACTGGATGTATTCGATATTATTAATTAACTAAACTATATTAGCCGTATTTTACTAGAACCTCATCACAAAATACGACGCAAATACAAAGCATGCTTAAGATTCGTGATAAATGAATGTACTGTTACATAACAGTAACGCATTGTTTCAAATCAACTACATAGAAAACAAATATATTATTTGATCATTCAAAATAGAGAAGTATTTTTAAACATTAATCTACCGTTTTTAAATTACTTCATTAAAACATAGCTATCTACCAAAATTGTTTATAGTAATAAGGTTTGAGGTGGCAATATACGTATATATCTTAAGATAGACTATATTTGGAAGTACCTTTGTCAGTTACTGAAATGCTGTTCCATGTAATTCTCATCTTCAACGTTTAGATGAGTTACGTCTTATGAAGCAAGTGCAAACAAATGTTATATGGCGCAAACAAGAATGATCATTCCAAGTCCACCTTCCAATTACATCGATATGATATGCAGAATGGTCCTAGAATATACTGCATAGTAGCTGCCATATATGTTGTAAACCTCTGTCACGGTTGTCTGCCGCCTCTCAAGTAGCACCTAAAACATTACAGTGATGACGTTAAAGACCTGTAATGAACATGACAAAATGAACATGAATTCGGTGGGGAGTGATTTTATCTGTCTGCATGGATAAGCAGTGGTCCTGGATAGCCTCAGAAATTGCTTTGATATCTTCGGAAATGATTTCGATTATTGTGGCATGTTCAGTATCTATCGATTTGTTTGTTTGCTTGAATTGTGGTTATCTCAGTGTTTGTTTGTGGTAATGGCAGACCAAGCTTTTTCTCCTGGGTGGAACAAGTAGTACCGTATACCTCCAAACGTCAGTAAGAGTATTCTATCAATTAGTGATTACAGAATATATTTTCCAAAGCCTGTCATGATTAACAAACTTGTTTTGATACGTAACATATATTATATACTGAAGCGAAACAGAAACGCAACTCGATAATTTAATAAAAGTTGCAGTTAGTTAGAGAAAGCAAACAACTGTGATGTTGTAGACGTTTATATCACAGTACACTTTGCAGTAAGAGTTTGCAAAATGTTGCATCCTATGTTTGCTCACATGCTTGAGCCAAAGGCGTACTCTGTCAATAATGAAACTTTGAAGGAAAACTATTGTTAGCTGTTGTTTTAGGGTTTGTTCCCGAAATGAATTGTCTTACGTATCCATATATCATTTGATTAACAGCAGCATATTGTACATACAATTTCCTTTTTGTTTCAGTATATATTTTATAATCACTAGCATTCTACTTTTAGTCAGGGGCCCAGGTTTGTAGACATAATGCTGCATGACGTAAACTGCTTTTAATCGTCTATGTATTAAATAAAAATTCATGTATATAAAGTTGTTTTTAATGAGATTTTGTATTCAGCTAATGACTTTTCAATTTGAATTAATTTAAACAAAGAGAATAATTGATAACAGTATAATCATGTATAAATTTAGATGATTGTTAATCCTTTATGGAGATACACATTGATATATTTAGACTGTAATTTCTTTAAATAGCCTGATATTGTTTTTGTTTAGTTATTTTTGTGTTGTTTGTTTCAGTGTAACATATCATAGCATAGGATAAACAAGTATTTGGGTTAATGTCTATTTACGTTAATGTCTCAATCAACATACTCGAAGAAAACTTGTACAAACGTATCAAAATGTGAGTTCTATGCATTTATATGCAAGCGTCAATTACTTTCCCACATACTTTATATTCGTTCAATCAGTTTTTAATTGAAAAATATTATAGCACTCCTTAAACGTTAATTTATATCTCAAAAAATGTTACTGCACCTCGCACAAAATCCTAGGAATTTCATTGGATTAGAGCGGTCACATGGTGACCCCCTATTATTCTATAGTGGGTCAGTAGATTTCATAGAGGTTTTAGTATAATTCCGATTTAAGTTTGAATCATTTGAAATAGATCTTGTTATTTAAGGCGTTAGTTACAAACATAATAAGTAAATTAATAATGTTTGTAAACTGTACCGGTCAACGTCATGACGTCAAATTTAAATATCGGTGTTTGCCTTCAAAAAAGTGCTCGATGCAATTAATAAGTTATTGCGTTTGTTACTGACCCCCTACAGAAATATGTTGTAGTCAGTCAGATATATAGTGGGGCTCGGCTATTGTCTCGCCCCCTATAAATCTTACTGACCCCACATAGGTGTGAACTTTTCAGTAACAAACCCAATAACTAAGATTATTGTTTACGTTTTCCGTCTCATCTTTCGTTTCAGGTTTTCATTAGTGTGTAGGCTATATAGTGTTCTGAATGCTTAGTGGTAAATAAAGCTATGTGTACAGGGTGTATGTATATACGAATCAAGTGTTCCCATTGTATATCACATGCAGCACGCGTAACTGTGTAAGGAATAGTGATGCATTAATGGAACAAGCTTCATTTACATGTGCAACACATGAATTATTGCAATGAATGGGGTTTTACAACACGTTGGCAGCTTATTTCCTATTGGTTTAAATGATGAGCAATAAATAAAAACAACGGAGCTGAAGATGACTACTTTAAGTGAATAGTAATAAAAAAGTGTATGGACCCGTGTTGTTCTCGGAGGCCCCGTTCTGTTACGGGGCAAAGTATAGGGCCACCGCAGATCCCTTTGGAGGGGAAGGCAGAGGGTTAAAACCTCCCTCCCCCCCCCCCACTCCCACCCCCACGAATTCATGTTCGTTTTATTATTTTTTGTTCATGCTCATTAAAGGTCTTCATCATGACACCTGCATTGTTTCAGGTGCCATCTCTCTCATATCACTAGAGCAGTGGCAGAAAAACAATAACGTGGCTTCAGCGTAAATGGAGTGTCTACAACAGAACTTGCAGCAACTCTGCAGTTCAGGGTGAGTAGGTTCTAGGCCCGTTCTCCATATTTTATCTCGATGTACATGGAGAATGAGCCTGGCATGTTTATTCCTGTTAGGCGCCATATAACCTTTCATGTGTTGGTGCGCCTTAAAACCCCAATTCAATCAATCAATCAATCAATCGTGATTCAAATTCGATTCAGAACAACGGTATTCAGTTTCCATTCCACATTGGGGGATTTCTACCTCCTATTGTGACAACAGTTGACAATTTGTTTTGCCCATCGCCAACTGGGCCCATTAACAATTGTAGATCACGATACATTAAAGACCTGTAATACATGAGTGGATATCGTTGTATACGTTAGCCAATCCCTGTTGATGTTTTGAACTGATATCCTCTAACATGTTGAATGTATGTGGCATTCAGATATGATGTATGTGATGCCAGAATCAGAATCCGCTTATAGGACATACTGCGAATTGAATATTCCATATATGGCATGAAATCAAGACAACATTGTCTAGTTGAGGGTTTTTAGATGTTGAACGGATTCCAGTCAGGCAATGGGTTCATTAATTACTGATTACTCCGATTAAAACTGCACTTAATCGCTTTGATTTCGTTTTTCATCTCCCACTTTAATGTTTTTCTGACTTCGCTTACTCTTTTATTAGATGTGATTCGTATTTCATGAAATATGACTGATTCTTCGGAACATTTAACTATTAATTGCGCCATTGCGCCGTTTGCTAATGGATGGAAATGTATACTTACTAACCCTGCAATCATTTGTGTGTTTTCGGTTACCGTTTACTATAGTATCAGTTTACTTGCTATGAGGTCGGTCTTAAATTGAAAGCCGAATACCTTAGGAAGGTTGCTCGACTATATAAATACATTATTAATTGTGTGTGTATATATATATACAGGGAGAGAGAGAGAGAGAGAGAGAGAGAGAGAGAGAGAAAAAAAGAGAGAGAGAGAGAGAGATATAGTGCTATAGTTAGTAGAAGTAGAAAACCAAGCGCTTTCGGCTTATGCCATCATCAGGGAGTGTGTCAGTGTTGCAGGGACTAACCACTTTGACTAGTAGACAAAATATGACAAACGATACGTTGTTTTTCAAACAGCCTTGTATATATATATATTTATATTCATATATTTGAAACAAATTATCAACCAAACAGTGCTTAAACTAACAAATATCGAACGCTTTCAGCTTTAATCGCCTTCCTCAGGATACATATATAAAGTTACAAAGACAAACATATAAAGGCACCAGAAAGGGTCTTATAAGATGTACACTATTCTTTACCATATAGTAAATTCATGTATATATATACTCTATGATACTACACTTAAACGTGATGTCGCAATTCATACTGCAAATGCCTTCGAGCCAAACACTAGGGTTACAGCGCACAGAAACGGTATATGAATCAATGACAGTTGACGATATTCCAACTGTTATTGGAGAAATTCTCCATTCCGCAGTCAATACAATCAGACTCCAAAGATAAACGAGGTTCAAACTATGAATCGGTTAATGTTTGTATGTTTGGTGCTGTACTGTTATATTTACAAATATAAAAATAATATGTAAAAATGAGAAGAATGGTCGTATATAAATGATAGCACCCTAACGCAATGTCACCGTAGATCCGCACTACGCCACGAAGTGTAAATTAACTTAAAATGAAAAGGACAATATATAACTCAAAGAGTGTAAAGTACGGAAGCCCTGGAGGGACTTATTAGTTATTACTTATTACTTATTTGTTATTACTTATTTCTTATTACTTATTTCTTATTACTTTGTAAAGGGCGGGTTAGTGAAAACATGGCGGATATCTCGTTAGTTATTTACTATATTATTTACTGTTTGTTTAGCATAATGACCAATCTATCTTATACTTTCAAAGCTGTAATCACTTAGAATGTGTTATGTTCTTCACGGGTGCTGGTGCGGCCCAGTGAACAGCGCGGTGGACTTGAAACCGGACAACCCGGGTTCAAGCTTCCCCAGTGCCACTGAGTTTTGTCGGTATGTTAATATTGGGCAAGACTGCCTATGGGGACGTACTGTGCGCAAACATATTCACCGCAAATTGACTGACGAATAGAAAGATAAGAGAGTTTGCTCTCAGAGAAGTAATTGTTTTTTTGCATAGCACTGAACTGGGCGTTCCTGTACATCGGAGCATATCCTCCAAGCACTTTAAAAAATCATAAGAACCTATTCGACAGTAAGAGTATGGCAAGTTCCCGGATACTCTCTCTACATCATACACATGTTATAGTTTGACAAAACCCATAACATAGTATAGTTGGATACATGATATGGATACATTCTAAACATATTATTGTTGAATGCATCATAAACATGGTATAATTTGTTATAGGTGGATACATCAGTTGGATACATTATAAGATTGCTATAGTTGTAAGCAGTTGTATGTATCACGAACATGCTATAGTTGGATGCAGTTGCATGTTATAGATGGATACGTCCTAAACATGCTATATTTGGATGCAGTTGTATGTATCATAAACATGTTATAGTTGGATGCAGTTGTATGTATCCTAAACATGTTATAGATGGATACGTCCGAAACATGTTATAGATGGATACATCCTAAACATGCTATAATTGGATGCAGTTGTATCTATCATAAACATGCTATAGTTGGATGCAGTTGTATGTATCCTAAACATGTTATAGATGGATACATCCTAAACATGCTATAATTGGATGCAGTTGTATGTATCATAAACATGCTATAGTTGGATGCAGTTGTATGTATCCTAAACATGCTATAGATGGATACATCCTAAACATGTTATAGATGGATACATCCTAAACATGTTATAGATGGATACAGTTGTATGTATCCTAAACATGTTATAGATGGATACATCCTAAACAAGTTGGAACTAAACATGCTACAGCTGGATGCAATTGTACGTATCAAAAACATGTGGATACATCATACACATGTTATAGTTGGATACATCTAAACATGCTATAGCTGGAGGCAGTTGTATGTATCTGTATATATAGTTGGATACATCCTAAACATGCTGTAGTTGGATGCAGTTGTATGTATCTGTATCTATAGTTGGATACATCCTAAACATGCTATAGTTGGATGCAGTTGTATGTATCTGTATCTATAGTTGGATACACCCTAAACATGCTATAATAAACAGTTGAATGCATTATAAACATGTTATACACGTTATGACTTATTTGTTTATACCCATTCGTTATTACTTATTTATTTTTTCTTACTTGTTGTTATTTATTGTTTATTATTTGTTATTATTTATTAGTTTATTTGTTATTACTTATTTGTTACGACTGCTTACGATTTATTTGTTATTACTTTTTTGTTATTACTTATTTGTTATTATTTATTTGTTATTTGCTATTACTTATTTGTTATTACTTATTTGTTATTTCTTATTAGTTATTTCTCATTAGTTATTACTTGTTTGTTATTACTTATTTGTTATTTGTCATTACTTAT
This sequence comes from Cyrtodaria siliqua, assembly GCA_037043455.1. Taxonomy (NCBI): domain Eukaryota; kingdom Metazoa; phylum Mollusca; class Bivalvia; order Adapedonta; family Hiatellidae; genus Cyrtodaria; species Cyrtodaria siliqua. The sequence goes on along the minus strand of JAWPHD010000300.1, from coordinate 469,838 downwards.
TTGTTACTTATTTGTTATTTCTTATTAGTTATTTCTTATTAGTTATTACTTATTTGTTATTACTTATTTGTTATTTGTTGTTACTTATTTGTTATTACTCATTTGTTATTTGTTATTAGTTATTTCTTATTAGTTATTACTTATTTGTTATTACTTATTTGTTACGACTTATTTGTTTGTTACGACTTATGTGTTATGAATTATTCGCCATTTTGAAAAAATAATGGCGGACATCGTTGATAAGCTTTTTATCATAAAAAACTGCCAATATCTGGACACATTGATAAAGCATGTGAGTATCTTTAAATACCATACGTTTATTTAGAATAATTACCAACCATCTTAAACTTTTTAAAGCAGTTCTTCAATTTGAATGTGCTTTGTCCTTCACACGAATGTGTCGGGATGACCTAGCAGCTATTTAATGGCTTCGCAGTCAATAACCGGAGGTAGGTTGGTGAATAGTGTTACTATTGACCGGGAATCCGATTTACATGATTTATAACAAGCTGATCATAGTATACAACTATCTACTTCTGTTGAGGCAATGGATAAAACTATTTATCCAAGGGAATGACTATTGACCCGAAGCAGTGAACTACTGACCGAGACGCAGTCCAGGAAAATAAAAAAATCCGAACCTATTCCATGTATATATATATTTTTAACATTGCCTTCTAACTTCCCAACATCGTCAAACTGGAATAACTCTTTGATATAGAAAAATCCATGAGATATTATCAAAAACAGATTCTGAGTCTACATATTCTACGAGGCTACTACCCCTTCTTCCGACAAAAGCATATTTTCCTATCCCCCATATCACTACCCACTCTTCCATTTAAAATTCGTAACGCACTCTGCTTGCAAAAGTCTAATAACTTTAAATTACCAATATCCTGCGAAAATCTCGGAGAAAAACTATCAGCTATACATAATAATCGGGCAGAGCATCTATGATTGTATCAGTATCGTGTGTTAGATAATCTGCATTGTCGGATGTTCTACTGTTGAAATCCCCATTAAAAAAATATGACATTGACTTTTTGATTCGTTATGAATATGTATAACATAATCTAATAATCTATAAAAAAAAAATCCATGTTCAACTAATGCTTGTCGTCCAATGCTCTCTGATAAAAGCTAGCACATACCTACAAATAAATCATTTGTATATTTGAAGTATCACCGTTAATTTTGATCCATATTATATCGTATTCGCTTTGGAAAAGAGTATCATCAGTTACGAAACTGCTACGAATATTTAATATTATACCACCAGTGGTTTACTATTAGGATTTTTCTTCGTTCTATGTTAAGGGAAACAATCAAAATGTGTAACATCGTAATCTATTCACAACATGAAAGGAAAAAAAAGAAGATTTTCCCACCACTACCTACCTACCTACCTACCTACCAAGTGGTTTTTTTTTCAATTTCAGATCCGTCAGTCCTATGCGAGTAAGAGGATGAGTGTATCCATCATTGTGTTTTCGGAAGTATTTATTTTTTATTTACCATTAGTTGCAAGCGTAGTGCCTGCTTATTTGCCTGCAACGGGGCAACAAGAATACTCGAGGCTGACTTGATAAAGCTATATTTCAGGGAGGGATTTAAGTATTTAGAAATAGTGTTTTGTTGTTTCTCGTCATGGTTATAGTATATGTGTCAGACATTTGAAGCGCATACTAAAGCAGCAAAACTTACGTCGCCGTCCTCTACATTATACATCGTCAAAAGATGTGACATATGCAGTGTTGAAAGAAACTCAATTTAGCGGACAATGTCTAGGTTATCGTGTTATGTGGCGTCGGCTTGTTAGAGACCATGGTCTCAAAGTAAAAAGGAATGACGTTTTTAAATCATGAAAGAGGTAGACCCAGATGGAACTGAACTACGTAAAGCGCATCGACTGAAACGAAGACAGTATTTAGTAAAAGCTCCCAAATATGTTTGGCATATGGATGGGTACGATAAACTTAAACCATCTGGCGTTTGCATACATGCATGCATAGATGGATATAGCCTTCGAATAATGTGGTTGGAAGTAGCATCTAGCAACAACAATCCCGGTGTAATTGCAACGTATTATCTAGATACTTTAAAACAAACAAAGGTTGCACCTAGAATCTTGCGATCAGATTTTGGAACAGAAAATTCCATTACAAATAATGCAAGTGATTCAATGGCAGGTATGAAGAGTTTTATGAGTACGGCTAATCAACGCATCGAAGCGTGGTGGGGAATTCTAAGACGACAGGGTATTCACTGGTGGATAAATAAATTAAAAAAACTTAAGGGATTCAAGCGCATATGATTCCACAAATCCGATACATGTGGAGTGTTTACAATTTTGTTTTATGAATGTTATTCAAACAGAGCTAGATAGAATTGTTCAACATTGGAACATGCACGATAAAAGACAACAAAAACATGCACTGGAACTGCCATGTGGTAAACCGGATGTCATGTATTTCGTTCCTGAATTGTTTGAAGGTCATGATTTTGGGACAGCAGTTGATATAAGGACGTAGATGTATGTATAGAATTGTACGGACATCCGAAGAAAATGTGTTGTCAGGAATTCATAGAGATAGCTCACTTATTGAAGCGGGAATTAACGGTCCCAGTTGATACAGAAGACGCGCTCCATTTCCACACTGAACTCATACACCTATATGAACAAGTTTCTACTGACCTTTGAATCGCTTGAATCCTCTTAACTAAATTGTTATATGCTAGAAAAACTCATATATTCAATTTGTTCTAGTTTTACATGAATTAAGCTGCCATCTGTGTAATTGATAACGGCTTCTAGTCAATATGATGCAACTGATTTGTCTTAGTCAATATAGATGAGACTCGAATAATTAAGTATAAAATGGGATTTTAACAGTAGCATGGGATGCATGAACATAATATAGAAAATATTTTCCTGTATTACGTGTATTAAACGTTCCTGCTTAACCTTAAAAAACTATTTTAAAAATCTCATGGATATAAATAAAAGTTAAGTTCCATATTGAAATGCAAAATATGGCGTGCAATACCATGTTCTATTTGTTAAACTCATCTACCTGGTGTTTTCTTTGCGCAATGACATATATGACGTTGCTTGTTTAACGTCATTACATTTTTTATTTAGGAGTGTTCCTTTTGGCGAAGCCGAGATCCTCTACGCGTAAGCGCAGTCGTACGGAAGAAAAATCATATTTTAAATCAAGTATTATCATTTTTAAAGGGACTGAAGGTGATTTGGAAGAGTAATTCGTGACAATACAAATACAAGCAAACACCACATAATGCGCTTCATTTTCATATGAAATGAGCAAATGCATGAAATAAACCGCAGAATTAACGACTCAGTTTATTTTTTTTAATATCGATTCATATGTGGTTCATATTGCTAACAAATGTACATATTAGTAGTGCTTACCCATCGTTTTCCCCAAACAAACAGTTGCCTCCAATTTCCCTCATATATAACCTTACATGTGTTGAAAATCACGTAAAACACCATACAAACAAACAAGCAAATCAAATACTCGAGTCTATAAAGATAAATCTTCATTATAGGAAACCGTGGTCTGATTTTAAAGATAAATCTTCATTATAGGAAACCGTGGTCTGTTTTTACGTGCCATCCCTTTCGGTTTGTTAATGGTGAAGATTGTAATTAGATCACACAACTAGAATTTATAATAGCTTTAAAGCATTATATGAATTAATATTAATGATTTATGTACCAAAAACTACAGCAAAAATCAGGATCAACCAGACATCAAGAGCAACATTTCTGCGAAGTTTCATGAAAATATTTCAAGTAGTTTCTGGGAAGTAGTCGATACAAGTATTTTACTATATAACTATACATGTTTAGCGTCAAATCAAAATGATTTTCGACAAGGAACATGTCATGCTGATCATTTTAGTAAAAGTCCCATATCAATATCACTTATAGTTTTCATGAAGTAATAACGAGAACGAGATTTGCTGCCGATAATCTCAGTGTTAATTATAATTATACTAATTTGGTAATCAGAAACCTCTAACCAAGTTTTCTCCTGAATCTGAGAGATAGGAGACTGGATACCTATAAGGTCTAGAAGACACACCAACAGCGTCCTTTTTTGTTTTTCACTATGGCCACATACTACAATATTCCTTGGCAATTTAATATGAATGATGATTTCTAAGGATTATAGTCCCTCTACCATATGAGCCCCCCACCCCCCACCCCCACCCCCGTGTGTGTGTGTGTGTGTGTGTGTGTGTGTATTTCTAAGGATTATAGTCCGTCCACCTACGACATGCGTCCTACCTGAATATTATAGGCACAATTGAGTCTGGACGTGTAGCTGTGTGTTTGTGGGTGATGTGATGATATGTACGGTGTCCTGTTAGGGTCAGCGTACCATCGCATCTTACCATCGACGATGGTCGATGGTAAGATGCGATGTTTAGATGCGATGGTCGATGGTAAGATGCGATGGTCGATAGTAAGATGCGATGGTAAGATGCGATGCTCGATGGTAAGATGCGCGATGATCGATGGTAAGATGCGATGGACCATCGACCATCGCATCTTACCATCGACAATCGCATCTTACCACCGCATCTTACCATCGACCATCGCATCTTACCATCGCATAGTACCATCGACCATCGCATCTTACCATCGACCATCTTCATTATAGGAAACCGTGGTCTGATTTTAAAGATAAATCTTCATTATAGGAAACCGTGGTCTGTTTTTACGCGCCATCCCTTTCGGTTTGTTAATGGTGAAGATTGTAATTAGATCACACAACTAGAATTTATTATAGCTTTAAAGCATTATATGAATTAATATTAATGATTTATGTACCAAAAACTACAGCAGAGTATTTCCAACCGAAAAATTATTTTATGGGACCTAGTTTAGTGCATATACAATACATTTATATATATTCCATGAATATGTAACTGAAACCATGGGAGGATGGTGCACATATTCGATTTGTTTGTTTGTATGGTGTTTTACGTCATTTTCAACACATGTAAGGTTATATATGACGGTCGATTTTTTTGTGGTGGAGGCAGACCACTCACTTTTCCTGGTAGAACCAGTACTGTACACCTCCCGCCATCCGTAAGCATCGACACTTTCTCACTTACAAAGTCGAGCTCCCAGTGGGATTTGAACCCGCAGCGGCGAGAGGCGAATGTTTTCAACGCAACGTCGTTACCCATTTGGCCACGGAGACGCTACACATATTCGAAAAAACATACCCAAAAAAAAACATACACATATTTGGAAAAAACCGCGATGTGTTATATCTAAATCTAACAAGAGGTCAATGACCTTGAAGCTCTACTGATAGTTTTTGATAGCTGGAAATAGGACCAGCACTCTATGTAAACAAAGATGGCTGCATGTGGCCATGTTTGATATCAAATCAAAAGAATTTTGCTCAGGACCAAACTACATGTCATGCCAGTCATTTTAGTGAAGGTTCCACATCAATACCACTTATGGTTTTTGAGAAGTAGTAGCCACATAGTTGTATTTTTAAAATCTATTTATAGCTATGGCTGCCATCTTGAATTATCAGCAAATCTTTTTCCCTTTACTTAGGACCAGCTAGACATCAAGAGCAAAGTAAAGTTTCATGAAAATCCATCAAGTTGTTTCAGAGGAGTAATCACCACAAAGTGTTCCAGTATTAATCTATGTAAACAAAGATGGCCTCTGGTGGCCATGTTTGATAATGAAATGACTTTGTTACAATAAACGCAAATCATATTATTAAGGTTCCAAATCAATACCACTTATGGTTATTGAAAAGTATTCATCACAAACTTGTATTGTTAAAATCTATTTTTAGCTGTGGCAGCATTCTTAAATTTCCGGCCAACCTGAATTTTCACTTAGGACCAACTAGACATCAAGGAACATTCCTGTAAAGTTTCATGAAAATTCATCACAAGTAGTTTCTGAGGAGTAGCCGCCGCAGATTTTTCCTATATAACTATCAAAGACGGCCGCTGGCAGCCATGTTTAAAATGGAACTGAAATGAATTTTGGTTAGGACCAACTACATGTCATGCCAGTCATTTTAATGAAATTACAAATCAATACCACTTATGTGTTTTCAAAAGTCACAAACTATTGTATTTTTAAAATCTATTATAGACTTGGCGGCCTTCTCGTATCAACCAGACATCAAGAGCAACATTTCTGCGAAGTTTCATGAAAATATTTCAAGTAGTTTCTTGGAAGTAGTCGATACAAGTATTTTACTATATAACTATACATGTTTAGCGTCAAATCAAAATGATTTTCGACAAGGAACGTGTCATGCTGATCATTTTAGTAAATGTCCCATATCAATATCACTTATAGTTTTCATGAAGTAATAACGAGAACGAGATTTGCTGCCGATAATCTCAGTGTTAATTATAATTATACTAATTTGGTAATCAGAAACCTCTAACCAGGTTTTCTCCTGAATCTGAGAGATAGGAGACTGGATACATATAAGGTCTAGAAGACACACCAACAGCGTCCTTTTTTGTTTTTCACAATGGCCACATACTACAATATTCCTTGGCAATTTAATATGAATGATGATTTCTAAGGATTATAGTCCCTCTACCATATGAGCCCCCCACCCCCACCCCCACCCCCACCCCCGTGTGTGTGTGTGTGTGTGTGTGTGTGTGTGTGTATTTCTAAGGATTATAGTCCGTCCACCTACGACATGCGTCCTACCTGAATATTATAGGCACAATTGAGTCTGGACGTGTAGCTGTGTGTTTGTGGGTGATGTGATGATATGTACGGTGTCCTGTTAGGGCCAGCGTACCATCGCATCTTACCATCGACGATGGTCGATGGTAAGATGCGATGTTTAGATGCGATGATCGATGGTAAGATGCGATGGTCGATAGTAAGATGCGATGGTAAGATGCGATGCTCGATGGTAAGATGCGCGATGATCGATGGTAAGATGCGATGGACCATCGACCATCGCATCTTACCATCGACAATCGCATCTTACCACCGCATCTTACCATCGACCATCGCATCTTACCATCGCATAGTACCATCGACCATCGCATCTTACCATCGACCATCGACTTATCGTGATATTTACAGGTTGTGTTTTTATCTTGATCAGCATGAGAATTGATAAGTCGATGCGATGGTAAGATGGCCCTAACAGGACACCGTAGATAAAAAGTCCCATATCAATATCACTCAGGTAGGAGTCACTACAAATGTGTTTGTTTTTTTAATATATTTTTAGCTGTGGTGGCCATTTTGAATTTCCGGCCGACCTGATTTTTTGTTAGGATCAACTAGACATCAAGAGCAACATTCCTGTGAAGTTTCATGAAAATCCGTTAAGTAGTTTCAGAGAAATTTTTCCTATATAACTCCATGTAAACAAAGATATCCGCTGGCGGCCATGTTTGACATCGAATCGAAATGAATCTTGGTTAGGACCAAGAAAATGTTGCACCAGTCATTTGGGTAAAGGTTCGAATTCAATATTACTTCTGGTTTTTGAGAAGTAGTCGCCACAAAATCGCATTTTTAAAATATATTTTTAGCCTTTGGCGGCCATCAAGCTTTTTCGACCGACCTACATTTTAGCTGGGATCAACTAGACATCAAGAGTAACATTCCTGTCAAGTTTCATGAAAATCCATCAAGTAGTTTCAGAGGAGTAGTCGCCACAAAAGAAAGTTTACGGACTGACGGACGGACGGACGACGCACCACGGCATAAGCTCCGCTGATAGCTACAAATACGTCATTCTCTTCATTATGTACTAACATTGGTTAGCATTTCATTCAAATTAATAAATTTGACATTTAAAATGTTTACTGTGCTTTCCGAAACAAGTGTACCAGATGTAAAAAGTACCAAAATGGTTGCTTCAAACCCGTAGTCATCTTCAAATATTAACAAGAGGTCAATGACCTTGAAGCTCTACTGGTAGGTTTTTGATAGCTAGATCAGCATTCCTGTTAAGTTTCATAAAATCCTTCAAGTGGTTTCAGAAGTTTTCATTATATAACTCTATGTAAACAAAGATGGCCGCTGGCGGCCATGTTTAACGTGAAATTAAAATAATTGTTGACAAGGATCAACATCATGTCATACTGATCATTTTAGAAAAGGTCCCATATCAATATCACTTATAGTTTTCAAGAAGTAGTCGCTACAAACTTGTATTTTGAAAATCTATTTTTAGCAATGGCGGACATCTTGAATTTCCGGCCGACCTGAAAGTTTGCTAGGATCAACTAGACATCAAGAGCAACATGCGTGTGAAGTTTCATGAAAATCTGTCAAGTAGTTACAGAGGAGTAGTCGCTACAAGTTTTCATTATATAAGTCTATGTAAACAAAGATGGTCGCTGGCAGCCATGTTTAACGTCGAATCAAAATAATTTTCGACAAGGATCAAACTTTTTCATACTGATCATTTTAGGAAAAGAAGCATATCAATATCACTTATAGTTTTCAAGAAGTAGTCGCTACAAACTTGTTTTTTGAAAATCTATTTTTAGCCGTGGCGGTGATCTTGAATTTCCGGCGGACCTGAAATGTTGCTAAGATCAATTAGACATCAAGAACAACATTCCTGTGAAGTTTCTTGAAAGTACGTCAAGTAGTCTCAGAGAAGTAGTCGCTACAAGTTTTCATTATATAACTGTATGTAAACAAAGATGGCCGCTGGCGGCCATGTTTAAAGTCAAATCAAAACGATTTTCGACAAAGATCAACATCATTCCATACTGATCATTTTAGAAAAAGTCCCATGTCAATATCACTTATAGTTTTCAAGAAGTACTCGCTACAAACTTGTTTTTGAAAATCTATTTTTTAGCTGTGGCGGCCATTTTGAATTTCCGACCAACCTGAAATGTTGCTAGGATCAACTAGACTTCATGGGCAACATTTCTGTAAAGTTTCATAAAAATCCATTCAGTAGTTTCAGAGGAGTAGTCGCTACAAAAAAAGGTTTACGGACGGACAGACGGACGACGCCGCACCACGGCTAAAAATGAATGGTGATAACATTTATTTCATTTTGTCAATAAATAATATAACTTAAACGACAACTGTTTTTCTGTCATAATTATTGAAAGAGATTTTCAAAAAATTGTTTTTCTTCAAAACTTTGACCGCCATTGTTTTGGTGTATAAAGCCGAGTTTTCGTGGTCGAATGGATTCAACTGGCCCACTGAATGTCGGCTGATTTGGACCAGATTGTTGGCTGATTCGGACAATGGCTGACTCGGACCATGGACTATTCGGACCAGATTGTTGGATGATTCGGCCCATGGCTGACTCGGACCATGGACTATTCGGACCAGATTGTTGGCGGATTCGGAACATGGCTGACTCGGAACATGGACTATTCGAACCAGATTGTTTAGGTTTACCACCACTAATTACATGTACGCCTCCGAGGTGTAGTCGAGTGTAGTTCCTATAATAAAAAGTAATCCCTCCATTTTTGATGAAAACGGGCCTTATAAGTAGGGGGAAACTGCCCAGTCCTATTAGATTTTGTGGTTGTATGTATAAGAAGCGTATTAATAAATTTTACTGGATCAATGATGAACATTTTCGAAATTTCGACTCTATGCTTACACTATGTGTGAAAACAGTCAGTCAATGAAAACAGCTGTACCCTTGACCTGTTTATTAAACAAGCAAGAACTTTCTTACAGGTCTTGTGAACCCACCTTTTCCGGTGATTTTTCAAGTGGAGATGAGATACATGCAGTATTTAGGACTCGTTCAGATTCGTACCTTGGGACACTTTTCCGATAACAGTTAGTAAAATAGGTTCAGAAATAAGTTTTCCGTAGTTTTCTACATACATTTTGAGCGTTTTTAGTCCAAATTTGTTTATGAGAGCCGTAATTTTGAGTTTCATTTTTTTTCGTATTTAAAATGACGTGTTTGTGAAGTGTTTGCGATTGAACTATGTTTTTTTGGTATCAACATGTAGTGTTGCAAGTGTGCAACATGTTTACATCAATTAAATCTGCATGGCAACAGGTTTGGTAGGCATGAAACCACTAAATCTTTCCCCTACCCCGCTAAAATAGGATACTGTGAAAAAATGAAGATTGTGTAAAAGGTAAAATATTATTCCTTATCATTCAAACTCGACTTGGTAGCGTTCAGCTAGTATCAATTTTGATTTTAGTGGTATTTTTGACATTATTGAGCTCGTATTCGCTACTATAATAAGGTATAATACCACCAATTTTGAAGAATTTGCTTAAAAATCAATTCTGGCATGAAAATCGACATAAATTGGCATATTCAGCGTCCTAATTGTACCTAAAATGCACATTTTATTAATGTCCATTGACTGTTCTAAACATTAGATCTATTTAATATGGTTTATTGACAAGAAATGCCCTTTGGTATGACAATTCAGATAGTGCAAAAGTTAAAAAAAATATCTCTGACTTCTGTCGATTTCAGACTATTGTCCTTGGTATTCACAAGACCATATCTCCGCAAATAATCATTCGATTTGCATGAAGTAGGTGTTTTTAAGCTTGTTATGAAAATGACAAAACAAAATCCTCATTTAAGAAACATCTGAACACGTTTTCTTCTCTTATAGGTTTACCACCATTAATTACATGTAAGCCTCCGAGGTGTAGTCGAATGTAGTTCCTATAATAAAAAGTAATCCCTCCTTTTTTGATGAAAACGGGCATTATAAGTAGGTGGAAACTGCCCATTCCTATTAGATTTTGTGGTTGTATGTATAAGAAGCGTATTAATAAGTTTTACTGGATCACTGATGAACATTTTCGAAATTTCGACTCTATGCTTACACTATGTGAGCAATGAAAACAGTCAGTCAATGAAAACAGCTGTACCCTTGACCTGTTTAGTAAACAAGCAAGAACTTTCTTACATGTCTTGTGACCCCACCTTTTCCGGTGATTTTTCAAGTGGAAAATTAGTTTTCTATATGAACATTACACTGCTGCATTATCCATACTTGAGTTGAATTTGCAGCAAATCATTAATATGTGACAATTTAACATTGGTGTCTATGGGGAAAATAATTAGTGGTATAATACCTTGACTGATTCGGAGCATGGCTTACTCGGACCATTGACTATTGGTGGTCCGAATAAGTCACGACATGGTCGGAATAAGCCTGATCCGCATCGTCCATGGTCCGAATCAGCCAAGTACCGGCCCACTTGTCACAGTTTGGAAGAATTCTTCCAAGTGTCTGGACGGCGACTAAAACATAATTTTACAAGTCTAGATATTTGCGACACCTGTTATTTTAAGTGAAGTGCAAAACAAAAAATTGAAACCGGAACCAGGTGTCCGTATAGTTTAGTCATCGGAATGGAGCTCACGGTCTGCGATCATATGACTTATAAAAAGTTACTAATTGATAGAAGTTTCAGACAACGGGTGTCAATAATGTCAACGAGATATGAGGAAATAAGTGTAGTCCTGCAAGCTATAACATTAACCTGTTTATTTGGTCAGCCTTGGTATAATATAATAAGTAATGTTCGGATGGAGGTACCAAACCTTACTAAATATATATATGCTTGTCCATACGCATGTAATATCCTCTTTATAATGTATTGATTGGGCATATTCTACTTTATGAAATTGAATACCGCGGTTATATTGTTAAGCAAGATTTATTTAATAGCAACAATTCAAAAACAACAAACTGTGTTTAGAAACTGTCTTTATATATAAGCAATAAGTGAAAATAACACAAGTAATACTCATACAAGACCTTAATCTAACTGCTAACGTAATGATTGGTGTAAACAAATAAAAACTTCAAGACCTCGGTCTGAGGGTCTATCGCCCATCTTGGAAAAACACATAAGAAATGGTAGCAATATTTAATAAGGTTAAGTTTTGGGGAAAAACGCAAAATATGACATCTTGGTAAGAGATGACCACCAACACCAATAATAGATAATTTTAATATGTAGCTTTTAGAAAAATAACGCAAAATTTGACCTTGGTAATATTGTCTGTTATTAATGGTTTTCAAATCCCTCTGAGCTTTCATAAAAGTTTAAATTCTGGCCAAGTTTGGTAATGATCGGATGCAAAATGAAGGTGCTAGAGTGTTGAAAAGTCAAAATATAGTATTTTTCATTAAATTAAGGGACATAACATATTATCGGATTTTGGCTATTTTCAAACTCATCTGAATTTCTGACTCTGGCCAGGTTTGATAAAGATCAGATGAAAAATGAAGGTGCTAGAGTGTTGACAAGACAACATATAGCCATTTTTTATAAATCAAGGGCCATAATTCATTTACTGGTGTTTATTATCTGATACTGGAAGTTTTTGAACTAATTCGTTGACCTTGGTCAAGTTTGGTAAAGTTTCCTTGCAAAATGAAGTTGCTAGAGCGTTGACAACAAAAAGTTAAGGAACAGATTAATCCATGCATATCAACAGTATAACAGAACTTTCATCTCACATCCCATTCCATCCCATGCTGGCATGTGCCATATCTATTGACTGACTTGACATTTTCTATGCCAATCCCTTACAAATTACATGTGTCAACAACAGCTATGGGAATGTCAATTCTGGTGAGATGGATTTATTTAAAAGAACAAATGAAACTATAAAACGCTTGTTTTTAAATCACAACTTAAGTCACATTATTTCGGTAATAACGCCTGCCATTTCTTATCATTGAATCAAAATTTTATAATAGGCACACCCTCTTACAATACTAATTTTCATCTCACATCCCATGCTAATCACCGATATTGTATTTTCTAAATACTTTCAGCATTTGGATCGCTGTTGGTCGGATTAATTGTTCATATGCCAATCCCTTACAAATTATATCAACAACAGCTATGGGAATGTCAATTCTGGTGAGATGGATTTCTTTAAAAGAACAACTGAAACTATAAAACGTTTGTTTTTAAATCACAACTTAAGTTACATTATTTTGGTAATAACGCATACCATCTGTTATCATTGAATCAACATTTTATAAGAGACACACCCTCTTACAATAAGCTACATGTACGTGAATTTGGCTAAACATACGACATTTAAAAATATCGAATGTCTTGCTACAGGACATACGATAAACGACATTCAAGATGTGAATGTTGCGTGATGCGACATACGACATTCACATTGGTTTTTGAATGTTGCGAAAAATGACATATGACATTCAAACTAAAAAACATTTTGAATGTCGCGCCACGTGACATACACATATGACATTTAAGAATGTCGTATGTCATGTCTTATGTCATTTGTCGCATCACGCAACATCCACATCTTGAAGGTCGTTTGTCGTGTGTCGTGTAGCACGCTATTCAAATCTTGAATGTTGTTTGTCGTATGTCCTGTAGCACGACATTCAATATTTTTAAATGTCGTTTGTTGTGTAGCACGACATTCAAAACTTGATTGTCATTTGTCGCAACATTCAAAAGATTTTAAGTTTGAATGTCGTATGTTGTATGGCGTTTTTGTGACATTTCAAAAATCAATGTGAATGTTGTATGTCGCATGGCGCATCACGCAACATTCACATCTTGAATGTCATTAGTCGTATGTCGTGTAGAACGACATTCAAAACTTGAATGTCATATGTCATGTAGCAGTTTGTCGTATGTCGTGTAGCACGACATTCAAACTTGAATGTCATTTTTCGTATGTCGCGTGACATTCAAAATGTTTTAAGTTTGAATGTCATATGTTGTATGTCGTTTTTTGTGACATTTAAAAATCAATGTGAATGTCATATGTCGCGTCGAGCAACATTCAAAATGTTATAAGTTTGAATGTCGTATGTCATATGTTGATTTTCGCGACATTCAAAAATCAATGTGAATTTCGTATGTCGTTTGTCGCATTACGCAACATCTTGAATGTCGTTTTGTCGTATGTCGTGTAGCACGACATTCAAATATTGAATGTCGTTTGTCGTATGTCCTGTAGTAATCTTTCAAATCTTGCATGTTGTTTGTCATATATCGTGTAGCACGACATTCAAATATTGAATGTCATTTGTCGTCAAAACTTGAATGTCGTTTTGTCGTATGTCGTGTAGCACGACATTCAAATCTTGAATGTCGTTTGTCGTATGTCCTGTAGCAATCTTTCAAATCTTGCATGTTGTTTGTCGTATGTCATGTAGCTCGACATTCAAAACTTGATTGTCGTTTGTAGTATGTCATGTAGCGCAACATTCAATATTTTTATGATATGATAATATTTTGTAAAGAAAAAAATGTGCATGGACTAATGAAAAAGCATCAACACTGGGAATCGTTTTCACGAGCGATAATAATAAAAATAAAGTTTAAACTACAATCCAAAAATAGAACAATTTCAAAACTGCCTTGATAACTGGAAGAATCATAAATTGTCAATTTTAGGTAAAATCTCAGTAATAAAAACATTTGCACTACCAAAACTAATTTTTCCACGAACTGTGCTTGAATCACCCAACATAAACACTATAAACCTAATTAAAAATAAAATGTTCGAATTTCTGTGGGAGGGAAAACCAGACAAAATTAAGCGTAAAACAATTATACAAAATATTGAAAACGGTGGAATGAAGATGATAGATATAGAACTTTTTATAAATTCAATAAAAGCAAGTTGGGTAAAACGACTAACAGATATGAACAATAATGGTGAATGGAAGTATATATATGTTTTCAATGGAAAAATATGGTGGAAACTTCATCTTTGAGAGTAATTTCAGTTGCAAAGATGGTTATTCTATGTTCAGCGAAACGCCGTTTTTATGTAACATTATCGAATCATGGTCAAAAATTAATTTTAATTCTAATATTGAAGATGTTAATTTAGTAAAACAGTACATATGGAATAATTCTTTCATTAAAAATAAAGGCAGTTTATTCTTTTACAAATCATGGTTACAGCTAGGAATTAAAACAATAAATGATATATATGATTCTAGACAAAAGACGTTTTATACTTATGAAAGATTAAGACAATTATACAATATAAGTGAACCAAAAAGATGGAAACACATTATTAAAACAGAAAATATAATAGAAATGAAAAAAACACACCTTTATTACACCAAGTGAAGAAATGCAACTCTCCAAATAGAATGTTATATAATATGCAAATTCAGCTAATTAATAATGATAATGAAATAAAACCTCATCTTAAATGGGAAGAAATATTTAACAACCTTAACTGGAAAACTATTTATTGTCTACCTTTCAAAAGTAACATAGACACAAAACTAAGATCATTTCAATACAAACACATTATGAGAATTGTACCTACTAACCAGTTTTTATTTAAATGTAAAATAGTTAATTCAAGTTTATGTGAATTTTGTGATAGACATCCGGAAACTCTAGAACATTTGTTTTGGGAATGTCAGTTTGTAAGAGTCTTTTGGACTCAAGTTCATAATTTTTGTATTGCAAACAATCAACCTTTTAACATCTGTTATCAAAATATATCGTTCGGGTTATACAACCCATCAAAATCTAACCTACTAAACTGTATAATTTTACTTGCTAAATATTTTATTTTTAAAAATAAATACACGAGAACAATTCCCAGTATTGCAGCATTCATACCATACTTACAAAAAAACAAGCAAATAGAAAGAATTATTGAAATAAACAAAAACAAACTTAGGTCACACGAAAATAAATGGGGTAACATGTAAAATAAAAATAAGAAAAATATATGCATACAGCTTCTCATCTGTAAACCTCTATTTCTCTTATCTTTTCTCCTTTTTTACTTTCTTTAATTCGTCTTTATCTTTTTTTATATTCACACTTAAAAGATTACCTGTAAGACATTGTATTAATGTTCTGTTATTTATAGTAACCATATAATGTGTTATGTTTCAAAATCATATAACTTGTATTGATACCTGAACAACTTTTGTATAACATTCTATTATGTCTTACATGGAATAAAAGAAATTAATCACAAAACACATTCAATATTTTTTAAATGTCGTTTGTCGTATGTTTAGCCAACTTCACGTAGCTCTTACAATACTAATTTTCATCTCACATCCCATGCTGGCATGTGCTGTATCTATTCACTGATATGGTCTTTTCTAAATAATTTCAGCATTTGGATCGCTGTTGGTCGGATTAATTGTTCATATGCTAATCCCTTACAAATTATATCAACAACAGCTTTGGGAATGTCAATTCTAGTGAGCAATACATCAAGTCCATCTGGTTTGCTCTTCTTCTTCATGCAACTAGCAATGTGCAACTGCGCACTGTCCACATCCACTTCGTCTTCTTTCCATACTGCATCTAATTTCCAAACTGTTTCCTCTGAGAAGAGTTCAACCAAGGTACATGCTAGACTCCAGACATCAGTTGATGCTGTTGCACTTTTCTTCTCAACAAGCACCTCTGGTGGTGCTTGGTAGGCCGGAGTACCAGGCTGTGTTGCTTGAATGCCCGGATGGAGAATCATATTTGAATTTGACCACAAAGTTTTCTATTGCCAAGCAGATAACACAAGCTGTTTTATACATGCACAATATTGAACCAATAGTAGTTCATCGTGATATAAAACCAGAAAACATTTTGATCTCTACGGATTATAGAGTAGTTAAGTTATGTGACATGGGTCTCAGTCAATTGAAAACTATGAATACACTGATTACAACCATGGCCTAATTCCACCAAATAATACCTCATCTAAGTTTTTGACCATTTTCATCCTCTTTACTGTTAATTTTTTAGCTGCAACTGTGGTACAGTTCCATTCGGCTTTATATATGATGCCAAAAGCACCCCGTCCTATTTCTTGCCCCATTTCGACATTACATACGTTTGGAACATTAGAAGTTGACAGAATGCTCTCACTAGTGCTGCTTATTGACTGTTTTACCGGTAACTGATTTGACATCTGATTGTTATTGTGCAGAGTGTTGCTAATGGTATCATTTAAGCCACTTCTACTCCAATTTTCGTTTGTCTGTACACTTACTTCTGTTTTCATTTCGTGAAATACTGGTGCTGAAGACAGACTGACCTCATCAGTAAATGTATAACTTGTTAGGATATCAATGGTAGGTAGATCTTCTTGCACTAGTTGCACATTTGCATTTACTTGCAAAGTTGACACGAGTTTAAGTGGGTGGATCATATATATATATCTTCTCATTTTGCAATACAGCAAACGTGTCATTCACTCTTATCACTGAAACATTCAAGTATTCGCACATCAGCTCACCATCCTTGTACCACCGATACACGTACATTTTTTTATGAAAGACAGTAACAGCTCCAATTACAAGAAACCTTTCTTCCCCAGTTTCAAGGCCGTGTAGTTCGCCTGGTACATGTAGAATGATTGTTTCAGGTTTTGGGTCAATTTCTTGAGGAAAAGCAAAAATACCAGCATCCGATTCAGAAAGAAACTGTTTATCATCTTTTTTCATTCCTGTCACTAGAAAGCCATCATCAATTGCATTGTATGCTGAATGCAAATCATCATTCTGGCCTGTGATATTGAAGCAGTCTTCTGAAGAATGACAAGTAACAGAAAATGTGTTACTAGAATAACTTGAGACTCGTTCTTTGGTGTACGTAATTTGAATTGCTCCTGGGGATTTATTGTTCACAAGAACCTCTGTTCCTTCTGCAATACCTTCTTCTTTCTGTATCAGGGATTCAGGTGACATGAAGGTGTTTATTTCATCTATATTACTTTCCTTTATTAATACTGTGGTTATACTCTTAGCAGAACAAACATCATTTGTTTCATCATTTGAACTCTTCTTTGGTTTAGTTCTGAAATATAAATGGCACTGGGATGAATACATCCCATTTGCTTTCAAGTACTCTTGAAAGTTACACTTGGTTTTATTCAAATCAGTGAAGTCTTCAATCGCATGGCCAGAAAAGTTGGCTAGAGTAACAGACATATCAGATAATTTTCCCATCCAACTTTGGCCATCTGGATAGAATAGTTTATTGGCAAGCTCCATAATACTGTCAACAGTTACTGCTTAATCAATATTGTAGTCAATGTGACGAATTCCGCCACCTTTCTTTACAGTGACCACTCTGTATTTTCCTTTCGTGTAGTGTTGCCAACCTATATATAACTTGTATTTTGAATGCTTTCCTCTCCCAGACAGTTGTTGATTCTGAAAAAAAACATTGACCAACTATTTATTGTATGTTCTTCTATTTAAAATACATGTACTAGAAGAGTGTTTCAAGAGTGCAGCTTGTTTTGTTAAAGAAACATAAATATGTACAAATTATCTGAATTATTTTCTGAAAATTGGAAGACGCCTGACAAGTACTGTCTAAAGGACAGCATGCATGGGGGTGATGTCATTGAACAGGGAAAAAAATGTTTTCATTTTGGGAGTCATTGACCGTAGGGTGACAGGCTAGAGTTTAAAAACAAGAGGGCAAGCATGACCCTGTATCGCTCACCTGATGATCTTCGCAAATATGAAAACAAAAGTCAAATTGATCTCAATGTTTTCCAAGTTATGACCCAGGAGTTATGTCCGCAGGGGTGGGAATATTCCCCAGGACCGATACTAGTTGGATGGTTGTATCCATCTGTTGTTCATGCCCAGTTTCAGAGAAGAAAATATTTTAAAGCTTTTCCCTATACACTCTATGTAAACCATGTAAACCCTGGGATGGTGCAAATGTTGACTCCATGGTTTCGATTTTAACATAATTGATAGAGGATGATAAGGTTATGGTACATGTAAAATATTAAACCTTTGGCTCATATAGTTTCAGAGGAGACGATTTTGTCCCCAGGGGCACCATTTCAACACACTTGGTACAGGACCATAGGCATATGGTAAATGCAAAATATTAAACCTCTGGCTCTTGTAGTTTCAAAGAAAAAAAATTTATTTTTTTATTTTTATGTTTTGATCATATATGGTAATGGTGGTCATCTTGGGCCCAATTTGAAAAACCTCGAAAGGCATTGACCACAGTATCATCCATGTGAACTTTAGTCAAAATTGGCCAGGAGGTGTTTGAGGAGATGTCGTTTACAAATGTTGATTATGCAAAACATACAAAATAAATCTCCATATACAAACTTTGGATTTTAGGGGACTGTGGCCAGGGCAGGAATGGATGTTTTGCCATTGTTTTCATATCAAAGGGGAATTGCTAAGAAACAGAAATTTGTGGTTTTGTGGTTTTGTTTCCTTTAAGTATAAAAAGTAGTACTGATAAAGGGCACAGTAAAACACATTAATGGGCTCAAATGAAGTCATTGCATGTTATGGAGGCATGATAGCAACATAATGCATTGTGGAAATCAAGTTTTAGGTCAGAACTGTGTAACACAAGACTTGAGAAAATAAACAAAAAACATGAGGGCCAAAATGGCCCTAATTCGATCGCCTGAGTACTGGCACATTATTGAACTTCTTCGAAATCTTATGGTCATATACAATCTATGCAAGTTTGGTTAACGTTTTTCAAGATATAAAGATACTGACAAAGTTTGGTAAATATCAAATACAAAATGAAGATGCTAGAGTGTAACACCTGGGGCAGGGCCAAATGCGACCCCAGGGCTACATGTAATATATGAGAGTTGTGTGCCTTGTGGTTTCAGAGAAGAAGCCTTTTAAGTTTTTCCCTATACAAATCTATGTAAAACATGTGACCCCTGGGGCGGGGGCAAATACGACCCCAGGATCACCATCTGAACAAACTTGGTAAAAGGCCATAAGAGTATAGTAAATGTAAAATATTAAACCATTGCTCTTGTAGTTCCAGAGAAGAAGACTTTTTTAATGTTTTTCCTATATAAGTCTATGTAAAACTGTGACACCCAGGGCGGGGCCAAATTTGACCCCAGGGTCATTATATGAACAAACTTGGTAAAGGACCATAATCTTATAGTAAATGCAAAGTATTAAACCTCTGGCTCTTGTAGTTTCAGAAAAGAAGATTTTTCCCCCTATATAAGTCTATGTAAAACTGTGACACCCGGGGCGAGGCCAAATTTGACACCAGAGTCACCATTTGAAAAAACTTGGTAGAAGACATAAACTTATAGCAAACGCAAAATATTAAACCTCTGGCTCTTGCAGTTCCAGAGAAGAAGATTTTTTTTAAGTTTTTCCCTATACAAGCCTATGTAAAACTGTGTCCCCCGGGGCGGGGCCAAATGTGACCCCAGGGTCACCATTTGAACAACTTGGTATGGGACCATATTCTTATAGTAAATTCAAAATATTAAACATCTGGCTCTTGCAGTTTCAGAAAAGAAGATTTTTTAAGTTATCCTTATACAAGTCTATGTAAAACACGTAAACCCTGGGGCGGGGGCGTGACCCCAGGGTCACCATTTGAACAAACGTAGTAAAGGACCATGATCTTATAGTAAATGCAAAATATTAATCCTCTGGCTCTTGTAGTTTCAGAGAGGAGATCTTTTAATTTTTTTCCTATATAAGTCTATGTAAAACTGTGACACCCGGGGCGGGGCCAAATTAGACCCCAAGGTCACCATTTGAACAAAGTTAGTAGAGGACCATAAGCTGATGCTACATGCATACAAGTCTATGAAAAACATGCAAAATCTCAAATACAAACTATGGATCCCCAGGGCACGGTCATTTTTGACTCTGTAACCTAACTGGTGTGTAGGCGTGTCGTACAATAATATATAAGTTAGGATATGTTACAAAGAACGTACAATATGCCTTACCTCGTTCGCATCGTCAGCAGTGTCTGCATCCGCCATGTTTTCGTTTCCCGCTTGTTTGAGAACTATATATTAACACATAAGTAATAACAAATAAGAAATAACAAATAAGTAATAAGAAATAACAAATAAGTAATAAGAAATAACAAATAAGAAATAACAAATAAGTAATAACAAATAAGAAATAAGTAATAAGTAATAACAAATAACAAATAACAAATAAGTAATAACTAATAAGAAATAACAAATAAGTAATAAGAAATAACAAATAAGTAATAACTAATAAGAAATAACAAATAAGAAATAACAAATCAGTAATAACAAATAAGTAATAACAATAAATTCATAATAAACAAGTCCTTACAAATAAGTCACGTTCTACAATTATGAGGGACTTATTTCTAATGGCTTATTTGTTATGAATTAATTGTTAATTTATATATATATACCGATTATAGCATGTTTAAGGATGTATCCAACTATGGATGTATCCAACTATTAAACGTTTAGGATGTATCCAACTATAACATGTTTTGATGCACACAACTATAACATGTTTATGATGCATCCAACTTTAGCATGTTTATGATGTATCCAAACTATAAAATGTTTATGATGTGTCCACCTATAGGATGTATCCTATCCTATAGGATGTTTAGAGTGTATCAAACTATAGCATGTGCCATATGTATGATATATCCAACTTTAGCATGTTTGTGATGTATCCAAACTATAAAATGTTTATGATGTGTCCACCTATAGGATGTTTAGGATGTATCAAACTATAACTTCTTTAGATTGTATCCAACCTTATTTAGAATGTATCCAACTATAACTTCTTTAGGATGTATCCAACTATAACTTCTTTAGAATGTATCCAACTATAACTTCTTTAGAATGTATCCAACTATAACTTCTTTAGAATGCATTCAACTATAACTTCTTTAGGATGTATCCAACTATAACTTCTTTAGAATGTATCCAATTATAACTTCTTTAGAATGTATCCAACTATAATTTCTTTAGGATGTATCCAACTATAACTTCTTTAGGATGTATCCAACTGTAACACATTTAGGGTGCATCTCACTATAGTATAACAAACTATAACATATGTATGATGTATCCAACTACAGCATGTTTCGGATGAATCCATCATGCATGTATAACATGTTTATGATTTATTCAACTATAACATGTTTAGGATGTATCCAAATGTAACATGTTTCTGAAGCATTCAACTATAGAAGTTTATGATATATCCAACTTTAACTTCTTTAGGATATATTCGGCTGTAACATGTTTAGGGTGCATCTCACTATAACCAACCATAACATGTTTATGATACATTCAAATATAACATGTGTATGATGTATCCATATATAGCATGTTTATGTTATATCCAGCTATAACTTCTTTAGGAGGTATCCAACTGTAACATGTTTCTGAAGCATTCAAATATAGCAAGTTTAGGATGTATCCATCTATAACACGTGTATGACGTATCCAACTACTAGTATATACACGATTGTTTTTAATCCAGCTATAACATATGTATGATGCTTCTAACTATAGTATGTTAAGGGTGTATCCAAATATAACATGGTTATGATGTATCCATCTATAACATGTACATGATGTATACAACTATAGCATGTTTGAACATGGTGAAGAACATGATTTGAATGTTGTTTAAGGCTCATCAACACATTACAATTTATTTAGAGGCGCCCCAGAGAGTGAGGATGGATACATAGGAATCCGGAAACTTGCCATACTCTTACTATCGAATAGAATCACATGGTTCTTTAAAATGCTTCATAGATAGACTCCGATATACGGGACCGCCCGGTTTACGCCCACATCCGACAAACGAGGGCAAGGTTAAATGTACCGACGAACTCAGTGGCATCGGCTTGAATCCGGGTTGTCCGGTTTCAAGTACAACTCGCTGTCCACTGGGCCACACTACCCCTGTGAAGAACACATTCTAAGTGAATTACATGCGTATAAGACAGATTGGTCAGTTTGCGAATTAAACAAAAAGTAAATTACTTTGCGGATAAATAGCTTATCGACGAGATATCCGCCATGTTTTCATTAACCCGCCTTTAACAAATA
This sequence comes from Cyrtodaria siliqua, assembly GCA_037043455.1. NCBI lineage: Eukaryota > Metazoa > Mollusca > Bivalvia > Adapedonta > Hiatellidae > Cyrtodaria > Cyrtodaria siliqua. The sequence continues at coordinate 446,961 of JAWPHD010000300.1, read as the reverse complement.
GGTAATAACAAATAAGTAATAACTAATAAGTAATAACTAATAAGTAATAAGTAATAAGTAATAACTAATAAGTATTAACTAATAAGTAATAACTAATAACTAATAACTAAAAAGTCCCTCCAGGGCTTCCGTAGTAAAGTCTTCAATGTATATAAAAATGACGAAAAATTTTGTATTGAATAGTGGGTGTTATATTTAATAATACGGAAGCTATTTTGTTTATTAATAATCAGACGGCTGGCGTGGCGCAGTTGGTAGCGCGGCGGATTTGTAACCGGAGGCCCCGGGTTCAATCCTCCGTGGTGCCACTGAGTTTCGTCGGTTTGTTCTTGGGCAAGACACTTTCCCTTAGCCTCGTCCGTCGGATGGGGACGTTAACCGGACGGTCTCATGTATCAGTCTATCCTCTGAGCACGTTAAAGAACCATAGGAATCTATTCGATAATAAGAGTACGGCACCGTTCCCGGATTCCTATGTAACCTTCACCTCTCTCTATAACCTATATTGTGTTGATGAGCCGTTAAACAACATACGATTAGTAATCAGTATTACGAACACGTTGCATACAGATACATGTAGAAGTCGATAACAATTTCTATTATGTAATAGAACACCATGCATTCATAATATATCGTGGTAAATCAATATAGTGCTACTAATAACAGTAACACAGTGTAACGAAACAAACACTTAGAATTTCAGTTGATGCAGCCATTTATTTGAACAGTTCTTTGAATAGTATCTGTAAACAGTCTATCATTTCGTGCTTTCATCAACACCTAGCTGTCTATCAACATTATGTGCAGTTTAAGGGTTTCTGATGGCAATGCTTGTATCGTAGAAGATATCTTCGGATAGTTGGTCACTATTTGAACTCATCTCATTACGTGCTCCGACTATTAACTGTTATACCCCATCATATCCCTTCTCCAAGAAGGCTGGGGTATGAAATACAACCTTAAAAAGTTTGCATATTGTAAAACTAAAACATTTAATAGGCAATTGGAAACAAGTTATTGCATTTCTTCAATAAAACAAGATTAAACAAGTTTTATTGCTGAAACATCCGTTAAAAAATCCTGCAAATATAAGCTTTCCCATCGTTTAATGGAATTAAGGTGGGAACACATAATGTTCTTTAATGATATACCGTGCGATCTCTGTTTTGTATTGTTATTATTATACATGTATTATTTGTATTTGATTTTTATTTTTTGTTTTTCTTGCCTTTTTTGACATCTTCCGAGTTCAGCTGAATTAGGTTTTACGCCGCATCAACAAACAGTTGATATGGCGCCAACGGGAACGAACATTTCAGGACATGCCTCCACCATTTACATCGAGATAAACAATATGCAGAAAAAACAACCTTCTCACCTAAACATGAAATCGATAGGAGTTGAATTTACCTCTCTTGCCTGTATAGCAGTGATCCTATTTATCTTCTGAAATTAACTGTTTAATAGTTATGAAAAGGAAACTGTGAAATATTCTACAATACTGATTTTAGGATATAATTTCCAAACCGTGTGATGATTAACAAAATGAAAATAGAGTAGATGCTTTATTTATAGATATAATATACACAAAATCAGCAACCTATTATTTTAGTGAACTCCATTTACCAGGCTTTTAAAAAGCGTGCTGCACGACGTTCACTGATGTCCATCGTTTTTATCTAAACATGAGCGGTATATACACATACAGTTTTTTTGTAATATGAATGTTTTTTTTCAAATAGTTACTTTTAAATTTGAATTAGTTTAAACAAGGAGAATACTTGATCGAATAATTTTATTCTGTTGCATTTAGATAATTGGCAATGATATCGCGAGACACACTTTAATACAGTTTTAGATCGTAAGTTGTTTAAATGGTCTTATTTTTTTTATATTGTTTTTATTTATTTTATTTTTTTTTGTGGTGGGGTTAGGGTGGTGGTGCGGATGTAAATCTATGATTGCCCACGCTCAAATTTAATGAGTTAATGTCTCCCTAGAACATTACTATTATAAACGTGTTAGAATATGTTTATTTTGCATTTCGACTACAATATGAAATGCCAAAATAAATTACTTCACCATCCTTTATATTATGTCCATTAAAACTGATAGCAAGTCTTCTCTGTAATCTGTAAGATGGCTTGTTCAACAAAGTTATTGTTTCTCGGCGTTTTCTCATATTTTTTCTTTAATTTCTCACAGTAGATAAATACAGTTTGAGATGTTTAACAAATTACATTCAGGTAATGGATGGCATGTATTGCTGAATAGTTTACATCTGCACTAAGTGTCCCTAACTGTATTAACATCTTCGATTTAAATTCCACACAGAGACTCTGACGTCGTTTCCAGCTCCCACATAAACTGTGATCAGTGACCTTGACTTCGTTTACAGGTTCCATGTAAACTGTACGCTGTGACTTTTACGTCATTTACAGTTGTATTTGTGGTGATTCGTATTTTATAAATAAGCTAATTCTATACCCGTTGCAAGCGATTTGCTTCTAACGTACTTCTTGATTGTCTTCCTGGGTAGAATCAGTACTAAGCAATGCAGATAAAGTGTCTTACGCAGGGACACAACACATGCGGTTATGGCGGGGATAGAACCCACGACCTTTGGATCATGAGACCAATTCTCTACCACTAGACCACAGCGCTCCACGACACGAAATGTACGACATGTATGCACTGTAAAATGCGCAACTTGCCAATAGGGAAACGTCTATAAGTACTAACCCTGAAGTCAATGGTGTGTTTTCCGTTACCGTTAGAATGTAATACCAGTCTACTTGCTCTGAGTTTGCCCTGAAATAAATTGGAATCCAGTTACCGAAGGAAGGTTGTGGAACTACATAATGACCTGTTGAAACAGTAACCACTATGGAGAGATCGGAGGATCTCCAATATATAATTTAGAAAAGTGGGAGATTATTCCGGCTAAACGAGCCACAGATGGGTAAATATGGGTTGATGTGAACACTGATTTGGATATTTAAATGTCTGATTGAGAAAGCAGTTTCGCTGAACCAAGCTCAAAGAAGTCACTCGACATGCGATTATCAGATAAAGATTTTTTTTTTTTATCGTGCATAGTTCATATTGTGCCATCACAGGGTAAATTATTGATTGAGAAAGTCGTTACAAACAAACACTCGGGTGAACGGAATAATATTGTTAACAAGATTATAAGTGAAACGTTTTATAAGCACTTCGGTAAACTTAACCAAGAGGATGCAGATTAAGATGAAAATGTTAATTTTGATATTCACAATGGAAGCAATGATAATTAAGAGTTCACTTTTCACTCTGAAGAAGCTGAAATGCTTAAACCTTTGAATAGTTTTAACAGTAATAAATCACCCTCAGTAGTGAATGGTATTTTAAATGAATACTAAGATAGCTCTGAAATGTTAATTACCAGTACATCACAAACATAAAAGGGCTGATAATAGGGCTACCGCCTTGAAACGGTCAGTGGCAGAAAATGTCGCTGAGTGTTTAAGGGTGCAATCTGGTTTCAGGAAAAAGTACATTTCGGTAAGCGTATTTTCTCTTTGAAAATGCTTATAGATTTATATCTTGCTAATAATAACAAATCGATGTATTCTTAATAGACTATCGTAAACCTTTTGAACGAGTTATCAGCATAGTTGTATTAAAATGTTTGAAAATCATTCATATTAACTATAATAACGCTCAATCCTGATTTAAAACTGGTTGTAAATTACCAGAATTCTTTGATAGTCAGTCTAGAATCCGCGAAGTCGCATTTATCGCCTTTTCTGTTTCCGGTTTTCTAATAATCACAATATATTGATGTCTAAGAAATTAAAGGTTGAAACAGAAATTAGATTTAAAACAGACATTCTTTAATAGTAATAATGATACTGAGGTTTTCCTCAAATGTTGTTTGTCTTTTTATATTCTGATTATACTGTTGTCGTAGCTGAGAGCGCCAAGGATTTTAAAATTAGCTTTAAATGCAATGTCGGATTACTGTAACACACGGGGATTACATTTAAATGCTGGAAAATATATCTGTTAATTGGTTGTATTTTGGAAAAGTAAAAGATGTCTAAGAAATAAGCATGAGTCTCATTATATATAATTATTAAGGCAATGATTCGCTTGAAATTGTTTAAGATTTTTCATATTTATATGTTCAGTTTTCTGCAAATGCTAACTTTGCTAAAACTAGGAAAACGTTAGTAGATCAATCTAGGAAAGAGTTTTCACTTTTAAAAAATGCAGGAAATTATCACGTCCTATAGATTTACAGATACTTTTATTTAACACTATGATTTCCCATATCTAATTGTTGAATCGAATGTATCGGATATTGAACATGTATTGCTGATCAGTTCCAATTGAAATTTTGAAAACAGGTCCTTAATTTGAAGCAAAGCACACCAAACTGAATGATTTATGCCTAACTTTGAAATAGTCCTGCGTCACTACGGATCAACGGTAGATATTTAGTAAAGTAGATTAGTATATGAAACTTTCTTTGTGTTATACATCAATAACAATGTTAAGTTATTTTAGATTCAATTTCTACACAGCTCGATAAATGATCTTTGATTAACTATTGGTTAGAGGAAGACATGTTTCATCCCAGTATGTTGCAAAAGAATGTTAACTCTAAACTTAAAGATTAGTTTCTTCAAAATTGGAATAACAACTTTAAAACACTTAGTATATGCCTTAACTAATGCATGTATTTACCTATTGTTGTTCTTCACCAAGTTATTCATATTTAACAATACATTTAGCTAAAACTCTAATTAAAAATAATAAAGAACCTCTTATACATATCACAGAACCCAAATGCAATGGCAACGTAGGTCCGCACTGCACTACAGACAACGAGCAAATTAAATATACCATGAAAGGGACAATACACAACACAATGAGTGGTAAAGACAGGGTTTAGCGACTTGGAATGGTCAGTAGACAATAAGGCCTAATGGGTAGCTTAAACGATTTCAACCGTACACAACCTCGCTATCATCGTGTCATCAGCGCTCAAATTGACAAGAGAGTGTAAATAAAAGTACATCCCATCAAAGAATAAGCTCTAACAATAAAGTCTAGATCCAGAGAAATTAGGAAATGATACACGTATATGTTATTAGATGTATGAATTATAAAATACCTATTGAGAAAGGCCGGTTCTATATGTTGGGAAGAAATACGTACTCGAAATGTATGCAATGGAAATGTACTTGGTGATGAATTTCATTATATGTTTCCGAGTAAATGCTTTTTGAAGACAGAAAACAGGATTGAGAAAAGTTATAATATAATCACCCTATCACAGTTAAATTATAATCACATATAAAGAGTCAAAATCAAATCAATGATATTCAAGTTAGGAAGAGTTTGTACAACTATATTATCTGTTTGTAAATAATATAATTATACACTATACTCACTCCCCATTCCAATCACAATTCATTATTTTATTTTACTACATTTTGCTGTTATTTAGTTTATATTGTTTCACTGTTTGTGTTCCATTTATAATTGTTTGAATGTCACTGGCATGCTCAAAATGGTCATGCTTTATGTAACGAAAAGGAATGTAAAACCAGCAACAATTATGTTTAAAATATAATCAACACATTTATTCAAATAATGCAAGGAAACATATTCACTGACAGAAAACACAAGAAATGAATTCAGTATGTCTTTAAAGTCCAATATACGGATAAAGTCCAAATAATATTAGCATGTCCCTTGAAACTGAATTGTCAAGTGTCTCTTTAATCAAAGTTGCCAAGTGTCCGTTTAATCCAATTTCACTTCAAAACTTTCCTGGTTTATTCATACACTACAGTCCAAATGTCCAAATTATCCAATAATTCAATGCCACTAGATGAGCACAATAGGTTTTTATCGTCTCAAAATATATTTTAATTCATAGCATCCACTATTTTCTAAATCCTCAATTAAAATAATGAACCAGATACTTCACGCTGAATATTAATACTGAAACCTCTACAAGTTTTACTAAGGTCAGCTTCAACATGGAACATTCTAGATAAAAGAATATTCTTTGACAATCTACACATTTCATTATGTCAAGAATAATTTAGAAATTAATAGAATATTATATAAACACTGTCAATCAAACAGTCTGACATAAAAAAAAATATCCAGCTATTTTTATATGTGCTGTTAATAGAAAAAATCTGACAACTGGATCAATAAACATGAACACTTATATAGCATTATATAAATGAGGGCAACAAAGGTTAAACTTAAAACTTGTAAATAGCTACTACATGCAGAGATTAGCTATTTACAATTAGTTATTCTCTACTTAGTATGCCATCCCATGCAAAGCAACGTTTTAAAGTGTTTGTTGACATTTGTTACAAATCATAATTTCCAGAGTTAGGCTTTTAGTTTTTATTATTCTCTTTACGAACCATGCAGACAGACAAGTGCCTTAGGGGAAACATACATTTTAAGCTATTATTTTATTTTGTTGGAACTGAAAAGAGAATAAGCTGTTCAAGTAAAATATGGGAAAAGGTAAAATAAAAGTAAAAATAACATATTTCCCTACGGACAAATAAAATTCATAATTTCATTTTAAGTCTTAAAGAATAATTAAATAACCAAGGCCTTAAATGCATTTCTGGAATGCAAATTCAGTTCCAAGTCGGATACCTTGTCTTCACCACTCTATCATTTGTATATTGTTCTTGTCATTCAAAGTTGAATTTCCTTGTTGTATTTGATTGGGGTACAGTGACTTATGGTGCCATTGTGTTTGGTGCTGTGGTTTGCATAGCTCCATTCTTTTTACATGTTTACACTGTGCAAAATACATATTTGAGGTAATATACACTAAATACTGAAAAGGTGATCCCTTGGAAGTAACAAACACAAACAAGAGAGAAAAGCAACAGACTCGGTTTTATTGAGTCTGTTCATGAGAGGTAATTATAAGATGTCACACCTCTCACGCCTCCTAGCACCGGCTTAAGCGATATTTTACTTTAAAGCAACACAGAATAGGCTTGATGATCCAATGGAACAGTAATTAATAACACTACTGACGTGTAGCCGGGGCGATGTTTTACGGCCGCCACATAGCAAAAAGTCGCCCCAAAGCACTAAATAAACGCTAGTGTGGATGTCAACACAGAATGGGCTTGATGATCCCAAGTGGCCACCAGCTTATTATTCTTTAACATCTTTAACATTGTAACGCCCTAGCTGACACGTGTTCATATAAAACTAAGAGTGTCACTTATATAATAATTACAAAATCAGTAGTGATAGATTTACGTGCAAACGGATCGTATGAGCCTTTGTTTAATGTTCAAATTAATGACAACTCCTATTTTCTGCAATATATTGAGAGAATTATATAATGTTCATGGGATTAAAGAGATAAAAGATTGCGAAATGAAGAATAAAGAGAAAATGATAAATCAATAGCATTAAGTCCTTGTATTTTGTTGTCACGCATTCGTATCATTATGTCATTAATTAATTGTGTGGATAAATGGTTTCTTTTTGTATAAAACAATCATCACTGGGATGTGCCTCATTTATTCTTATTAATTTTCATTTTGCCATAAATCAAGGCGGTTTGAGTTGTCGTCTAGACACATTCGCCGTTTTAATATGTGTACATCTAAAATACTGAAAACAGTAACGCTTGGATGCAGAAAACCATTACGTGGTCCGAGTATTAACTTTCATACCCCATCGAACCCCTTCTCCAAGGAGCAAAAAACGGGGTTGGCTGAGGTATGAAATAAAACCTTAATTTCGGTCTGAAGAGTTTGCATATTGTAATATAAAAAAATTAATAGGCAATATTAAACAGGTTATCACATTTTATTCAAAAAGTAATGTTTTTGAACTTGTTTTATTGTCGAAATTTCTGTAATAAAATCCTGCTAATATAAGCTTTCCCATTGCTTTTGGAATTAAGGCAGGACCACGTAATGCATAAACAGGAGAGAGAAAACAACAGACACGGTTTCATTGGACCTGCTTATGAGAGCTAATATAAGGAGCTTCGTTAACTCTTAACCCGCTACATATATGTAATGGACTGTTCTTTCTTTGAATTAAGACCTTTCCATTTATGTGACAAGGGGTGGTTTGGAGGTAATGACTGATCAGCAGCAGGACATTGTAAACCCTAATCAGTTCGCAGGCTGATCTGGGTTTACAATGGACGCAAGGGCTATTGCAGTCGTGCTTAGCGGGTTAAGGGTTAAGAAAATATACATATAAGACGAGATATCAACAAAATAATTCGTAATAGATTGTGCAATGTTTTTTTTCTTAGCAATGAAATAGTGGGTTTTAGCAGTGAAATAGGAATGGTATTTCATACGTGTGAAATAAAGTTTTATTTTTGTCAATGCTGGTACTACTATTTCAATGTCAAAATCAAGTTGGTTATTTGTTGTTGTTTTTTGTTGTTGTTGTTTTTTGTTTGTTTTTTTTGTTTGTTTTTTTGATTTTTGTTTTAGTTGTTTGTGTGTTGTTTTTTCATGAAATTGCATGTTTATATATCATTTGCTTGGACATGGTCTGATTAAGAAAATGAGCTGTAGCTTTATTCATACGGTTAAGTAGTTTAAGAATGTTCTGGTCTTGTTTGTGTTTGTTGCTTCCAAAGGATCTTTTTTTCAGTATTTATTGTTGTCATTTACATTAACAATGTGTTTTCGCCATGACATTGGTTTTTTCAAAAACGTATTTGTTTTGTCAGGAAATTGGTATGAAATTTGTATCAATCACTGAATCAATCACTGGATTGAAAATAACGTAACTAAGAAAATGAGTCGCAGCTTTTCTGTAATCGGTTTATATGTATTGTCGAAGATATGGTAAATAAAATAGCAACTGTATCATACTTACCCGAAAATATAATATTTCTACATAATCTTTGACTATTTAAAGACATCTAATAAAAAGAACATAATTTTGTTCTCAAAGTGATACGATTTCTATATGTTCACTCATGCGGCGCATTCGTGAAACTATAACAAGTTCTCACCTCCCGGTGGAATCAAATCTGTGTTTCACTTTAAAACGGCAAATGTCCTCTCTATACGTGTATTGGCTACCACAACTGCTGTTTAAAACGTATTGGCTACCACAACTGCTGTTTAAAATGGTAAATGTCCTCTGTAAACGTGTATTGGCTACCACAACTGCTGTTTAAAATGGCAAATGTCCTCTGTAAACGTGTATTGGCTACCACAACTGCTGTTTAAAATGGCAAATGTCCTCTGTAAAAGTGTATTGGCTACCACAACTGCTGTTTAAAATGGCAAATGTCCTCTGTAAACGTGTATTGGCTACCACAACTGCTGTTTAAAATGGCAAATGTCCTCTGTATACGTGTATTGGCTACCACAACTGCTGTTTAAAACGGCAAATGTCCTCTGTAAACGTGTATTGGCTACCACAACTGCTGTTTAAAACGGCAAATGTTATCTGTATATGTGTATTGGCTACCACAACTGCTGTTCAAAATGGCAAATGTACTCTGTATACGTGTATTGGCTACCACAACTACTGTTTAAAATGGCAAATGTCCTCTGTATATGTGTATTGGCTACCACAACTGCTGTTCAAAATGGCAAATGTACTCTGTATACGTGTATTGGCTACCACAACTGCTGTTTAAAATGGCAAATGTCCTCTGTATATGTGTATTGGCTACCACAACTGCTGTTTAAAATGGCAAATGTACTCTGTATACGTGTATTGGCTACCACAACTGCTGTTTAAAATGGCAAATGTACTCTGTATACGTGTATTGGCTACCACAACTGCTGTTTAAAATGGCAAATGTACTCTGTATACGTGTATTGGCTACCACAACTGCTGTTTAAAATGGCAAATGTACTCTGTATACGTGTTTTGGCTACCACAACTGCTGTTTAAAACGGCAAATGTCCTCTATACACACGTATTGGCTACCACAACTGCTGTGTACGTGTTGCCTTAGTTATACACTATTTCTAAAATTCGGGATACTCAGAGAATATTTGCAGAGGCGAATGACTGTTCATGTTAATATAACCGCGCCGAAAATGTTACTTTGAAATATGTGCTCATGCAAATGAAAGAATGCGTTATTATGGTGGAGAAATATGACATATATCTCAAACATGTAGCACGTCCTGAACGTTGAAGTTGTTAAATTTTGCTAATAATTTGTATAGACTGAAGAATAGTGTAACAAACGTCTAGAAAATACGCAAACAGAAACGTCGTTTGATATATTACAGTATTTAAGTAACAGCATGCCAATAAATAACATTCATGGCACGTATTTCTCCGGTAAAACAGCTTTAAAGGGACACACGGCAATCTTGAACGTTTTATCAAGCATTCAAAATGTGTTAATCCTGTACCATGTTGACTTTAAACCTGCTTGCATATAATTAAATATAAAGTTTATAGTTTTCATTTTTTCTTCTTATTCTACTATAGATTAAATATATTGTTGGTGCATTCATTATCAACAATAGTAATATGCACACACAAAAAAATGCTTTATTTATGTTACTCTTATTTGTATAATTGATGATTGAACAAATGCAAGTTATGAGGAAAAACTTACAGGACGCAGTGAGTTTTATTAAAAAAGCAAGATTGCCGCGTGTCCATTTAGTCTGTAAACTGTATGATTCATAATACAGAACGGTTTTCGACCTGTAAAATATCGTTATATAGAAAGCAATTATCTAGAAAGATGTAACTAATCAGCCTTAAATTTCTACAAACTGTCATCAAAGGAAATGCATGTAGGAAATGAATCAATATTGAAAAGGTTGAAATAACACGCATGCGTAACATTGTAATACATCGTTTCTCTATGTCAACGTTCCCACTCAAAAGAAACAATGAACGTTAAAGAAGCTAACCCGCCAAATAACGGCAAACCGATTATAAAAACTCTATCCAGGTGGTCATATATTAATGTATATCTGACGAATAAAAGTAAAAGTTTGTTCACGGGTTCTTAATTCGACGCTTCTATTTTCGGTCTGGTCTGGCTAGTTAAACCCGTTTATATTGTGTCTGTAGAGTTTGGATACTCACAATATATATACTGAAAGGAAAAAGAAACGCATAATGGGTATTTCCGCTATATATTGTATGTGTAATATCCTACTGCTACTTGAATGATACAGGGCGACATTAGGCCTGTCCTTTCGAAAAGAAGGTTTCAACAACACCAAACACACCAATGGTTACCCGCTTTAAAGTTTCATTATCGACAGAATGCGCATTAAGCAGGTGAGCAAACTTAGGCTTTAGACGCAATCTCTTAACATTAAACACAATACTGAAATGGCTTCGCTTTTTCAAGCGTAACTTCAAAATCAACATAAAACATCAATGAATTTCGTGTAACAAAGTATACTTTGATTAAAAGGGCTACTACATGACAGAGTTGTCCTTTCTGTAATTAGTTGTAGCCCCATTTTGTACAAAACACGTTGAGAAATATCTGGAATTTTAATTCCATTAAGCGACGGCAAGCTTATACTAGCAGGATTTTATAACGGACATTTCGACAATAAAACATGTTTAAAACATTTTTTAGTGAAACAAATGTGATAACCTGATTAAAATTACCTATCAGATGTTTTAATTTTACAATATGCAGACTTGTTAAGCCGACATTAAAGTTTTATTTCATACCCCAGTCACCCCCGTTTTTGCTTCTTGAAGAACGGCTTGGATGGGGTATGAAAGTTAATACTCGGAACACGTAATTGTCTAGTCCCGTACACTAATTCGGATGTCTTTAGGAAATCCACTGTCCCTACACCGGCCGGTCGTATTCGGCGTCTGGAATATATTCGGAAGGAAGAGTAGGGAACTTTCCCCGGATTTCTATTTATCGTTCCATTATTATGGTTATTCCCAGTAAAGGCGGATGGTCTGCCTCCACCAAAATAGATCAACCGTCATGTATAACCTAAAATGGGCTCAAAATAACGTGAAACACAATTAAAGCAACCATCCTAGACTCTCCTCTGGCACGCCGTTTGCACAATAATAACAAGAACCTAGGTTCTCAGGGGTGAGTAATCAGAACTTGGCTAGGTTTCAACGTTGAGAACCTAGGTTCTCAGCGCCAAGTGCACAATAATTCTGGCAAAACCTATGGTCTCAGTCTGAGGACCCAGGTTCTCATCGAGAGTGAGACAGAGAGCCTAGGTTTTGATTGGTTATCAATACACCGAATGGACCAATCAAAAAGCGCGTTTCGAATATGCAAGTATACAAGTGTCTAACAATAAGCGTCTATGGATACCATAATCGTCGATATGCATAGTTCTTCCGTCGTTTAACCAGGCTTTCAAGAGTAGGCCTTAAGTTAAATCAGATACCATGTGTTTTTAGTTTTATTTAACAACTCTGAACCATGCGATAATGAAACTTAAGAAGATTTCAAAAGACCGGAATGCTATAGTCTATATCAGTATCAATACTTTGGAACTGTTCCCTTTCAGTCACACTGTCATGACTGTAGCAATTTGAATCATAACACTAATCAACATTTGGCCATGCTTGCAGTGTAATATACTTAATAATGTGTACGCAACTTTGAAGCCTGTTACATATAAAATTAATTTAATAATGTGTAAGCAACTTTGAAGCCCTGTTATATATAAAAAATAATTTAATAATGTGTAAGCAACTTTCAAGCCCTGTTATAGATGAAAAAATAATTTAAAAATGTGTACGCAACTTTCAAGCCCTGTTATATATAAAAAATGAATTTAATAATGTGTACGCAACTTTCAAGCCCTGTTATATATGAAATTAATTTAATAATGTGTACGCAACTTTCAAGCCCTGTTATATATAAAATTAATTTAATAATGTGTACGCAACTTTGAAGCCCTGTTATATATAAAGAATTAATTTAATAATGTGTACGCAACTTTCAAGCCCTGTTATATATAAAAAAAAAATAATAATAATGTGTACGCAACTTTCAAGCCCTGTTATATATAAAAAATTAATTTAATAATGTGTACGCAACTTTCAAGCTCGGTTATATATAAAAGTAATTTAATTCTCTCTCTCTCTGGGATGACTCAAAATAACGTAAGACTGCGTTGATGTGCAGTTAAACAACAAACTCAGTTATCCAGAGACGCAATACATATGCAACAAGTTCAACGTTTAGATGATTCCTATGCTACATTAATGATATGTTACAAAATGACATGTTACAAAATGACATGTTAAACAGGTAATAGATGCACATTTATTCCCTCCGTTAACTTTTAAATTGAATGTTATCTCAAAACCAAGAGATAAAGCCAGGGAAATTACAGTTATGTTTACAAATTTAAGCGGTGATACGTTAAGAACGTAATTGTCACTTATAACAAACCCGCTGATTCATATGTCAAGTCTAACAAAAATGAGGAACATGGTCCTATAGAAAACAAAGTTTCCACACGCAATGGCACCATGGGACCGCACTTCACCACAAAAAGCAAATTAAATATACAGTGAAAAGGAAAATACACAACACAAACAGTTGTGTAGACCATTACGTGATCCCGCCTTAATTCCATTAAGCGATGGGAAAATTTATATTAGTAGGCCTTTATAACGGATATTTCGAAAATAAAACACGTCTACAAACATTTTTTACTGAAAAAATACGATAACCAGTTTAATACCCCAGCCAACCCCGTTTTCGATTCTTGGAGAAGGGGTTGGATGGGGTATGAAAGTTAATACACGGACCACGTAATAATGATTAGACTGGAACGGTCAGTAGCTAATATGGCCCACTTGTTCGCTTACATCGATGTGTGTACATGACTTTGCTATTATTCTGTCTTCAGCGCCCAAATTGATAAACTAAAGTACATCCCATCAAAAGGAAATAACTTACAAGAAAGTCCACATCCAGAGAAATTAGCAAATGATAAACGTACTTATCACATACTTCCCTATAAATACGTCGTTTTTGAATATCCCTAGCTAGTCATATCCATCAGGATTTCGTTGCCGGGCAATAAAGCCGGGCAATAAAGCGTTAAAAATATCAAGTCTGTTTATAACTATATGATTTTCGGCTAACAACGGAGAAACGAACCGTATTACGGAAATAACCGAATGTTCTTTATGATTCTTTCAGCGGAGTGATACGGAAATTACCGATTAGTTACGATTTTATACGATGTGTCACTCGTATCGTTTGTCGTCTGTTTCGCGTCAGATTATTGGCGATACATCTACATGTGTACGTTGAGCTGTCATCTTTGATCGTAACTCTACGGAAATAACTTGACTAGTAATGCAAAGAAGATGAAATAAAATAGATGATAGATAGATAAAAGTAAAATAAAGAAGAAAAAAATAAGGCATAATACACGGACTATAAAGATAGTTTAACAACTTTATAATAAACTCAATTATATAGAACCATCCGTGGATAAAATAACCACTTGTGACCAATCATTTTCTGAATTAAACAATTTCAAAGTCAATGGCATTCATTTTAAATCATATGTCTTTTAGATCTACACAAGTTTACGCGACAGACGTGCATGAACACATCAAAATGGGATAACATCTGTTAATAATATTATTGTATTCTCCCTGGAAAAAAGCGTAGTAAATTAGTTGAATTTGACAGTTCAGCAAAGTCATTGCTGAAGTATATGATAAATAGAATAAAAACTGTGTATTTTCATATCACACCCTATATCAGGCCCTCGACCCATATCAGCCCTTGAGCTACAGCTCTCAGGCTGATAGGGCGTCTCAGGCCTGATATAGGGTGTGATATGAAAATACTCATTTATTATTCTCTATATATTGTTGTAAAAATATAAATGTTGTTGTAAAAATATATACAGAAAACTGAACAATTACAGCAGTTGCAGCCGAAGGAAAACACAATCTAGGGTACGACCAGAAAACAAGAAGAACCAAAGTTCATGCAAGGACGCAAACGCGTACAGTTGACAGAGATGTTTCTCCGTGGCAATGAAGGTCAATATAGTCGGCGGCATCCATTCGCAGTGACATGCAAAAGTCAATGTCATTTGTTATACAGATATATTTAGTTCGTAAAGAAACACGCTTAAACGCGAACACTTAACGATAAGCTGTTGAGATTTATGACCGTAAATGCAATGTCATTTGAGACACCATTCGCCTGATAGAGATGTATCACCCACTGGCAGTATAAGTATGATTCAAGTTTGGTTGATCCAGCGTATTACTTCCCGCTAGGTAACTATAAGGTTGGAGGGTGAGAAAAGCCATTGAATAATGTTTCCTTTGTTCTTGCTTATGGTATAATTTTCATAAACCTGAAAGTCTGAGACTACCTTTGCTATAATTGCCGGTATATTTCAGCCGTGCTATAACTGACAGATTCGGCAGTTATACCATTGTCTACCCAATTTTACACGCGCATAGTTGTAATGTTTACACACATCTGTCATTCAAAATGTCAATTACCGGCATTGAATGGCTATGGTACAAAACATTTATAACATATTTTTCTCGTATGCGATTTATACAGCACTCTCGGGCCGGCTATAAATATTACTTGTACCACAATATCCTAAATACACACTATGCATCGTGTAATACCCGAGGATATACACAGCATATGTTAGTTATTATGGTACAAATACAATAGAGCATGAGTGCTATAACTGACAGATTCGGCAGTTATACCATGGTCTACCCAATTTTACACGCGCATAGTTGTAATGTTTACACACACCTGTCATTCAAAATGTCAATTACCGGCATTGAATGGCTATGGTACAAAACATTTATAGCATATTTTTCTCGTATGCGATTTATACAGCACTCTCGGGCCTGCTATAAATATTACTTATTGACACCAGTGTAGCAACCGTATGCAATAGTGGTTTGATCCGACTATAGTATACTAAAGGAAAAAAGAAACACAACTCGGGACTTTCCGCTATATTATTTATATACTGCACGCTTAATTCCGCGTACTATTCCAGAGAAATTCGAAGATGTTTTTTAAAACCTTGAGTGCAGCTAGTAAGAGAAAGAATAAAACTGTGCTGTTGAAGAATTAGACTGTCATTCACACACACTTTGTAAATCGAAATGCATAAATGTTAAAGTTCCAATTTGAAAATTTGAGTCATTTTATTACAGTTTTTAATGTCAACAGATTGCAAAATGTTACATCCTATGTTTGCTCACGCGCTTGAGCCAAATGCGTATTTTATCGAAAATGAAGTTTTAAGGGGATAACATTTAGTTTGTATGCGTTTTAGTGTTTGTTTGTTTTTTTCTGAAAGGAAATGTCTAATGTAGCAAAGTACCATTCGATTAACAGCAGTATATTATACATTGGCGAGTTGCTTTTCTTGCTTCCTTTAGTGTATGTATGTTTATGAGTATAACATTGAGACAACTCCAGCTATCATGAAATGAAAGAGTCTGCGTTGATTTAAACAGTAGTTCAGAGCAAGTCATGAATTTAAGACAGATAACGCGTTTTAAGATTTAAAATTATTTCATTTTGATCATGATGCAAAATATTAAAAGAAAATGTAAAGTTTTAACACTGAAGCGGGAGTCAAGCTACAGCAACTAGTTGTTACACAAGTACGTGGAAGTATCTATTTTCGAGAAGGTCAATCAGATGATTCCCATTTACAAATACTTTTTTATTACAGTTTAATCAATGATTTTAATAACATAGATATAAATAATTTATAGTTAACATAAAGACTACGTTTTTCATTATAACGACTAGTGAATCATTTAGAATATCAATATTAAAAAACGACATGAACGTGTCAAACGTATGTCAAAAAATGAAATTGCGTGAAAACTAATAAGAAGCTGCTAGATCCAGCTATGATGAGATTGGTTATATGCTTAGATCGTTAAATACGATTAGTTACGTACGAAGACTCCGTAATTAACCGAAACATCAATCAAAATATTTCGATGTATGGTGGCTGATTTCTGGCATTTGTCGTCTTTTCGTCTTTTCGTTATATCGCCCCCGAAAAGACGACAGAACGGGGAAGACGACAGGACGAAAGACGACAAATGCAGCGTGAAAAGACGACAGAACGAAAAGACGACAGAACGACAGAACGAAAAGACGCCATTTCAAGGGCGAAAAGACGACAGAACGCCACGCGAAAAGACGAAACTTGAGACGCGATTTGATTTTGTCGTCTTTTCGTTATTTTGTGTGGCCTTCTGTCGTCTTTTCGCCCTTGAAATGGCGTTGTTTGGTTCTGTCGTTCTGTCGTCTTTTCGTTCTGTCGTCTTTTCGCGCTGCATTTGTCGTCTTTTCGTTTTGTCGTCTTGTAGTATTTTCGTTCTGTCGTCTTTTCGTTCTGTCGTTCTGTCGTAATTTCGTTCTTTCGTGTTATCGCCTTCCGGCTGACATGCGGCCATTTCACGGTGACTACTAAAAGTCGGGGACGATTTTGAATTGTTGGGAAAATGAGTCAAAAAGACAGGATGTGTCCAATCAATAATAAACGGAGGGTTACTATTACTTTTAAATGTTTTTTATAAACGCAGAATGGTTCATTTAATATGAATATAAAACATAATAATATGAAAATTATAGTTTGACTCTGTAATTTAGTAGTAACTTTTCGAGACTGATACTGATGATCATGTCTGGACCAGTCGTACTGATTATCATGTTTGGAGTAAATGTTATATTCTTATTATTTAAATTGGTATGTAACAATGTAGGATGGTTAAGCAGATATAACTATGGATTTGTTTATGTAAAAATGTAATAAAATGACTTTGTATTTAATGATTTACTTTCCGGGGCCACTAACAACTGAATAGACACGATTTGGGCTCATATTCTTCGATCTATTCAAACAAATGACAAGCAAACTATTGCCTTTTAAATTTAACACTAACATTTAGCTCGACTCTTTCGAAAACAAAGAAAAATTGTCATCACTTAATCATCGTCTCAACTCGGTTGAAGTTGGAATGTACATGTAAGCTTGTATCTCCGAAACTGCTTTACATCATTGGCTGTAACTTTATGCATGTGTTTGGCATCATTATACAAGATCATACAGCCAGGTTTCATAAACAACTATTAAATATAACTAATTTAAGATCCTCTGTCCATATAATATACATATTGCAATTAAATCTTGACACTTCAAAAAGAACTGATTAAGATAAATTCAGGGGTTTATTTCTTTATATCCTCCGCATGCGGAGAGTCCTACAGACATTACATAAAATTACAGTACAGAGTATAAACATAGAATACAAATGAATAAAGAGAGAAAAATGACAAGCAAAAAATTAGTAAATAAAAGATATGTACAATGTTCCTGAAAGCAGCATATACGTATTGCCACAACAATGAAACAAACACAAAACATAAATGTTAACTAGATTCTATCTAATATTCAAGTATTTGGTGTATTTGAACAGGAACTACATTATATTATAACATAAATAGTTGCGATTCAATCATGGACGCTTGCGCTCCTGTTAATGAATGATAAACCACGCTTTGCTAATACTTGCTATATTATACTCTAAGAATGATGCGTTCTCATAGCCAAGGAGAGACATCATTCTTTCACACCTAACTGAACGGCGAGTCGGTCTATATCAGCAAGCCCGGTTAACAATGCAAACACTTCCTCACCAAAATATTGGCGATTGTGACTTAAAGCATCATTACGAGTTTCCACAAAATAACTGCATTCAAACATTGCATGTTTAACATCACCAGTATATTGAATTATATGGCTCCATGTCCCTTTAAAGAAAACTATTTTTCGCCACATAAAAGGTATTGGGATATAATCTGTATGTATATAGAGGGTATCGTGGCATATGTAAGTATATAGAGGGTATCTAGACATAATATTTAAGTATATAGAGGGTATCGTGACATAATATTTAAGTATATAGAGGGTATCGTGACATAATATGTAGCTATGTATAGGGTATGGGGATATAATATGTCAGTATATGGAGGGTATCATGATATAATATGTAAGGATATAGAGGGTATTGTGACATAATATGTAAGTATATAGAGGGTATCGTGACATAATATGTGAATATATGGAGGGTATCGTGACATAATATGTACGTATATAGAGGATATTGTGACATAATATTTAGCTATGTATAGGGTATGGGGATATAATATGTAAGTATATAGAGGGTATAGAGACATAATATGTAATGATATAGGGGGTTTACGGACATAGTATGTAAGGATATAGAGCGTATGGGGACATAATATGTAAGTATAGAGATATAAATGGTACGGAGATAAAAAGTATGTAAGGATATACAGGGTACGGGGATATAGTATGTACGGATATGGAGGTATGGGGATATAGTATGTACGGATATAGAGGGTACGGGGATATAGTATGTAAGGATATAGAGGGTGCGAGGATATAGTATGTAAGAATATAGAGGGTATGGGATATAGTATGTAAGGATATAGAGGGTTCGGGGATATAGCATGTAAGTATATAGAGGGCGCGGGAATATAGTATGTAAGTATATAGACGGTGCGGGGATATAGTATGTAAGGATACAGAGGGTATTGGCACATAATATTTAAGGATATGGTGGCACATAATATGTAAGGATGTATACGGTATGGGGTATGGGCAAATGATATGTAAGGATATAGAGGGTACGGGGACATAACATGTAAGGATATAGGGGGTACGGGGGTCATATAATGTAAGGATATAGGGGGTACAATGTAAGAATATAGCGTGTTTGGGGATATAATATGTAAGTCTATATAGGGTATGTGGACATACTATGTAAGGATATATGTATATATTGTATGGGCGACATACTACGTAAGGATACAGGGGGTCGGGGATATACAATGTAAGGGTATATAGGTTGCGGGGACATAATATGTCAAGATATATAGGATATGGGAACATTTGCGTTACCATTACTATTAAATTAAATTAATGTTAAGAGCATGGTTTTTAAATCCGTGCGATTTAAATAAAAAATAAAATAATAATAATAACAAAAAAAACAAAAAAAAACAACAATCTGACAGATATATTCTAATGTTGTTATCACACGCATATTCCCAGATGCATTCTACATGTCGATCTACGGTGTGGCATAAAATAGTCAACTTTTAAAAGACCTTTACATTGGTTTAATTACGTTATCATACTTAAATAAACTATTAAACTATGTTAAAATGTCGTTACTGGCAGATGCAATTTGTTTATGAAAATAATCCTTTCCGATTTGTTAATAACATAAGGTGGTAAGTGCAATTACTCAGATTACAAAATCAAAATTTTAAAATTTTGAAATAATAAATACTTGATTGAAATATTGTCTATGCCAATATAGCGGATTTGTAACCGGAGGCCCCGGGTTCAATCCTCCGTGGTGCCACTGAGTTTCGTTTGTGTGTTCTTGGGCAAGACACTTTCCCTTAGCCTCGTTCGTCGGATGGGGACATAAACCGGGCGGTCCCGTGTATCGGTCTATCCTCCGGGCACGTTAAAGAACCATAGGAATCTATTCGATAATAAGAGTAGGGCACGGTTCCCGGATTCCTATTTATACTTCCCCTATCTCTCGGGCTGCTCTAAATCACCTATACTGTGTTGATGAGCCGTTTAACAACATCCAATTCAATTTAATTCACACATACAATATACACCAACTACCTTAGCATTGACGCTAGCTCCGTGTCAATGAACCTAGCTCCGCTATACACTGTTTTCTGATATTAAATTCTAATACTGTGTCATGATCACATGATCATTGTAGGGATCCGTACACCGGATCTTGGTCAAGACCCCGTTCACTAGTACGGAGTTTTGGTCAGCCATGTTGTAGAAAACGTGCGGATAACAACAGCAAAGGTAGGTTAACCACGTGTTTCTCCTATTTTTGTTCATGCATTTGAATTATCAGTATTGCTATATGTTTCGGAAACATTTCCCCGTTCAAATATTACCGTACATTGTTGACATATTACTTTAAATGCTACAATTCGGATCAAAGAAAAACAATTGCCGGTGCTGAAATTCGCCCAAAGTACCCTTCAGCAATAAATATCTCATTAATTTTCAAGTTAATGGAAATTTTGAATTGGCAGATTTATTTGTTTTTCCATTATACGTGCATGTTAAAAATTTCAGCATCATTCATCCGAAATTGGCCGAGATATGAATCGAAACAAAACGTGCCCAGCGTAACTAATTCATATAAAAAGACGCTGATTTGTGTACGGAGTCTTGTCCATGTACTGTACGGGGTTTTGCAATGCAAATATTGTTTTCGCTGCTCTGCACTGATGTTATTTACTTATATTTGTAGTAATTCGTAGGCATTATTTAGGTCCTATATGTCTTATACCATTTTGTATTGTTAAGACGAAAAAATGCAGAAAACTAAAACTTAAAAGGGGAAATTCTTGAGAAAGACTCCGTACTTATTCCAAATAACTACATGTACTACAAATTAAGTCCAGACGTATATTATTGTCTGTTAAAAATTGATACAGTTGTCCAATTTTAGCTCATTGTGACCACAGTTAACGTCGTATATTGTAGTAATTCGTAGACATTATTTAGGTCCTATATGTCTTATACCATTTTGTATTGTTAAGACGAAAAAATGCAGAAAACTAAAAATTAAAAGGGGTAATTCTTGAGAAAGACTCCGTACTTATTCCAAATAACTACATGTACTACAAACTAAGTCCAGACGTATATTATTGTCTGTTAGAATTGATACAGTTGTCCAATTTTAGCTCATTGTGACCACAGTTAACGTCGTATATTGTAGTAATTCGTAGACATTATTTAGGTCCGATATGTCTTATACCATTTTGTATTGTTAAGACGAAAAAATGCAGAAAACTAAAAATTAAAAGGGGTAATTCTTGAGAAAGACTCCGTACTTATTCCAAATAACTACATGTACTACAAACTAAGTCCAGACGTATATTATTTTCTGTTAGAATTGATACAGTTGTCCAATTTTAGCTCATTGTGACCACAGTTAACGTCATATATTTTTTTTTGTCATTTACAACAATCCATTACATTGGTCAATGTTTATTCAACTTAGAAATGAGTTAATTGCTTTAAACCGCGAATCTAAATCATACAAGTCAAAACTTACATCCCAGTTAAATGATAAATCAATCTCCCCGGGTAAATGGTGGCGTATAGCAAAATCGATCTCTAAATTGAACAAAGTAACTCAACCAAACTTTCCAATAAAAAATAACGGTCGTATTTTAATACATCCAGTAGACAAAGCAAACGCATTGAATTCTTCCTTTTCTGCAACATCTCATATTGAACATGAACCGGAATTACCTACTTTTCATAATCGCACTGACAATAAAATGAATGACTTTATTATAAATGAAACGGAAGTAATTGATCAATTGAAAATCTTGAAATTATCGAAACCTCCAGGCCAAGATATGATTAGCCCAAAGGTGTTAAAATTAGTTTTAAATAGCATCGCTGCTCCATTGACGCGACTTTTTAATCCGTCATTGTCCACTAGAAAAGTACCATACCAATGGAAACAGGCGAATGTAACTCCTATTTACAAGGGCAAGGGAGAACCTGACATGCCGGGCAATTATAGGCCTATATCCAAAACCAGTATTATTTGCAAATTGATGGAAAAAATCGTATTTAAACACTTGTTCAACTATATAAAAACGAATAACCTTCTGTGCAAATACCAGGCAGGCTTTCAACCTAGAGACTCTACAGTAAATCAGCTCATAGAAATATATAATAACATAATAAGCAACCTCGACGCTGGGAAAGATGTACGATTTATATTTTGCGATATTGCTAAAGCATTTGACAAAGTATGGCATGCTGGGTTGCTTTTTAAATTAGCTAAATATGGTATCAATGATTCATTATGTAACTTGATACGTAGCTATCTCTCTGATAGGCAGCAAAAAGTAGTCCTAGATGGATTCTCTTCAAGCTCCAGAACTATAGATGCAGGTGTTCCGCAAGGCTCTGTTTTAGGTCCGTTTCTATTTCTGCTTTATATAAATGACATCACAGATGACTTATTGAATGATGTACGGTTATTTGCTGATGACACTTCTCTTTTGTTGTAGTTGATAAAAACCCAGTAGAATGTGCCAACTCTCTAACAAATGATCTTTGCAAAATATCTGAATGGTCAAAAAAATGGGCTGTTACATTTAATCCTCAAAAAAACAAAAGCCTTGTTTGCACTAGAAGAAACTATAACCACCCATCAGTCTACTTTGATAATGATATAGTACAAGACGTAGCGTCACATTGCCACCTTGGATTAACAATTCAGTCCAATGCAACTTGGTCGCATTATATAGAAAATATATACGAAAAAGCATGTGCACGATTTAACATTCTAAGAATGCATTAGTACAAACTTGATAGACATTCTCTATTGAAAATATATATCGCCTTTATAAGACTTATACTTGAATATGGAGATTCAGTATGGGATAACTGTACACAGGGAGAATCTGATCTATTAGAGAGCGTCCAAGTTGAAGCAGCACGAATAATAACAGGCCTCAGATGCAATTCCTCTAGATCATACTTGTATACTGAATTGATCTTAGAAACATTAACAAAAAGAAGAAAAGATCATAAACTTGTAACAATTTACAAAATAATTTATGGCATAAGTCCAGATTACATGTATAACTTAATCCAGCCATACTTACCTGTAAACAATAATTATATCCTTCGAACTTCAGGATTAAACTTATGTCTCCCTCTTTGTCGTACAACATCATATTATAACAGCTTTCTGCCGAGTACAATTAAATTGTGGAATGCTTTACATTTAGACGCTAAAAATGCACCATCTGTTGAACAACTTAAGCATAAACTTAAGGCTATTGAACATAGGACTGACAGTCCATATCACTATAATACAGGAAATAGGAATGATAACATCATCCATTGTCAATTAAGAAATAACTCAAGTAATCTAAATACGCATTTATTTGACCACTTCTTGACAGATTCAGCAGTATGTCCGAAATGTGGCAATCGATGTGAGGACAATACTCATTTCTTTTTCAACTGTCCTCTGTTTAACCAATTCAGAAATGACTTACTTGATACCCTAGCCAATCTTGTTGATGTCCCGCATATCAACATTGACTTGATACTGAATGGCAGTTCCAATCCAGACGATACTACGAACTCAGAAATTGTACTTATCGTCCACAAATACATCAAGTGTACCAGGAGATTTTCGTAGAATTATAGATGTATGTACATGTACATATGTATATAGGTATGTACATGAATGTGTACATGTATGTATATACTATTGTATTTTCAGATATGTTTTGTCACAATGCGAGATATTTGTTTATATATTATCGTCTTTCTTCCTTTTTTATTTTTTTGTTTGTCTGTTTTCTCAGTTATCTTAAATTCCAAAATTAACTATTGGTTACAGAAACTCATATTAAAACCATTATATTTTGTAATAATCGGTACATTTTTATATATATTTCGTATTGGTTTCCAGTATGATTTTCTTTCTGTTAATTCTTTTTTTTTCTCACTTAAATTCTTTCTGACAGTACAAAGTGTTAATACTAAACAATCACGGTACACATGTTTCAAAGATTCTAAGTTAATTGTCAAACCAATATATGCAAACTGTACTACAATTCCACATTTTATGTTATGTTTGATATGAATGTATTGTTTATATGTACCTTGATATGGGAGAGGTCTTATATAGGCATTGCCTGTTGTCCAATCCCATCCCTACTTGAATAAAATATTGTTTAAATAATGTATTATTATACGTCCCACAGGCGTTAAAAATCCTTACCGTATTTTTTCAAACAGTTTTCCTGTCAGGCTAAAATTAATTTTATGCCCCAAACTGACATCTAAACTATATCAAACTTTCCTAAGCATGTTAATAGGAAATGTAAAGTTGGTTTTTAAACTACATTGACAACACATGATATAGATAACGGCATGGGTTAATATTAATTATCTATATAGCTCGCATGATTATATCTGTTCAAGGAAATCTACGTTGATTCAGTTCTAATGACACTACATTGACTGTTTACAAACATTCAATGAATGTTTTATGTATAACATGTAATGCAAGTACCATTAAAACCATAGTTTCATACAATATATTTAAAGCAAAACTCCGTACAGTAAAAAGAGATTATTTGCAGTACTCCGTACACAAGTGCCCAAGACCCCGTACACAAACGTTAATTTTGTTTCGATTCATATCTCGGTCAATTTCGGATGAATGAAGTTGAACATTTGAACATGCACGTATATTGGAAAAACAAATAAATCTGCCAATTCAAAATTTTCATTAACTTGAAAATTAATGAGATATTTATTGCTGAAGGGTACTTTGGGCGAATTTCAGCACCGGCAATTGTTTTTCTTTGATCCGAATTGTAGCATTTAAAGTAATATGTCAACAATGTACGGTAATATTTGAACGGGGAAATGTTTCCGCACCATATAGCAATACTGATTATTCATTTAAAATGAACAAAAATAGGAGAAAAACGTGGTTAACCTACCTTTGCTGTTGTTATCCGTACGTTTTCTACAACATGGCTGACCAAAACTCCGTACTAGTGAACGGGGTCTTGACCAAGATCCGGTGTACGGATCCCTACAGTGATGATGGACTTTTCATCTCCACGTAAACACACCTCTGACTTTCAGGCTTAAATACAAATATGAATCAAAATGGCGTAAAATTAAACAATAATTGGCAATACCTTTGCTATATGAACACATATAATTGGAATAGCATTCCCCGATTTTTGAAATAAATCGTTGGATTTATGAAATAATGAAAAACAACAAGTTGAACTCACCCTCTGTTGTGTTTTTTTGTCCTTACCTCTACCTCGGAAGTGTCATTGACTCTCGTTTCCATATATTTCCGAAAAGAGCTAGAGTCAACTTTTAGTACCCGTGTAGAACATGCGGTAATTATATACCCTTATCAATTCTGCCTTTATCCCATTGGTGATTTGTTGAATATCTGATTTACCTTAATAATTCCTTGAAAACTCCTACAAACCTAACACTTATTTTATTCCTTGAACACTTTAAATTATTCAAACAGCGTGTCTAATTTCTTGATTAACCCAACATTAAATAACAACTGCTACAAACTCAACTTTCTTTTAATTTCACTTGGATCATTTTTTTTATTATTTCGGATTGACTGTCTGGGGTTCAAATTAATCAAATCCGGAATAGATGGTAAACTGTTTTCACTAATCCGCTCAATGTATGATGAAGTCAAATTATGTATCAAACATTTAAAATCTGTAACAGACTTTTTCAACAGTGACCTAGGGCTATTTCAAATGTAAATAAAGGCAAAACCTAGGTGAAGGTCATTAATATTGACCTATTTTTGGTAGGAACATTCTGTTGTCATGAAGATGTAAACATGTGTGAAGTTATAAGGCTTGTGGTTATATGAAATTAACAACTTGAACGTAAAACTTGAATGTGAGTACAGACGGACAAAGGTAACACTCTAGTCTAGATAACATCACCGATATTGTTTTCCCTGTTCCTAAATGACATTGAACACCATCTGTATTTTATTGTTTGCCGACGACGCCGCAATATGTTTGAAAACAAAAGAAGGCCTACAAGAATATCTAAACAATCTAGAAAATTATAGCTTAAAATGGAATCTAAATTTTAAAATGAAGAAAACAAAAAGTATAGTCTTTAAAAAAGGCGGATCGCTTAGGCAAGAATACTCATGGACATATTCTGGAACGTTGATCGAGGTAGAAAACGGTTTCAATTGATCAATTATTTAGGCATAGTACTATCCAGCGGTGGTTCATTCCTACCAGCAACTAACAGACTTAAAGGTAAAGCTCTGCGTGCAATGAATTCCTTGTTTAACCTTACGAGAAATATAGAAATCAAAACTGACATTATGTTTAATCTTTTTGATTCATACGTACTGTCTATTTTAAATTATGGTTGTGAGGTATGGGGACACATCAAGGCCGACAATGTAGAGCTGTTTCATAAAAACATTATAAATGGATACTAAATGTTAAAACGTCAACAAACACTCGCTCTACGCAGAAGTCGGTTGATTTCACGATAAATACGAATCATCAAATACCGGCTAAGGATGTACGGTAATAAAGATAATGATTGCATATTAAAAACCATTATCAACAAACAAACAAATGAGATAGATGGCTATCCCTACATTATAAACTGGTCTACAAATCTATGAGATATTCTACAAAACTCGGGATTCAATGAGATTTGGTTGTCCCCAAAATATGTTAAAATAAATACATACATGTCACACAATGGCGCGCTGGTATAACACTCTGTTCATCAGTATACATATATAGGGACCTTAAATCCAGTTTTAAAATATCAACTTATCTTAAATTCTAGATAATATGAAATATAGAAATATATGATCGCTAAAATTATCCATAGAAACAGGTAAACACAGAAATATTGAAAGAAACCAAATGAAATGCTCACTATGTACTTTAAATGATATTGAAGATGAATATCACTTTATTCTTATTTGCCCTTATGATCATGATTTGTGAAAATCCCACATTCCAGCATATTTTACAAACCGCCTAATTATGTTTAAGTTCACTAATCTTCTAAATACAGATAAACATCACTACTGATAAAACTAGCAATGTTTTGTATATAAAAAGTCTTTAAAATAAAAGATGATGCATTAAATAACCAATAGGGTTGCACTTATATTTGACATTGTAATATATTATTGTCTGTAAATAGTAACACCCAAGGATAACACTCTCACTTCACCCGACTAGTATTCATTTTCTGTCAACTTTATTATATTTGTTTACATGCGTGCATTGAAACCATGATTTTGTAAGACGATGAGCTGTATATGCCTAAGTCGAAATAAATATATATTGAATGGTAAGAGTGTGTGCCTGTTACAACCTGTTACGGGTTTTACAAGCTAGACATTCTTATCTGTATAAATAATGTCACACTATTTTAATCAGACTGTGTTTTATTTATTGTTGGACAGTTATTGTTAATCAGTTCATAACAGGTCTGACCTGATGTGATAACGGATCTTTTAGTATTTCTTTATTTGTTCTTATTAGGTGGATACTTCCCGAGTGCTTATTTACAAATTTCACAATTTACCCAAACTCATTTTAATGGCATTTTAAACTGTGAGTATCTTATATGTGATACTCATAAGGTTGATTAACAATAGTTGTCCAATTCTTATCACATTAAATGTATTAATAGTAACTCATGTACAGGCCAAAACGATGATTATGCTTTGATATGAATTATTGAATGCTATATGTTAATGTGCAATAATATCGTCTCCTATAATTCTTTTAGAATGGTGTTTACAATTCATGTTTTATGTAAGAAATAATGTATATATGTATGCATATTTGCTTGTAAACAATGAGACGCAAATAAACTATTAAACTGTTCTGTTCTGTTCTGTATAATCAATGATAATTGCTACAAACAAATATTAAGAGATCTGTAAAGATATTCTGTTTGATCTCATCATAAACCTAAATAAACGCCCATGATTTCATATTAGTAAATTATACAGTTTTAAAAATAGTGATCAGAATACATTAAATAGAATAAATGCTCATTTTTAAGAGCACACTTTAACATTATTTAATAAAATAGTAACAGTAATAAAATAAGAACAGTATACATATTCAACAACGTGCAACAATACACATTCGATTCATGGATAATCTTTTTGATAGCACGAACATCGTTGTCAGCGGATATAAATTCGGTAATGCCATTACATGTACAAGTTGTTATCAGAAGTTCATAACTTTTTCATTTATAAACGGATTTTAGTCATTTTACATCCAGATAAACAAGATAGCATTTGCTTAAGTTTAAAGATACATAAACAAAGATAATATCTGTAAAGAAATTAATAAAAATAGTTAAGGGGCCAGATGTTCCAAACCAAATACTGCGTTGTTAAAAAAACAAAACAATTTCTCATGTCATGTATATATAGCGTCTTATAATTTCCCAATTTGTAAACGATTTTTATTATCCTCAAATGTTTAGAAGGCAGTTATCTTCAGCTAAATAAATATATATAAAGTTCTTCAGATCAAAGCTGTGTTTAATAATTTTCGAGAGGGGCCAGGTGTTTTCCTCCATCAAAATAGGTCGAATTTGTGATTCTGATGTATGTATGTGTTGCATTCATTAAATCACTTACTTTACGTCCTAATTTAAATATCTTAAAATATCTTTACTATTTAATATCTATATAATATATATTTATATTTACTAAAAATATCTGTTTAAGAAATGACATGGTCGACGCTTTCTAATGATATACCTGACAGTGTTTACTATTTATGTTAAATAATAAAGAAGTTATTCTGGGGGCCAGGTGGTCTTTTTTTACTACAAATATGTGTTGCATGCTTTGCTTCTATTTTCAATTATAATTGTTGTTTGTTTTGAATGTATGATTTGGTTGATTGTGTTCTGTGCATGCTACATCTCCTGTTTGACTTATATATCTACTGTTATATTTATTCCCGATTAACTAGTTTCAAGTTTGCATTCTGTTCAAATTCATAGCTATATAGCAGTGTACACGTCAAAGTATCAAAGCAGCATTTGCAACTGCTACATGTACGGTTTTGTCTCTTACAACCGCATTGCTGAAATGCTTGACATATAGCTGAAATGAGGGACAGAGGTTGCCCGATACGGTTCCAGTGGTCACCAGTATATGTCCAGACCAATTAAGACGGATAAAGTCTAACGTGGTCGTTAGTATTATGCACTTTTTAAAATTAACTCTACCTGGGACGGGGACGTTGAGACATTCCCCGGGGATTAGACAAAAACAAATTCCCTGTGGTATGAAATCATACGTCAACATGGACAGTTTGATATTAACCTCTACCCTGGGGAATTATACATAAATCTTGCCCCCTGGAGATGGGAATTAGACAATCAATATATACACTTGGTAATACCCACTGGGTATGCCCGCTCTCAAAACCTCCCCCACCCCAAGACCACCACATAGGTGTATATTAGAGACCATTCACACCCTGCTTGATAGCCACATCGATATGCATGGTTTCATTTACCATCCGTGTACTGCTTGATTTATTATACATAACACAAGTAACATCTCCCATAGCATCGTACTCTGATTGATCAATATTGCTAGGAATATTGAAGAGGTTTACAACTTTTTCTGTTGCAGTTTCAAATATATGTTGCAAGTTTGCTATGCATACTTTTCTCTTTTCCGTGGAAGGTCGCAACGGTTTAGCAATATGTGAAGCATGAAATAAAGAAAATGCGCCAGCCGTTGGACATAAATGGAGCAGGATGTATTGGATTCGAATCCTTCCCTCTTCCATAGGCAATCCAAAGCTGATCGATGCCAATGTTCATAGGGCGCTTTGGTGACAAACACGTCTGTGTCAGAGCCGGACATTATATTTTCCCTACACCCGTCTTGAATGTATGTTTTTTCACGTATAATTATTTGTGTGTCAGCACCTACATGTTTATTTTTCTCAACATACACATGAACTGTTATTTTCTGCTGTTACAGCAATTGGCTTTGTTAAACATGCCTACGAATAATTGTTCAATTAGCAAAGACAGTTCAGTTTTATTTCGAGATAATCGTAAAATGTTTTGACAGTTAGCCGTTACTTTGCTTGAATCTGAAACATTTGTTCTAACACCTGAACCTGTGGTATCCCTGGTACTCCTTAACTTTTCAAGTATCACTCAAATATCTGCCAATTTCGACGTATATCTTGTTTTATTTTCGACAGTACTACTCAAACGTTGGTCTCAATATCTTGGATTTTCCTTTGATGTGGCAACTACTGATTTTCTTTCTCAACAATCTTTCGGATATCGCACTGCTGAGTTTGACATGAACTTAAAAATCGAAAAATGAGTTTTCAGTCGTTTTATTTATATCGATACACAACGTACTGTTGGTGTCTCGGACTATATTCAATTGATTTCATTTTATGCGGAATAACACAATTGTTTGCTTTTTTTGCTTGAAAGATAAGTGAGACATGCAAAGAACTTATGTTATAACTTTGAAGCAATGCTTCATACCAGTCGGCTATTCGTTTATATATCACCCATTTCTGATCAATATTTGCTGTTAGAGTCATCAAGGAATGGATCTCCTTCCAATTCTTTAATTGTATCATCTATATTTTTATTTGAATGAGGAAGTTTCACTTTCGCCATAGTGAATCTTCTAAAGGGCTACAGATTTTTGTAACTGAAGCCATCCATCTTAAAGCAGACAGATAATCTGTCAATCATACTCAGCAAAAATAAAAAGTATCCAGTTTGTTTTCCTGCAAAATCTGAGACTGTAAGAAAGAACTAACAATTGTAGCATGATTTTCTTTTAATAACATCTGTGTTTGATGTTCACACAAAATGTCATCGAAATATACAGAATGCTTAAAAAAAATCAAGCTTTAAAAACTTAGATGTGAAAACGAAATTAACAAAACTTAACAAATGTAAAGATTAGCAACAGTAGCACAGATTTTATCAGTCTAAGCCCATTCAAATACACAGAAATTTTTTCAAAACCTTGCTTATATCTTATGTGTCCACCGTTACACCGAATACACTCAAACATGCGACGTCGCATGCTTCTGACGCAATGACTGACGAAGCATCGAGCATATTTGGGACGTCGTGTACGTCCGGATGACCATATCCAAAGTGTTCAGGACCTTGCAGCAGCACTTGTCAGCGAATAGCAGCACTTGTCAGCGAATGGAGCGCATTAGCTCCAGAATAATTCGGCAGTCGTTACGTCAGAAACATGCGACATGCGATGACGTGTATTCGGTGTAACGGTGGACACAAGAGATATTAGCGAGGTTTTGCATATTTTTCTGTTTATTTGAATCGACTTAGACTGCTGAATCTGTGCTATTGTATTTACCTTTACATTTGTTACGTTTTGCTAATTTCGTTTTCACATCTATTTTTTTAAACTGTGATTTATTTTTTTATTATTCGTTATATTTCGATGACATTTTGCGTGAACATCAAACAAAGATGTTATTAAAATAAAACATGCTATAATTGTTAGTTCTTTCTTACTGTCTCAGATATTGCAAGAAAACAAAGTGGATACGTTTTATTTTTGCTGAGTATATATATAATCAACCATCTCCCTTTACTTGCATTTTCTTTTGTTTATGAACCTGGTTATTAGACTGCTGACAACATGTTCTTTGGTTATTCTCAGAAATGTGCGCCTTATGAACTTAGCTGCACTTACTGGATACTTGCCGATCAACCAAACCCGTCCAGCATGACCAAGGGGTAAACACGTACAGGATGAGTTTTGGAGTACACTTTTTGTGTAGTTGAATATTGTTCTCTATACGATAGCACAAAGTCCAAAACAATTACTTCAACATTCAGGACCTGATTCCATAACTGAAATTATGGATCTTCTTTAAATGATATAACACTATATTCATCGCCATCTCAATGTATGGTTGCCATTTAGCTTGTAAAAGGCACATTCAGTAATCTGGTTCTCTTAAAATTGTTTTTGAAACATTTGAATCAGATAAAAACGATGCGGCCATATTATTTGATTCGATGGGAGCTTCATATAGGACAACCATTCCATTATTATAACAATTACCGCCGAATAGTTTGGCAATGCCTAGAAGATCAGCTGCTGCTATTACCGTCGTTTGTACAGGATTAAGAAACGCAACCACATCCTTGACCATATCTATAGAATGTTTGATTGTTGCCACGGAGTGCGCTTGCTCCTAAAGTATTGGCAATTACGGTGTGATAGTGTGGTCTAAAATAGTGAATTGAATTGAATTGGATTTTATAGTCGCACCAACAGCTAAGGTCATATGGCGACTTTCCAGCTTCCACTGGTGGAGGAAGACCCCAGGTGCCCCTCCGGGCAATTTTCGTGCACGGGCGGGTCACCTGGGTAGAACCACCGACGTTCCTCAAGCCAGCTGGATAGCTTCCTCACATAAAGATTCCTAGGCCTCTGAGGGATCGAAACTACAGCGATGAGGGGCAAGTGATTGCAAGTCAGAGACTCTAACCACTCGGCCACGGACTCCCCCCACCCCCCACCACACCCCCCAACCACCCACGAAAATAGTGAAGCCTGCCTAGAAGTTTAGTTTCATGTTGGAACGGCTTTGAAACAGCTACATTTTCATGTTCAGGTAGATATTTCACCATTAAAAGTTGATATGTATTTTAAGATTTCACACCTAAAGTTGTAAAAAGTTAGATATGTGTGTTGTGGGGAGGGGGTGGGTCAGGAGGTGTACAATGTTTATTGTGTATGTATTGTTTCAGCTTAAGATGATACTTACAATGCATGCTGCATTAAAGCCAATTTCCATATGAATCGTACTGATACCCCAAAATAACGTGTATAACAGACGTAAAGGAATAATGTCAGAATTATACTATATAATTTGATTACATTTACTAACGTGACCAACCTGAATCGTGTTCAGTACATTTCATTAAAGAAACTAACCCGCAAATAACGGTAAAATTACACTACAAAACCGTCTTTCGAAAGTCCAGGTGTTCAGGTCTTATTACAAAGTATATTTGCCAATTAAAAGTATGCGTTTATTTACGGGTTCATTAAACAAATTCGACGCTCCAGTTTCGGAGTTTTGCCTGGGTGGTTAAAGTCGTTTATATTGTGTCGATAGAATCTGGATTCTCAAAATATGTAAGTGATATACATACCTCGTTGTCAGTAGGTTTAGAAACGGTGTTTATATGTTGAAAAATTGCCTGTTGATAGCGGGATATGGACTTTAAAGAAAAGCTTCGTAACTTGTGGGATCAATAATTTTATTTGTATTTAAAAATTCGGCCGAACATGTTCTCTGTTATTAGAAAGAAACCTGTATTGCTTGATTTTTTCTGATTATTCGTTTCATTTTAATCATATATATAATATACTAAAAAACTGTTTGACGATATTAGCCTTTCTTTAGTTTATAAACAACGCATTATACAATAGCGTTTTACTATCAGTTTCTGCACAATACTTTGGCATGGTGGCATTTTTTGAACTTTAAGGCCATTTTGGCGGCCATTTTAAAATGGGTGACCATTTTGAAATAGGGTGAACATGAAGTGGCTCAGGTTCTTATTATGATAAGGACACCCTAGAGGATCATTCTGCCAACGTTCATGCTTGTATTCACAATCTGAACTATTTTGCCAAATATCTCAGTTATTTCCTCCGCTATATATGCAGACTGAGAGCAAAGCAAGTTAGTTTTAACATCGTTTTATGTCAGTTAGCAAGTCAGATAATCAGCTTATTTGCACTGACAGTGGCTGTTTTGCTACCTCATATTACTTGCTGCGATAGATAAATTCAAATATCAGATTTGGACATTAGTTTAAAGCTGCAAATAGAAACAATAACTCCATAACAATCTATTTTAATATGCGCTTGCGTATCAAATGACATTTCTTGAGTTATGTGTTATCATCCTTCCAAGTGGGTTCGGCTTATAATAACACAGAACAATCACAAAAACGACAAAACAAGCAAATGTAAGTGGAAAATATGCAAACGTAGGATTTAACTATACTGAAAGGAAAAAGAAACGCGACATGGTAATTTCCGCTATATATTGTATATACTGCACACTAATTCCATATATATTCCTAGGAAATCCCAAGATGTTTTGTAAAATAAAAGTTGCTGGTGACTTGGTTAGTGTGTGTAACAAGTATTGAAATAGAAATATTAGTAGTAGTAGCAGCAGTGGCAGTAGTATTAGTAGTAGCAACAGCAACGGCAGTAGTAGTAGTAGGTAGTAATAGTAGTTGACCTACTAGTAGTAGCAACAGCAGTAGCAGTAGTAGCTGTGGTTACCATAGCTCAAATGGCCTTTTGGCCATATGTAGCAACGCTAAATGTTAAAACGTCGCTAAATGTAAAACCTTTTGTCGCTAAACGTAAAAAGGGTGAATTGAGATCTCGGAAAATATACATTTTTGTAAACACACAAAATAACGTGATACTATTCTATCAAAATATGGTTGTAAAGTTTTGGTGTCTTATGTTTCTATTCAAAATGTCGCTTTTTCCTTTTACACGCAGCAACAATTTTATTTATTTTTACATTTGGCTCCTTTTTAATAACATTTAGCGACGCTCTAGTGTTTACATTTAAAGACGATTACATTTATATTTAGCCACCCTTTTTACCTTTAGCGACTTAAAGAGGCTCTACCTATATCTTTTTGTCCACCAATTGATATAAACTTTACTTAATTATAAAGAGGACTATGAAAAAGGTAAATGGCAATAATTTCACCGAATGTAATATGCGTTTTGCTGGGGAAAAACAGGATTGAAAAGATCGGATTTTTGATTGTATTCGTAATTGTTTTACAAGTTGACAAGCCGATTGCGGAGACTTTCCGATCTTATTCGTTTACAATCGGAACTACCTCGTCTGATTAGCGAAGAGTTCCGATCGATTCGTTTGCTATCGGAACTGCGCCGAATAGTTTGTAATCGCATTGCGCATGTCCGAGAAAATCGTAAAAACTCGTAGTTCTCCGGCAGGAATAAATGGCTGGGCAGCATTTTATTCAAGATATTGTTTTGATCATAATTAATAATTTTCAGAACTGGAATTCGAACCATGTTTCTTCTTAGAATACTCATAAAATAGCTTTGTATACATTTAAATGCAATAATATTGAGTATTTAATATTTTACATTAAAAATCGCGTAGTTATAGGTAGTGCCTCTTTAAGCGACGTTTTAACTTTTAGCGTTGCTACACGGACAACGTAATGTGTTATTCTCTTTAGTTTATGACATATATTTTCATTGAGATTAATATAATTGTTGAATAGATGATGATTTACAAATCTCAAGATTTCGATCATTCTGTGATCGTTGTAGTATTTCAAGCGAACAAAATGTCGGTTATACACTCCGAGGGAGCAATGGGTAATTTAATAAAACTTGATAAAACAGATCAATATCCTTTTAACATACATATATGAAAAATATATCAAAATAAAGATAAGACATTGTATTTTAACAAACAGTTTGCTCATAAGCCATCACTTTATGGAAAATAGTCAACTAAGAAATAATAAAAGTTCACACTAAATGCCATTGTACAAATCGGGCGAAACTTCAATAACCCGTTTGAGGCAGATTCTTTCTTTATGGAAACAAAACACCGAACATATATATAGTATGCCTTTTTAATTCTTTATATGTCAACTACATAACAACATAATATAAAAAATCCACTTCATCAGTTGATGTGTATATGTTCCGGTTTTTTTCCAATGGCGGCTGTTGTATATGTTCCGGTTTTTTTCCAATGGCGGCTGTCGACTTTACTGCAATGTCCAATTAATAACCTCCTCCCCCTGCAAACATAAACACGTGATATAGTTAAACATGACAGGACAGGTATATTACAGACCAATACATAATCAAACAACGACTTTTGCCTTAGAAACTTACGAAGTGATTCGTCCGCCACCACATGCGACGAATACCTGTGTTACCAGTATTTACGAGGGTGCTTCAAAAAGTTCTGTCACTAGGCATATATCCTTTGAACTGGATATTACGCTGAGATAAAGTAGTGTATTTATAGTACTACTGGGTTCGCTCTCTTAAATTCTACAACAAAAATGAAACATTTCCGGTTATTTATACCCCTGAATTACCTCCCCCTACCACACCTTTTGGATACTGGCATCTCTGAAAATGTTCTTGTTACAAAACGTTGTAAACATTATTTGAATAATTCTATGCTTTTAAATTTTCTTGTACGCCATCTGTTGTTATTTGCCTATAATCCATGAAAATGATTGTCGAGAATTCGGAAAGGTCTTGCTGTAAACCAGATATGAGTGAATGCATATCCCTTAATTTTAGCGGAAATAACACTGATTTTCTTCATTTTGTTCACTGAAATGTTATAATATCTTTTAAATGTCGTAATTATTCTCATAGTATTAATATGTTTTCATATTTGATTACAAATCCTAATCCTTCAGTGTTCAAATTTCATATTCAACACATTATTGTAGAATTTTGCACAATGTTTAGTGAAAATATTGATCATCCAAAAACGCTATTTCAGAAGACTGCCCTTCCATTTAATGTCCATTTATCATTAAATTAAT
Source organism: Cyrtodaria siliqua (assembly GCA_037043455.1). Taxonomy (NCBI): domain Eukaryota; kingdom Metazoa; phylum Mollusca; class Bivalvia; order Adapedonta; family Hiatellidae; genus Cyrtodaria; species Cyrtodaria siliqua. The sequence continues at coordinate 409,594 of JAWPHD010000300.1, read as the reverse complement.
TTTACATGTTAGCTTAAAATGTTAATTTCTAAGACAATGCCTTTTCATCTACCATGCTTAAATTCTGAATCTTGTAATGCACAGATATATCTGGTTATGTATGAGAAATTTCAAAGGTCTTCGACAACTACTTAAAGAGAAACAGGCATTTAAAAAAGTGACAGTTAACATACCTGAAAAAAGCTCAGACGAAACTGCCTCAGTATGTATAAGTGATGTACATTAAATGTTCCATAACTTTCGTCACACAAAAGATACAGCATTCATTTTACCATCAATGTAATGGTATTGAAACTCTCCTTCATTTAGTACCAAACATCAACACTCACAATGAGCACATAATTGTTAAAACGCGTTAGTGACAGAACTTATTGAATGACCCTCGTATGTGTTAAAATACCACTAGCAACACGGTATGTATTGGGTAACTTAATATTGCGTTCAACAACATAATATGGTAATACTGAATACCACTTTCTTGCATACCGTATAAGGTTTTATCACATGGAACTGCTTGTATTCCGTATTATTATATAACCTATAAATAGACGCGTTTTCATTGGCTAAAAAGTAATTTTTTAGAAAAAATATCTAGCGATATTGACCTGTTTTTTTCTGATATTGACCAGTTTTATAAAACTGTCCCGAGATGTGATATTATTGAAAAAATCTATTGTTTAATTGTTATAAACTGTCAAATTCAAATTGAGGGTTATATAATAAAACAGTTATGGACTTTTCAGCTGTTATACATGATGTTGATATGTACCAAAAAATCATTATTGACCTCGGCTATCGCCTCGGTCATTAATGATTTTTTTGGTGCATATCACATCTTATTATATAACCTATAAATAGACGCGTTTTCATTGGCTAAAAAGTAATTTTTTAGAAAAAATATCTAGCGATATTGACCTGTTTTTTTGATATTGACCTGTTTTTTTGATATTGACCTGTTTTATATAATTGTTTTTTTGATATTGACCTGTTTTATATAATTGTAAATTGAGGGTTATATAATAAAACAGTTATGGACTTTTCAGCTGTTATACATGATGTTGATATGTACCAAAAAATCATTATTGACCTCGGCTATCGCCTCGGTCAATAATGATTTTTTTGGTGCATATCACATCATGTATAACAGCTGAAAAGTCCATAATTGTATAATGTATAACAGCTGAAAAGTCCATAATTGTATATAATATACCCATTACGTATTTCCTTATATTGACCTTGTGTAATACAAGGCGACCGAATCAAGTGCAGTGTCAGTACGTTCGTCTAGTCAATGTCTCGGAACACCCGTTTAGTTCGTGGAGTCCGTGGATATAGCACCGAATCGGCAATGTTGTGAGGGTAACAGTCCGCCGTATGTAGATTCACCACAAGCAATAATGTGTAGTTTGATCTATAACACATCGCCGGAGGCTCGCTTAATAACACGTTCCTGAACTCGTTTAATAAAATTTTGTATGAAATGACAACGAGTGTCAGATCCTCTATATCCGCGTTTTACATGGGTGATAGAATGCCTGATATTAGACATGGAGAAAGTCCATTCGCAACTTCTTGTAGACTTCTTCGCAGCATTACTCGAATGTACTACGTAGGTTTCCATATTGGTTACGTCATCGCGCCTTAGATACCCCACAAACAAATTTGCATTCAAAATCAAAGTTATCATTCAAATGTGGCAATGTCATTCAGCCGATTGCTCCATCAATAGTTAATTTACATGAAAACAGTGATAAAACCTTCATCTGCATTGTAAACAACAAAGACTCAACACGTGTGACAAGCGGCCATATTGTTTACATATCAACAGTGCATTAGTGTCTGTGCAATTGCCTTCCGGCTAACAGAATGTGACGATTTTGAACATAACAAAGCGCCGTGATACACACGAGGCGGGATCATGAAGAATGACGCGATTGGCGTTCACGACTGGGCGAAAGTCGTGCGCTGATATCAAAAATGACAGTTGCATGACGTCATTGTGTAAATAAACATACGTTAGTATTTGGGGACACCGATACGTTGAATGTAAATAATACGTACGAAGCATAATCGATTATGGGTATACGGTTCAGATAGGGAAATTCCAACCCTCAGTATGACTGTTTTATTCCCGATCTTTACCGGACACCCATGAAAGATTATTATAAATTATAAGAAATGTATTGTAGTCGTTGTATTATAACGGGGACGGTCCAAGTCTTCATACAAATGATTTTCCACAATATGAATCAACTTGAAGCAGGTTTGTGCTATGATATAGATCAAATAAAAAAATCGCAGAATAGATCCAACCTAAGCTACGCATTATAAACAACTAATGAATAAGGAACACATTGATTTATCTCCCTTGAAAACTCTCCTCAAACAAGCCGATCCAACCATTTCGTTCACCTTTGTTTTATTTTGCTGTTTCCTTATATCAATACCTAATTATAAACCATTGCAAATTCTTTTTTCTGTTTTTATTAAAAAATATTTAAAAGTTGTAAATATTTATGAAGAAAAAAGCTTTTAAGTAGCGTCCTCATAAACAATATCGTGCTAACGCGCTCCTTTGTTTATATGGAAGTATTTTTACTCGAGATAGAAATCCCGTTTTGAAAAACTCATGGCAATTAAACTCTATATATTCAGCTCTGTACAATAGTGAAAGCAATATTTGTTGAAAGAACATTCTCGCCCTCGATCGATACTAGTATCATCTCTCGTGTTTGGCGCTTGGAATTATGGGGGGAAAAGTAGTCCGGTCAGGTGATTTGCATATATATAGCTTGGGACAAAAACCCAGGTTTAAGGACCCAATTTAGAAACGCCGATCAAAAGCACCAACATTTCCTCAATTGTGTGTTTTATATTTCTATGTATTTTTAAAAGGGTCCCCAAAGGTTCGTGAATCCCATAATGTATTAGGATTATATGCACAGCGAATTACCGCACCGCGGAAATCAGGAGTGCACCTGCCGAATATCAGTGATGAATTTGAAAAATTCGAAATGACGTCAGTATGGTTGAAAGAAGTCAATTTACCATAGCCTCCAAACCCTCCGAATGCTCCCTCGGCATAGGCTGCATACTCGCCGCCTCCAAAACCTCCCATTCCTCCTGCGCCGAACCCTCCATAGCTTCCACCAGCGCCCCCGCCTCCCATCCTCCCAAAGCCTGAGTATTGCGCAGCCGCAACCGCTACCAAAAGTACAAGTACTATCAGAAACTTCATGGTAATCTGTGGACGAAAAGAAACCAGTTTTGTTTGAATGGTGATTTACGAAATTGTTAGCACATGTTAGGCCACCAAAACTATGACGGTCTTCCTTTTTTTTGAGGTAGATACAGACCACCACATTTCCAAATTTTCCTGGGTAGAACCAGTTATTCTTGCATACCGGACAAGGATATCCGTCATTTAACCGGGGCTAGATATTTCCATCTCACCCTAGATGGAAATATCTAGTCCCGGTATGCAGGAAAACATGCATAACGTTAGTAGCTGACGGCGTCAATGCAAAACATGTCTCTGCTATGCAAGAAAAAGAATCTATCATGGGTATTTGGTTCAGATAGGGAATTCCAACCCTCGGTATAAGTGTTTTAATCGGAACCTTGGCAGAGCCACGGTTCCGATAAAAACACGTATACCTCGGGTTGGAATTCCCTATCTTCACCGGATACCCATGTAAGATTCTTATATGCGTACCTATCTTTATGAAGGAAAACAAGAGATTCGTAATAGAACAATTGGCACAAGAGAGACTGACTGCGCTCTACTAGTTACCATATTACCATAGCTCTTATAAACAATCGGAAAAATGTTTCATATGTATACTGTCAAATAAATGCAAATTAACTAAATATGGCTGATGTGTGCAAAATAGTACCACAGCACTGTCGATATTTTCTATTTTTATTGATGTTAAGCTCTTATTTCTCAAGTACAAACAACTCAAATGTGTCCGTAGTTCTTGTATGTTCACCAGTCAAATCTCAGAACCGGAATTGACATTTTCTCACTTACAAATCGAGATGACGGGGTGGGTGGGGGAAGGTGAGGGTGGGCAGCAACTAAAAAAATAGAATAATCCATAAATATTTTATTCATAAGTGAAAAAGTGTCGATTCTTATGGATGGCGGAATGTATATAGTACTGGTTCTATCCAGGGAAAAATCGGTGGTCTTCCTCCATCACAAAACAATCGACCGTCATATATAGCCTAATATGTGCTGAAAATGACGTAGAACACCTTTCAACCGACCAACAAACAATAATTTCTCAGATTAAATCCGGGCATGCTCTGGGGTCAACACAGGGCAGTGAGACGCTTTATTAGATTTTTCGTTTGTCGATAACGAGCAATTTTAGATTCTTAAATTGTTCTTCTTAAATGTTCTGCCCCAAAACTGTTCTAGACGAAAATGACTGTAAATACATGTTTTCCAGTGCACATTGCAGAATCAGCTTAGGTGGAGCCTAGTTCTCCAAATTTGGAAGTCAAATAAGTTGAACCACTTAATGAAATCACTTATTTCCCAAGCTTGGTCCAATATGAAAATAAGAGTGCGAGAAATTGAAAAATCAATCGATGCTCATCGAATGAAAGAGTTGGTTGAGCTATAAAAAGTAAGATTTAAAAAATAAATCAAATAGTAAGGTCTAACTTTTGTATGATATATAATGAAAATAGTTACGGTTAAATGTTTACGGTGTACAAACACAGTAATTCGGTTCTCATTTACATATGTTAAATACATGTCATGTTATGTGATAAAAGGGTTTAATATCGCGTCTTATATTATATAGCGTGAACATTCAAGATTCTCAAGATGCTTTATTTAGTAACGTAAACATTACAATGTTTCTTGTTACGTGATACAATGTATAATATAGGTTATTGCATTTGTATGTCTAAATATTACTTGGAACGAGTTGTTTTGGCAAAGGACGATGAGCTTGCGAGTCGTCCTGCGCCAAAACAACGAGTTCCAAGTAATATTTAGCCATACAAATTCAATAACCTTTTTATTGTATACTTTCATATTGTTTTTGATCAATGTTAATTGTATGACTATTACTTTTCATTGTATTTGTTTTATTTTTATAGCTTTTGATGGAATTCCTATCTTGCCATTCAGTTTCATTTTGTGTGGATGATTATTTTGCGCGAAAACGACGTCGACGTCATTAAAAACATCAAGCGATTTTCTGAAGTTTGTTTACCATTCGATAACGTTAAAAACAGTGGATGAGTGACCATATGAATTATTTTATCAATTTTTGCCATTAAAGGTTGAAAAAAAAGCTCGTATTTTTTTGTTGACACTATAGGAAGGATTCCGTTATTTTTATTTGAAAGTAGTTCCTTATTTCTATTTCGCGGCACTTAGCAAGCACGAGCAAAAGTTCCCGTGCAATATCAATGCGTGCAATATCGTAGAATATTGCACGCTTAGCTCAATGCAAACTAAACGGGACAATATGAAAGTATACAATAATATTATATACAACAATCAGTCATGATAAGTATGTGCATAGACATGAAGGCAATTGAAAAAAATAATAGAACAATGCAATGTGTATGTATGTACATATATACATATTGAATATCATGAAGAACGTTAAAGCATATATATGTGCAAAAGATGGTGTAGTATTTACTTTAGGTGAGATTTACGGTACATTTTCATGACGATTAACTATGTTTTGTCGAATAATTGTCGCTTGATATACAAATTTACAAAGTTTTGAGATAACAGAGAAACTAACAGACTGTATTAGCTCAATACATTTATAAACGCTTGGTCTAACAAAGTAACGTGATTTAATATATTGTTTTCGAATGTCAGTGTATGCTAGACATATATAAATAAAGTGGTATTCGTCTTCTAGATCACCAGAATTGCAAATTAAACAGTAGCGTTGATCATGAACATTGATTTGAGTAGGTTTAGGTGACGTTATACTTGCAAAAGACGGACAAAAGCAATATGCGCCGTTCAACATGCATACAACGCACAAGAAATTGAATACAAAGTGGTTATATACACAGAGGAGCTTACAATTATTGACTTTATTAAACGAGTTGGCAACATGATATAATGCGAGGCTCTTGCCGAGCATTATTTCATTTTTGCTAACGAGTTTAATAAATTCGATAATGAATGAGAACGAATGTTAGATTATATCTATTACATAACATAACTTCACATTGACGTCAGAAAACGTACATTAACGTGACGTCATTAACGTTATGTTATACCACTAGTGGAATATCGAAAATATTGAATGGTGTTATTACACTCCCACACCACATGTTATGTGATAAAAATATGTATGGATGCGTAAATGAAATTATAATATGTGCGGATCCGTGATGTGTGGATCCGTGTTGGATCCGTGATGTGTGGATCCGTGATAATAAGAAAACATTTCGGTTACCCGTACTCTTTTTAAAGTTAATGTAGTTGAAATAGTTGTCAATAGCAATCTAAGTAATAGGAATTTAAGTAGTTCGTAAGATAAATGATTGCTTACCTTTGCAATGCTGTGGCAACAGATGGACCTGATGGACGGTATATATTCTCTACTGTTACTGTTCTTGTATTTATACTTCTATTTTGACGTACACTTTGCATTACCACTGAAACCGATATTTAACCTGTCAATGATATGACAAGTAGGTGACCGTGATGGACCAAGTGCATATTTATATAAGTATATATATATATACATGTACATGTTATCATCTAAGCATGCAGTAAGATTTCTTATGGATTTTCGTTGATCATTTAACACTTCAAAGTAGCTATCCCGTCAACAACAGCCACATTTAAGAACATATGTACACCGTTTCTAAACCTACTGACGTCGAAGTATACATATATATAACTTACATAGTTTTAGAATTCAAAATCTATAGACACTTAGAAGGCTTTAACCAGCCAGGGCAAACCCCGAAACTGGAGCGTAGAATTAAGAGTTATAAACTCATAAGTCATTTTATGCATATTCAATCACATGCACTTTAAAAACTCGTCATTAAGCTCATTTGTACATTATTATATGACTTGAACACCACGACAGAGTTGTAATAAATGTTTTTGTCTAAGTGTATTTATTTGGCGGGTTAGTTTCTTTAAACATGATAGCATGTTCAAAATTACTGGGGTCAATTTTTACCGCTTACGGGAATTGACTATAAGAATCCGGTAAAGATAGGAAATCCCAACTCGAGGTATAAGTGTTTTTTATCGGAACCGAGGCTCTGCCGATGTTTCGATTAAACCATTTATACCGAGGGTTGAAATTCCATATCTGACCCTAATTCCCATGCTAGATTATTTTTCTTGCATATCAGGGACATGTGCGATGACGCCGCCAACTACTAACGTTTTGCATGTTTTCCTGCATACCGGATGTTGGTGCGCGCGTGACTTATCTTTACCCATACATATAAGACTTTCCATCACCCATGTAAAACGTCGATAGCCTTTTCTTGCATACCGGACAAGGATATCCGTCATTTTACCGGGGCTAAAAATTTCCATCTCAGCTTGGGTCGAGATAAAATTCACGCGCGTCAACATCCGGTATGCAGGAAAACATGCAAAACGTCAATAACTGGCGGCGTCCGAATTCCCTATCTTCACCGGATACCCATGAAAGATTCTTATAATCCGGTATGCAAGAAGATACCATACCGACTGGTGCACATTGACCACAGACAGCATTCACTAAATAAAATCATCCCAGAAATGCAGATTTAAGAAACTAAAATACATTTGAAATCGATGAAAATACCCACTCGCAACTCTGTATTCGACACACATCATATATTTACATGCACCGAGATTAATGTCCGTGCGACTGCGACGTGATTATTAAAAGGAACTCATATTTATCTACATTAACCGCTACAAATGATGGTCAAATTACTAGTCAATTATACAAAACAAATCTTGTCTACATTACGTGGTTCAAGTATTAACGTTCATACCCCACCCAACCCGTCCCCAAGAAGCGAAAACGGGGTTGGCTGGCGTATGAAATTAAACCTTAATTTCGGCATAAAAAGTTTGCATATTGCAAAATTATAACATTAATAGGTCATTTTAAACAGGTTATTGCATTTTTACAGTAAAAACGTTTTTAAAAGTGTTTTATTGTCGAAATATCCGTTATAAAATCGTGCTAATATAACCTTTCCCATCGCTTAATGGAATTAAGACGGGGCCACGTAATGTAGCTATTGGATTGCAAACTATTAACACTAGTATAATATCGTGCAAACAAAAAGGTGAAGGTGAAATTAAACATTAAACCGATCAAACAGATTACGGCTGCTGATATTAAATGAAATGTTCTTTCAAATTGACAAAAATACGCACATACACTTCGAACAAAAGCCACATATGAGAGAGATTAAAACTTGATAAATTCTAATTAATTTATGAACTAATAAAATCTTTCAGGCAACCAGTGATAAACTGCATGCGTGGCATCGAATATATGTTTAAAGGGACACAAGGCAAACTTGAATTTTATATCAAACATTAAAATTAGACTTTCGGTTTATTAATCCAGTATTATTTGAACTGCTTACATAGATTTAAATACACTTAACTTTGAGTTTTCAACTTTTCTTCGTTATGCAACCATATGTTTGATTTTTTATTGATGAAATATAATTAACGGTTAGTAATATGCAAACAAATTGGCTCTATGTTATTGTTATAATTAATATTAATGATTGTACAAATGCAGCTTATGTAGAAAAGACTAACGAGACGCCGCGAGGTTTACAAACAAATCAAGATTATGATGTGTCCCTTTAAAGTGAGACACGGCCGGGTTTTTTATGAAGCATTAACGTCAGCCCAACCACAATATGCAAGAACGAAAGGTTAAACAATTTGGAGATTACCCTTTTCATTCCAATTTTATAATACCATATATTTCAATACAATATTTGTGCAGTATGATCTACACTTATAAATAAGTATTTATGCAAAAGCAATTTGTTTTGAAATATTAAAATAATTATATTTTATAAGTAATAAATTGCAAATATGAAAGTTATGTAAAAAAAGAGTGTATATAATAAAAAAACACAAGGGTGTCGTGTGCCCCTTCGACAGCTCCACAACTCATTATAATTATTATAAAGTTTTGTTGTTTCTTTTTGTGTGTGTGTTTTTTTGTGTTTTTTTCGAGCAGCCCAGTGGAGAGGGGACTTTTATATAGGAATTCGGCACCTTTGTCCTTCTCTCACTGATTGATTAGTACGTTTCTTTAACGTGGTCTAAGGATAGTGGACGATACACAGGACCGCCCGTTTTACGTACGCATCCAAACTGTACAATTAAATTGGATATTTCGCGTTTCATGTTTTATTGTTCAACTGATATTGCATACTTTTCTCCTATTTGTTCGTTGTAATTTGACATTTGTTGTGTATGTGTTTTATTTTTTTACTCTTATCTGAGAATGCTCTTATTAAGTATTCACAATTAAACTATATCAAAGGTAGTGCCATTTAGTTCTGCGACAAGTGCAAAATTCGTTTGGTAACCACAAAACGTCTTGTCTGGAGTACGTGTAGGTTTAATGTTCAAAATCCAACCAAGCAAAACCGCGAATTCGTTTCCTTCATAATTAGCGGACAAAAACGCCGAAGAAAACTAGCTGACACCTGTTGACAAGGTCACTTATTTGTGGGCACGACATGCACGAAGGTTCACATCTGTCATCGTTTGTACTTTAGCACGTAACGTTACTAATGTTGCCTTACATTCACCCCACTCATTTTTTATCAGGCGGATATACACTTTTCTGGCTGATAACTGGGTGTGATCGTGTATAAGCACAATGCGGAATACTTCGGCGTTGATTGTTCATAACACTATCAGGCCTTGGATTCATCTACCAGTCTGGGAATATTTTTAGTATGCACATTTCAATCACAGAGAATACTATAAGTTTAAAGTATAGACGTTCATAACAAGTTGCTATGTTTAAATTTGAATTTAGATATGATAAATACTAATAAACGGCAACATATGAGTGTTTATCTTGGAAGAGTATGAGATACTTGTGAACAAAAACTGAGTACTTATTTTAAAAAATAGTTGCTTAATTCCTGACCTAAAGTAAAATAAAACGTCATTATGGCGATACGTGTATCTAAACCATAAAGAAAATGTGGATAATCAACTTGATTAACAGAATTCAATGTCTGCGGTACGTAACGCAGCAGTTTTAAAGTTTGAAATTCGAGTTTCTTCGAAATTAGGCCATTTAGTCTTTTTTTTTTTCAACAGAAAATGTGAATTGATTTTTGTTTGAAGTACACTTTTTGTGTAGTTGAATATTGTTCTCTATACGATTGCACAAAGTCCAGAAAAATTACTTCAACATTCAGGACCTGATTCCATAACTGAAATTATGGATCTTCTTTAAATGATATAACAATATTTTCATCGCCATCTCAATGTATGGTTGCCATTTAGCTTGTAAACGGCACATTCATTTATCTGGTTCTCTTAAAATTGTGTTTGAAACATTTGAATCAGATATAAACGATTCGGCCGTATCATTTGATTCGATGGGAGCTTCATATAGGACAACCATTCCATTATAATAACAATTACCGCCGAATATTTTGCCAATAAAGGGAAGATCAGCTGCTGTCGTTTGTACAGGATTAAGAAACGCAACCACATCCATGACCATATCTATAGAATGTTTGATCGTTGCCACGGAGTGCGCTTGCTCCTAAAGTAATGGCAATTACGATGTGATAGTGTGGTTCAAAATAGTGAATGAATGAATGAATGGTGTTTTACGGCACGTCGACACATAAATAGGCCATATTGTGCGCAAAAAAATATAAAAAATGAAGTATTAATTAAAAATTAATGTAAATATATAAAGATAAAACTATTAAAAAAATAAGGGATGACAAGGTGTAATATAAACTATGTATGTAAATCAATAAATGCCCGGCAACGGGTATATAAACAAGCAAATATATATAAGAACACATTACAATGATTTATATAGTCTGATCTCTTTCAGGAAATCTAAAACAAGACTAAAATCTACAGTAGCAAATAACTCTTTCATAGTATTAACATTGTAGTACCTTTGACGCATAGGATCAAAGTCTACACATTCCAATAAGATGTGTTTGACCGTTAACGGTGCAAAGCAGGGTATACATTCCGGTAATTGCTCACCTTGTAATAAATATGAATGAGTATAACGTGTATGCCCTATCCTGCACCGGGCTAGGACAACTTCCTCTCGACGAATGGGTCTACTAGAAGAACGCCATTCTCCGAGTAACGGTTTAATTGGATGGAGTTTATTGTTAACTGACAAATTCCAAGCGGCTTGCCAAGAGTTACGAATATATGTGTTAATACAACTTTTAAAATCAGTATAAGGTAATTTGGTATTAGTTACATGTAAATCTAATGCTGCTGCTGCCTTAGCAGCACTATCAGCTCTATCATTACCACGTATTCCTACATGGCTTGGAAGCCAGCAGAAAATAATAACATTATCAATTATAAGAGAATTGTACTTTTCTAAAAGTTCAAGCACAACTGGGTTATCATGTTTCATGTTACCCAGTGCTTGAAGAGATGAAAGGGAATCAGAAAATATTACAAAATGGTCATCATCAGATTCCTGAATATAATTTAAGGCAAGTTCAATTGCCTTAAGTTCAGCTGAAAAGATAGAGGCCTTATCAGGCAGGCGGCTCTTTATGCTGTGTTTGTGAACAACAGCTGCTGCAGCTACCTTATCTCCATCTTTAGAGCCATCTGTGTAGATATGCTGAAAGTTACTGTATTTCGATTTAATTTCATTAAATTTGCTTTGAAAGACAGTAGGGTCTGTACTGGATTTGTTATTATTACAAAGATCAAAAATAATTGTTGGAGTTTCCAAAGTTCACGGTGGAATTTGTGGTACTTTGTACTTGGCAATCAAATTTAGGTCGATTTCAGTGTCTCTTAATTTTGGTTTAATACGAAGACCAAATGGTCGAATGGCCTTCGGTTTTCGATCAAAAAGAGGTTCACAACTAGGATTAAAAACATTATCGAAAGTTGGGTTTGAAGGGTTAGACTTTAATTTAATGGCGTATTGAAGAGCTAATTTGTCTCGTCTGTGAGACAGTGATGGTTCATTGGCTTCAACATATATACTTTCGGCTGGTGATGTACGAAAGGCACCTAAGGCGAGTCGTAATCCTTGATTATGTATAGGGTCGAGCATCTGCAAGTACGACTTGCGAGTCGATCCATATACTATTGAGCCGTAGTCCAGCTTGGATCTGATAAGAGATCTGTAAAGTCGCAAGAGGACTTTTCGATCTGCTCCCCAATTAGTGTTTGCAACAACTTTAAGTAAGTTAAGAGCTTTAAGGCATTTGGCCTTCAAGTATTTAAGGTGTGGTATAAACGTTAATTTACGGTCGAAAATAAGACCAAGGAATTTTGTCTCATCCACTACTGGTATTGGTGACCCATCCAGTGTTAGATGAGGGTCTTCATGATGTTTACGAAGTTGACAAAAGTGCATACAATTAGTTTTAGATTTAGAAAATTTAAAACCATTTTCATCAGACCAGGTTTGAAGTTTATTGAGACATTGTTGTAATTGTCTCTCGATAGTATTCATGTTTTTTGCACGATAACATATAACAACGTCGTCAACATATAGCGAACAATCCACACCTGGATCAAAATAGTGAAGCCTGCCTAGAGGTCTAGAAGTTTAGTGAAATGTTGGAACGGCTTTGAAACAGCTACATTGTTATGTTCAGGTTGATATTTCACCATTAAAAGTTGATATGTATTTTAAGATTTCACACCTAAAGTTGGAAAAAAGTTAAATATGTGTGTTGGGAGAGGGGGTGGGTCAGGAGGTATTAAAATGTTGTTTGCGTATGTATTGTTTCAGCTTAATATGATACTTACATTGCATACTGCATTACAGATAATTTCCATATAAATCGTACTGATACCCAAAAATAACGTTTATAACAGACGTAAAGGAATAATGTCAGAATTATACTATATAATTTGATTACATTTCCTAACGTGACAAAACTGAATCGTGTTCAGTACATTTCATTAAAGAAACTAACCCGCCAAATAACGGCAAAATTACACTAAAAAACCGTCTATCGGAAGTCCAGGTGTTCAGGTCATATTACAAAGTATATTTGCCGATTAAAAGTATACGTTTATTTAGGGGTTCATTAAATACCCGTGATTGAATATGCGTAAAATAAATTCGAGGTTCCAGTTTCGGAGTTTTGCCTGGGTGGTTTAAGTCGTTTATATTGTGTCGATAGAATCTGGATTCTCAAAATATGTAAGTGATATACATACCTCGTTGTCATAAGGTTTAGAACGGTGTGAATATGTTGAAAAATTGCCTGTTGATAGCGGGATAGGGACTTTAAAGAATAACTTCGTAACTTGTGGGATCAATAATTGTATTTGAATTTTTTAAAAATTCGGCCGAACATGTTCTCTGTTATTAGAAAGAAACCTGTATTGCTTGATCTTTTCTGATTATTCGTTTCATTGTAATCACATATCGTCCCATCAACGCAATAACTCCGTAAGCGACATGTTTTCAGAAAATCACTTTTTTGCATAAATGAGTCTCTCACATTGAGATACATGTTCTATCAAAAGATTAGAGTTGATTTGGCACTTTTCGGGATTTTATTTCATTAGAAGCACAACTCACTATCTGCAGTCATGAAAAAGTTCAACGCAACAACTCAATAAGTGCACTTACGGAGTTGTTGCATTGAATGTTTCAATGCAAAAACTCTGTAAGTGCACTAACAATAACTCTGTAAATGCACTTACTGATTTATTGCATTCAATTAATCTGAGTATCATGACTTGTGACAAGACAGTGATGACACTAAATTAATATGATGTCATAATGGTTTTTATTATTTAGCTTATAAAATATATATTATTCATACAAAAAAGGAAATGTTTTACAATTTTCCCCCAAAATAAAACTTAAATCACTGATCAACACAGGTTGATATTGAGCTCTAAAACCATAGATTAAGAAGAAAAAATACTAAATTTTAGTGAGATTGTTAAGATTAAGTTATATTTGAGCAATTTACATCTTTACAACGGAACTGTTAATTAGAAATTGACAAAAATATTTGTCATTTTGTTTTTATCAATATAAAAATGATTGCCAGGGTTTTATCTTTCGTAATAGAATACTATACTGGATATTGGTTTTATCCTTATTGAATAATAGAATATTCACTCAATCTCACAGGAATGTAATATTTAGTTTATTATACTGAAAAATACATTTGAAAAAAAAATTGGTTCTGCAAATAAACATTCTTTTAAAATAAAACATTACAAAAAATGTTTTTACACTTTAATCAACAGTAAAAGCAAAGATTATAATTGTAAATGTATACTTTGAGTTTTTCTAAACGAGCGCTCATCATTTGTGTGCATGTAACAGTGTATTTAGCGGGCAATAATTGAAAGTGTTTCATGGTCTGTCTATGGAAATTCAGCATGTTCAACATTGTGCTTAAGACTTTTTGATTCATTTGTGTGCATATAATGGTGTAGCGGGTAATAGGCGGAAATGTTTCAGAGTCCATTTATGGGAATTTAACAATTTTACTTGAGGTAGGTATGATAACAGAAAATAACTACCAGTGTTTTTTAATATCTACTTCATAGAAACGAACTACCTGTATGCTATCCAATTTCATAGAAAAGAAATGTGCATGTGTTTTTTGTGTCTGTGTAATATAATTAATCCTGTTACAAACAAATTGTAATTTTAAATTGGTTCAGTGGCATCAAACTTTGTACAGGTGATGGTGAGGACTATGCTTGATTGTGAAAATCTACTTAAGACCTGAGGTCAAATTATTTATTATTGATAAACCAATTACTCAGACATTAAGACAAGTCATATTAGTATTTGTTTTGACCTGCAACAAGTGACCCCATGATGCTAGGCATCAAGTTTATACTCTGCACCCAAGTTAAGCAACTTCAACTTAACCATTTACTCTGTGGGGTCAGGTGATGGCTTTTCATATATTTGTAATGAAATAATTGCAAAAAGGGAATCCTGAGGTGTTTATATGCTTTTGGAAACAATGGCTGCTACCAAAATAAGGGCTTTACACTGTACTCTTTTAACTGTTTTATGGAGCGCTGTCGTCTAGTGGTAAAGCAGTGAACCCTTGACCGAAAAGTCATTGGTTCGATTCCTGCCATAATATGTGTTGTGTCCCTTAGCAAGACACTTTATCTGCATTTGCTTAGTACTGGTTCTACCCAGGTAGACATCAAGAGTGATTCAAATAGGTTCATAGAGCTTTTGTTACAATCAATGTAAAATAAATAAGTTTAACCTAACTGTTCAGTTCAGATTTACGTGTATAACAGAGTAATATGTTCATTCCACCATTGAATGTGCAACCAACAATACAAACTGCTCAGTGGACTTGGTCATACAAGCTTCCCGAATCATGTATGTTAGTGAGGAAAAGTCAATTCTTATGGATGGCGGGAGGTGTATAGTGCTGGTTCTACCCAGTAAAGTGGGTGGTCTGCTTCCACCACCAAAAAATAAAACTGAGCGTCATATATAAATGATGTAAAACACCATAAAAACAAACAAGCAAATCATGTAATAAAACCTATAATGTTACTCAGTTGGCAATGAATTGACTTCAGTAGACACTGCCATCGCCACTGATGGCATGAACATCAAATGGACATTCCCTAGAAACTTGAACAATTGATCTAACTGACATGATGACCATCAAGTAAGACCATGATGGTATTCCCTAACAGTTAGTCTGATGCCATGAGTAAGTAAATATTCAAAGCTACCAGAACCTATAAATAAAAGAGTGCCATTCTAATATTAAATTTATTAAACAAAATGGATAAAATTGCATCCAATAAGTTTAGTAAATTCAGTATTAAAGGTATGAAAGCGAGATTCTATTTACCACATACTCAAAAAATGCCACATGAAATACACATTTATAAATGTAGCTGCTTTAGTCTTCTCTGTAACACTCTGAACAGTCAGAACTGCTTCACTGATTTCCGGAATTACCAGTTTCGGAAATCTATACACTCTGACCTGAACAGAAAAGGCCAAAATGTGATGATTTGACCTTATTTATTTTTCATGTTTATTACACTCAACTGTATTATGATATTTTTGTCAAGGTTCTATTATACTCTCATATCGCAAGTTATGTGATGGAATGATACCCCACCAATTTCTGTAAACTTTGTACCAAAAAAATTATTCCAATTGTGTATCATGGCTTTTAAAAATGTATAAAGTGAAGGTGTCGCAACTACCAGTTATTGGAAGTTAGTGTATGGCAGGGAGCTGAAATGGACATGCTACAAAACAAAAAGAGTATGGTTTCATCTCATTGGTTAATTTAAACACCTCGATGGGCTACACCCATCTCGATGTTTAAATTAACCAACTCAATGAAACCATACTCTATCTATTACTTATCAGTTTGTACAAGCTGTAATGAATGCCATGCTATAAAATCATATAAATATGCTGAACTGTGTCAGATTAACCTTATAGAAAACCTTTCTTGAGTGAAATTTGAACACGTTTTTCAGAAAAGAAAATACTTCTATGAGTGAAGTGATTGCAATGCCAATACTAATCCTTCTGAAATATTGCTTAATTAAGAACTGATATACAAATTCTCAGCGTTTATACTTTTTTTATATTTTAAACGCTGGTAGTGAATTACAAATTCCACGTGGGCAGTAGCTCGTCCTACTTGAAAAATGAAGTTTACTTGAAATTGGACGATTTTTCCCTTCGGAATGTATCAAGTGAATGTAAAAATTACATGTTTAATAAGGAGTTAAAATGATTATTCATTACTGACCAGCCCCTTTAGATGTTATAATTGCCAATATCTGATTATCAAGTAACATGGCATAGTAAAATATCTTCCAATAACGTGGATTCACAGTGCTTTTTCTAGGACCCGTTCCCAATGCAAAATAGTGTATTTTGTACATGTAATGTACTGATACATCCCTTATGTTACATACTAATCAATATGAGTACGTTATTGATGTAATAGTGTTCCTAACTGTACCTATTAGGCTATTACCTCATCGCAACTTACAAGATGTTGACGTAAACAATTCCCAATTGGCCATTTTATCGAAGAAAAGAATCCCAATTTGGTCATTTTTACGACAGAAATTACCCACATTTACAAGGGTCCTTTTTTTCCTAAAATACCTGGAAAAAGCCATGAATCAGTTTTGTATGTACTACCGTTTACAATATAGATTGCCATGAAATAAACTGTGATTTTTTTAGCATTTTTTACGACATGGCCATAAATTTTAGGTCTGAATCCAAATTTTTTAATTATATAGCTGAACTATTTATATGTTAAGCTATATAGACTTGAATCATAAGCAACTACAAATGCAAGTTAGGTATTAATAATAATATCCAGCACAATTATTCACAAACAGCATTTAAGACTATTAAACTTAGCAAAATGCAGTTGTTGCGTTGACTTTTTTCAGTGCAACAACTCCGTAAGTGCACTTACTGAGTTGTTGCGTTGAACTTTTCTTTATATGTACCATTGTTAAGGAAAAAAACAGTTTTTTGTCTCTCCTGGACAATTTACCAAAGCGCACTTACAGAGTTATTGCGTTGATGGGACGATATGTAATACACTAAAAAACTGTTTGATGATATTAGCCTTTCTTTAGTATATAAACAACGCATTATACAATAACGTTTTACTATCAGTTTCTGCACAATACTTTGGCATGGTGGCATATTTTGAACTTTAAGGCAATTTTGGCGGCCATTCTAAAATGATTGATTGATTGATTGAATTGGATTTTATAGTCGCACCAACAGCTAAGGTCATATGGCGACTTTCCAGCTTCCATTGGTGGGGGAAGACCCCAGGTACCCCTCCGGGCAATTTTCGTGCACGGGCGGGCGCCTGGGTAGAACCACCGACGTTCCGCAAGCCAGTTGGATAGCTTCCTCACATAAAGATTCCTAGGCCCCTGAGGGATCGAACCTACAGCCCATTCTAAAATGGGTGACCATTTTGAAATAGGATGAACATGAAGTGGCTCAGGTTCTTAGCATGATCAGGGCACCCTAGAGGATGATTCTGCCAACTTGTATGCTTGTATTCAAAATCTGAACTATTTTGCCAAATATCTCAGTTATTTCCTCAGCTATATATGCAGACTGAGAGAAAAACAACTTAGTTTTAAAGGGGGTACATCATGATTTTTCAAGAAATGTCTTAAATTATCAAAATATTCCAGTTCATGATAAAAAAACTTATATCAATCAAAATATGATGTTAGAACCGTTTTGTTAATGTCTAAACTTCGAATACACCATATAGCTATGACAGAATCGGACGTAAAATTCTAAAATTAACCCTGGTGCGTCACCTAGGATAGCACATATTACTGTGCAGAATAAATTTCTTTGCAAATAAGGGGTCATAACTATGCTCATTCATTATGTTTTTTAGGCTCATTGGAATAGAAAATATCATTATTTGTCAATTTAAGTCCGACTCCTAAAACCCCATGAAAAGCCTGATGTACTCCCTTTAACATCGTTTTATGTCAGTTAGCAAGTCAGATAATCAGTTAATTTTATTTGCACTGACAGTGGCTGTTTTGCTACCTCATATTTTTTGTTGCGATAGACAAATTCAAATATCAAATTTAAACATTAGCTTAAAGCTGCAAATAGAAACAATAACTCCATAACAATTTATTTTAATATGCTCTTGCGTATCAAATGACATTTCTTGAGTTATGTGTTATCATCCTTCCAAGTGGGTTCGGCTTATAATAACACAGAACAATCACAAAAACAATCAGTCTCAAATGGACAAAAAAAAAATGTAAGTGGAAAATATGCAAACGTAGGATTTATCTATACTGAAAGGAAAAAGAAGCACGACACGGGAATTTCCGCTATATATTGTATATACTGCATACATAGAAAAAGTAGTAGTAGTAGCAGCAGTGACAGTAGTATTAGTAGTAGCAACAGCAACGACAGTGGTAGTAGTAGGTAGTAATTGTAGTTGGCCTACTAGTACTAGCAGTAGCAGTAGTAGCTGTGGTTACCATAGCTCCAATGGCCTTTTTGCCGTATGGAGCAACGCTAAATGTAAAAACGTCGCTAAAAGTTAAAACGTCGTTGAATGTAAAACCTTTTGTCGCTAAACGTAAACATACACAATGACGTGATACTATACTATCAAAATATGGTTGTAAAGTTTTGGTTTCTTATGTTTTTATTCAAAATGTCACATTTTTACATATGTCTCTTTTTCCTTTTACATTTAGAAACAAAAACAGGTTTTTACATTTAGCTCCTTTTTTATTATATTTAGCGACGCTCAAGTGTTTACATTTAAAGACGTTTACATTAACATTTAGCCACCATTAGTACGTTAAGCGACTTAAGTTTTTACATTTAGCGACGTTTTTACATTTTAGCGTTGCTACACGGACAATTGTGTTATTCTCTTTAGTTTATGACATGTGTTTTCATTGAGATTAATATAACTGTTGAATGGATGATGATTTATAAATCTGAAGATTTCGATCATTCTATGATCGTTGTAGTATTTCAAGCGAACAAAATGTCGGTTATATACTCTGCGGGAGCAATGGGTAATTTAATAAAACTTGAAAACGGATCAATATCCTTTTAACATACATATATGAAACATATATCAAAATAAAGATAAAACATTGTATTTTAACAAACAGTTTGCTCATAAGCGATCACTATGGAAACTAGTCAACTAACAAATAATAAAAGTTCACACAACATGCCATTGTACAAATCGGGCGAAACTTCAATAACCCGTTTGAGGCAGATTCTTTCTTTATGGAAAAACAACACCGAACATATATACAGTATGCCTTTTTAATTCTTTATATGTCAACTACATAACAACATAATATAAAAAATCCACATCATCAGTTCATGTGTATATGTTCCGTTTTTTTTCCAATGGCGGCTGTCGATTTTACTGCAATGTTCAATTAATAACCTCCTCCTCCTGCAAACATAAACACGTGATATAGTTAAACATGACAGGACAGGTATATTACAGACCAATACATAATCAAACAAAGAGTTTTGCTTTAGAAACTTACTAAGTGATTTGTCCGCCACCACCTGCGTTACCAGTATTTATGCGTAAAAATACCACTAGCAACACGGTATGTATTGGGTAACTTAATATTGCGTTCAACAACATAGTGTGGTAATACTGAATACCATTTTCTTGCATACCGTATAAGGTTATCCGCGTTTTACATGGGTGATGGAAAGCCTGATATTAGACATGGAGAAAGTCCATTCGCAACTTCTCGTAGACTGCTTCGCAGCATTACTCGAATGTACTACGTAGGTTTCCATATTGGTTACGTCATCGCGCCTTAGATACTCCCCAAAACAAATTTGCATTCAAAATCAAAGTTATCATACAATTGTGGCAATATCATACAGCCGCTTGCTCCATCAATAGTTTATTTACATGAAAGCAGTGATAAAACCTTCATCTGCATTGTAAAAAACAAAGACTCAACGCAAATTATACATCAACACGTGTGGCAAGCGGCCATATTGTTTACATATCAACAGTGCATTAGTGTCTGTGCAGTTGCCTTCCGGCTAACAGGATGTCAAGATTTTGAACATACCAAAGCGCCGTGATACCCTGAAGAATGACGGGATCGGCCGAGCGTTCACGATTGGGCGAAAGTCGTGCGCTGATATCAAAAATGACAGTTGCATGACGTCATTGTGTAAATAAACATGCAAAACGTTAGTATTTGGGGACGCCAATACGTTGAATGTAAATGATATGTAAGAAAAACAATCGATCATGGTTCAGATAGGGAACTTCCAACCCTCAGTATAACTGTTTTATTCCCGATCTTTACCGGACACGCATGAAAGATTATTATAAATTATAAGAAATGTTTTGCAGTCGTTGTATTATAACGGGGACGGACCAAGTCTTCATACAAATGATTTTCCACAATATTAATCAACTTGAAGCAGGTTTGTGCTATGATATAGATCAAATCAAAAATTCGCAGAACAGATCCAACCAAAACTACGCATTATAAACAACTAATAAATAAGGAACACATTGATTTATCTCCCTTGAAAACTCTCCTCAAACAAGCCGATCCAACCATTTCGTTCACCTTTGTTTTATTTTGCTGTTTCCTTATATCAATACCTAATTATAAACCATTGCAAATTCTTTTTTTCTGTTTTTATTAAAAATTATTTAAAAGTTGTAAATAGAAAGAAGCTTTTAAGTAGCGTCCTCATAAACAATATCGTGCTAACGCGCTCCTTTGTTTATATGTAAGTATTTTTACTCGAGATAGAAATCCCGTTTTGAAAAACTCATGGCAATTAAACTCTATATATTCAACTCTGTACAATATTGAAAGCATACTCGCCCTCGATCGATACTAGTATCATCTCTCGTGTTTGGCGCTTGGAATTATGTTGAAAAAAGTAGTCCGGTCAGGTGATTTGCATATATATAGCTTGGGACCAAAACCCAGGTTTTGGGACCCAATCTAGACATGCCGGTCAAAAGCACCAAACTTTCCTCAATTGTGTGTTTTATAATTCTATGTATTTTTAAAAGGGTCCCCAAAGGTTCGTGAATCCCTAAATGTATTAGGATTATATGCACACCGAATTACCGCACCGCGGATGAAGTCTTAACAAATCAGGAGAAAGAAGTCAATTTACCATAGCCTCCAAACTCTCCGAATGCTCCACCAGCATAGGCTGCATACTCGCCGCCTCCAAAACCTCCCATTCCTCCTGCGCCGAACCCTCCATAGCTTCCACCAGCGCCCCCGCCTCCCATCCTCCCAAAGCCTGAGTATTGCGCAGCCGCAACCGCTACCAAAAGTACAAGTACTATCAGAAACTTCATGGTAATCTGTGGACGAAAAGAAACCAGATTAGTTTGAATGGTGATTTACGAAATTGTTAGCACATGTTAGACCACCAAAAATATGACGTTTTTTTAAGGTAGATGCAGACCACCACATTTCCAATTTTGCCTGGGTAGGACCGGTTATGCATACCTACCCCCATCTTCATGAAGGAAAACAAGAGATTCGTAATAAAACAATTGGCACAAGAGAGACTGACTGCGCTCTACTAGTTACCATAGCTCTTATAAACAATCGGAAAAAAGTGTCCAATAAATGCAAATTAACTTAGTATGGCTGTTGTGTGCAAAATAGTACCAGAGTAATGTTGATATTTTCCTTTTTTATTGATGTTAAGCTCTTATTTCTCAAGTACAAACAACTCAAAATGTGTCCGTAGTACTTGTATGTTCCCCAGTCAAGTCTAAGAACCGGAATCGACACTTTCTCACTTACATATTGAGGTGGAGGGGCGGGTGGGGGAAGGTGAGGGTGGGGAGCAACTAAAAAGAAATAATCCATAAATCTTTTAATGAACTCAACTTTTAAGTGAAAAAGTGTCGATTCTTATGGACGGCGGAATGTATATAGTGCTGGTTCTATCCAGGGAAAAATCGGTGGTCTTCCTCCATCACAAAACATTCGACCGTCATATATAGCCTAACATGTGGTGAAAATGACGTAGAACACCATTCAACCGACCAGCAAACCATAACTTCTCAGATTAAATCCGCGCATGCTCTGATGGCAACATACGGCAGTGAGACGCTTTATTAGATTTTTCGTTGGTCTATATATCGAGCATTTTTAGACTCTTAAACTGTTCTTCTTAAATGTGCTGCCCCTAAACTGTTCTAGACGAAAATGACTGTAAATAAATGTTTTCCAGTGCACATTGCAGAATCAGCTTAGGCGGAGCCTAGTTCTCCATATTTGGAAATCAAATAAGTTGAACCACTTAATGAAATCACTTAATTTGCCAAGCTTGGTCCAATATGAAAATAAGAGTGCGAGATATTGTAAATCAATCGATGCTCATCGGATGAAAGAGTTGGTTGAACTATAAAAAACAAGATTTAAAAATATATCTAATAATAAGGTCTATCTATTGTATGATATATAATGAAATTGTTACTGTTAAATGTTTACGGTGTACAAACACAGTAGTTCGGTTCTCATTTACATATGTTAAATACATAAGTCATGTTATGTGATAAAAGGGTTTAATAGACAACAGCAAGATGCTCCGTTCAACATGCAAACAACGCACAAGAAACTGAATAGAGGATCTTACATGAGTACTCATTCATTATTGACTTTATTAAACGAGTCGGTAACATGATATAATGCGAGACTCTTGTCGAGCTTTATTTCATTTTTGCTAACGAGTTTAATAAATTCGATAATGAATGAGAACGAATGTTAGATTCTATTTATCACATGAGTTATAGCGTCACATTACGTCAGAAAACGTACATTAACGTGACGTCCATGATGTCATTAACGTTATGTTATACCACTAGTGGAATATCGAAAAGATGAATGGTGTTACTACACTCCCAAACCACATGTTTTGTGATAAAATTATGTATGGATGCGTAAACGCATTTATAATATGTGTGGATTCGTGATAATAACAAAACATTTCGGTTACCCCTACTGTTTTTAAAGTTAATGTAGTTGAAATAGTTGTCAATAGCAATCTAAGCAATAGGAATTTAAGAAATTCGTAAAATAAATGATTGCTTACCTTTGCAATGCTGTGGCAACAGATGGACCTAATGGACGGTATATATTCTCTAACTGTAACTGTTCTTGTATTTATACTTCTGTTTTGACGTCCACTTTGCATTACCACTTAACCGATATATAACCTGTCAATGATATGACAAGTAGGTGACCGTGATGGACCAAGTGTATATCTCCGTTTATTTCTTCTCCGCTTATTTTCTGTCATAAATTGTGTATATAGCATGTATTCATATTACTAAAAATGCTGTTTGTTATATTGCTATATCAATTGCTTGTATGAATGTAAACTATGTCTCATGGGCCTCTGGCCTACTGATTGATGAATAAAGTCTTCTTCTTCTTATATTTATATAAGTATACACTGAACAAAATTGCTAAATATCAACTTTTATATCTGAACTAATTTTCTTATTTTAAATATATTTTAGAATAGATATATGATAAGTATTCTGTTTTGACCCATAGTTTGTCAAACATTTATTTTTTGTTTAAATTGTTACATCTTTTGAGAGTTACCCTCCCTTTATATGAAAACATGAAATGTACTGATAAAACACATAACATGAGTCCAAGATCGCATAAAGATATAACATTCTTAAAATTGGTATGAAATAATATAAAAAAAACATAAAAATTTGACCCATTTATCACAGATTTTCCGTCTATAAAAAAAAATGAAATATGGATAATCTTAAATTACCTCCCTTTACATTGAATATTGTTTGAAATTCAAGTAACTGTAATTCAGCGTTAACATTAAATACTTCGAAAATTTCTTTTTTGTGGTAATGCTAGTAAAACATGATGTCAAAATAATGTTAACTGCCATATTTTAGAATTAGGACATCGAAAGCTCAACTAATTCGAAATACTTAATTAAATCCTATATACCCAGTTGTATAAGTGTTACAACTTATTTCTAAGAAAACACATTGACTTAAAAGTTTTAAAATATGCTCATGCAATCAGAGCAGACGATTTACACTCGTTATTTTGCAGTTTAACCATATCTATAATCAAGCTCAAAATACACAAAACAATGAGAATATAATTGACATATTCTTAGGTTGATACTTAGCAATTTGGTTTAGTATATATATGTTAGCATCTAAGCAGGCAGTAAGATTTCTAATGGATTTTCGTTGATCATTTAACAGTTTAAAGTAGCTATCCCGTCAACAACAGCCACATTTAGGAACATATGTACACCGTTTCTAAACCTACTGACGTCGAAGTATACATATATATAACTTACATATTTTTTAAATCCAAACTCTATAGACACTTAGACGGCTTTAACCAGCCAGGGCAAACCCCGAAACTGGAGCGTAGAATTAAGAGTTATAAACTCATAAATCATTTTACGCATATTCAATCACATGTACTTTAAAAACTCGTCAACAAGCTTATTTGTACATTATTATATAACAGGAAACACCACGATAGAGTTGTAATAAATGTTTTTTTCTTAGTGTATTTATTTGGCGGGTTAGTTTCTTTAAACACGATAGCATGTTCAAAATTACTGGGGTCAATTTTTACCGCTTACGGAAATTGACTATAAGAATCCGGTGAAGATAGGAAATTCCAACCCGAGATATAAGTGTTTTTTTATCGGAACCGAGGCTCTGCCGAGGTTTCGATTAAACCATTTATACCGAGTGTTGGAATTCCATATCTGAACCGAATACCCATGCTAGATTCCTTTTCTTGCATATCAGAGACATGTTGTGCGATGACGCCGCCAGCTACTAACGTGTTGCATGTTTTCCTGCATACCGGATGTTGGTGCGCGCGTGACTTATCTTAACTCATACATATACGACTTTCCATCCCCCATGTAAAACGTGGATAGCCTTTTCTTGCATACCGGACAAGGATATCCGTCATTTTTACCGGGGCTAGATATTTCCATCTCACCCTAGGGTCGAGATAAAATTCACGCGCGCCAACATCCGGTATGCAGAAAAACATGCAAAACGTCAATAGCTGGCGGCGTCAACGCACAAAACGTCTCTGATGTGCAAGAAAAAGAATCTATCATGGGTATTCGGTTCCGATAGGGAATTTCAACCCTCGGTTTAAGTGTTTTAATCGGAACCTCGGCAGAGCCTCGGTTCCGATAAAAACACGTATACCTCGGGTTGGAGTTCCCTATCTTCACCGGATACCCATGAAAGAATCTTATAATCCGGTATGCAAGAAGATACCATACCGACTGGTGCATATTGACCACAGACAGCATTCATTAAATAAAATCATCCCAGAACTGCAGATTTAAGAAACTAAAATACATTTGAAATCGATGAAAATACCCACTCGTAACTCTGTATTCGACACACATCATATATTTACATGCACCGAGATGAATGTCCGTGCGACTGCGACGTGATTATTGAAAGGAAATCATATTTATCTACATTAACCGCTACAAATGATGGTCAAATTACTAGTCAATTATACAAAGCAAATCTTGTCTACATTACGTGGTTCAAGTATTAACGTTCATACCCCACCCAACCCGTCCCCAAGAAGCGAAAACGGGGTTGGCTAGCGTATGAAATTAAACCTTAATTTCGGCAATAAAAGTTTGCATATTGCAAAATTATAACATTTAATAGGTCATTTTAAACAGGTTATCGCATTTTTACACTAAAAACGTTTTTAAACGTGTTTTATTGTCGAAATATCCGTTATAAAATCGTGCTAATATAAACTTTCCCATCGCTCAATGGAATTAAGGTGGGGCCACCACGTAGTGTAGCTATTGGATTGCAAACTATTAACACAAGTATAATATCGTGCAACAAAAAGGTGAAGGTGAAATTAAACATTAAACCGATCAAACAGATTTCGCCTGCTGATATATTAAATGAAATATTTTTTCAAATTGACAAAAATACGCACATACACTACGAACAAAAGCCACATATGAGAGAGATTAAAAACTTGATAAATTCTAATTAATTTATGAACTAAATAAAATCTTTCAGGCAACCAGTGATAAAATGCATGCGTGGCATCGAATATATGTTTAAAGGGACACAAGGCAAACTTGAAGTTTATATCAAACATTAAAAGTAGCCTTTCGGTTTATTAATCCAGTATTATTTGAACTGCTTGCATAGATTTAAATACACTTAACTTTGAGTTTTCAACTTTTCTTCGTTATGCAACCATATGTTTGATTTTTTATTGGTGAAATATACTCGGTAAAAAAAGTTTTGGACCAGGGTATATAAAGTCATATAAAAATAAAAATAATTAACAAAATTTAAGTATCTATTTTTAGTAATCAAGTTCTACCCTACCCGGTTAATTTGGTACCAGAAACATTAAATTCCAAACAAGATTTGATTTTAAAAAAATATCGCGAACACACAAAGGGTCTGTAAAAAATGTTGCAAAGTCCATACAAAGTAACAGTTACGGACACATTCGAGTAACCAATAAAAAGATTATTCTTTTTTCGCAAACTTTCATTGTAAACGATAATTATTGTTGATTGTTGATCTATTGTGAATTATCAACTGAGATAATAAGGGTTATGGTCGAATGTCATGGTTCAGCGATCATTTTACGGGTTCGAACACTGCCATGGTCCAAAACTTATTTTACAGAGTATATAATTAACGCTTAGTAATATGCAAATTTAATTGGCTCTATGTTATTGTTATAATTAATATTAATGATTGTACACATGCCGCTTATGTAGAGAAGACTAACGAGACGCCGCGAAGTTTACAAAAAAATCAAGATTATGGTGTGTCCCTTTAAAGGCAGACACGGCCGGGTTTTTTTATTAAGCATTAACGTGAGCCCAACGACAACATGTTAATATGCAAGAACGAAAGGTTAAACAATTTGGAGATTTCCCTTTTCATTCCAATTTTATAATACCATATATTTCAATACAATATTTGTGCAGAATAATCTACACTTATAAATAAGTATTTATGCAAAAGCAATTTGTTTTGAAATATTAAACTAATTATATTTTATAAGTAATAAATTGCAACTATGAAAGTTATGTAAAAAAAGAGTGTATATAATAAATAAAACACAAGAGTGTCGTGTGCCCCTTCGACAGCTCCACAACTCATTATAATTATTATAAAGTTTTGTTGTTTTGTTTGGTGTTTCTTTTTGTGTGTGTTTTTTGTGTGTGTTTTTCGAGCAGCCCAGTGGAGAGGGGAATTTTATATAGGAATTCGGCACCTTTGTCCTTCTCTCACTGATTGATTAGTATGTTTCTTTAACGTGGTCTAAGGATAGTGGACGATACACAGGACCGCCCGCTTTACGTACGCATCCAAACTGTACAATTAAATTGGATGTTTCGCGTTTCATGTTTTATTTTTCAACTGATATTGCATACTTTGCTTCTATTTGGTCGTTGTAATTTGACATTTGTTGTGTATGTGTTTTATTTTTTTACTGTGTTCTGAGAATGCTCTTATCAAGTATTCACAATTAAACTATATCAAAAGTAGTGCCATTCAGTTCTGCGACAAGTGCAAAATTCGTTTGGTAAACACAAAACGTCTTGTCCGGAGCACGTGTAGGTTTAGTGTTCAAAATCCAACCAATCAAAACCGCGAATTCGTTTCCTTCATAATTAGTGCACAAAAACGCCGAAGAAAACTAGCTGACACCTGTTGACAAGGTCACTTATTTGTGGGCACGACATGCACAAAGGTTCACATCTGTCATCGTTTGTACTTTAGCACGTAACGTTACTAATGTTGCCTTACATTCACCCCACTCATTTTAGTCACAACTATATTTATCAGGCGGATATACACTTTTCTGGCTGATAACTGGGTGTGATCGTGTATAAGCACAATGCGGAATACCTCGGCGTTGATTGTTCATAACGCTATCAGGCCTTGGATTCACCAACCAGTCTAGGGAATTTCAATCACAGAGAATGGTATAAGTTTAAAGTATAGACGTTCATAACAAGTTGCTATGTTTAAATTTGAATTTAGATATGATAGATTCTAATAAACGGCAACATATGAGAGTTTATCTTGGAAGAGTATGAGATACTTGTGAACAAAAACTGAGTACTTGAGCTCAAGTCTAACTTATTTTAAAAAATGGTTGCTTAATTCCTGACCTAAAGTAAAATAAAACGTCATTAAGACAAAACTATATGGCGATACGTGTATCTAAACCATAAAGAAAATGTGATTTACAGAATTCAATGTCTGCGGTAACCCAGCAGTTTTAAAGTCTCAAATTCAAGTTTCTTCGAAATTAGGCCATTTAGACTTTTTTTCAACAGAACATGTGAATTGATTTTTGTTTTGTTTTTAATTATCATGATTATTTTACTATACATTACTAAAACACCCACACTGTATAACAAACTTATATTTATCATATTTGTCATGATACTTCAACTCCATTACAGTGTTCATACGTATTCGAATATAAAAAGAAATTGTTTCTCTACAGGAAAACAAACACACAAATGCAGTTGAAGCAACGCAATTCATGGAAATGTTGCGCATCCTTTTCTTTATGTGGCACTTGGTCTGTTGTGGGTGTTGTCGGCACACATGACGTTTTACTTACACATTTTATAATTTGTTCTGTTTAATTATCAACCAATCTCAAGTGTTCTGTCGGACATCCTAATATTTTGGGTTTAGGTGGCTACACCATTGTTCTCCCTTTTGTCTAAGTAGCCACATAAACCCAAAAATAACCACATAAACCTACGGAATGAATAGAATTTACAGTTACTATTGTTCTTATAGCCCCATAACCCCAATCTGTTAGCTGGATGGAGTTTATTTTCAAATTAACATGTCGCCAGCTGTCAATCATTTATCCATTTTAACCAATCAAGCCAATACTATACCTCCGACAAACAATAGCACGTGCAACAGTATAAAGCATGTGCAACTGTATTATAATATAACCTACGTTATCACATACTTGCCTAATAAATACGTTGTTTTTGAATATACGATACGACATAGACCTAGCTAGTCATTTATTGCATACCGGACAAGGATATCCGTCATTTTACCGGGGTTAGATATTGCCATCTCACCCTAGGGTTGAGATCAAATTCACTCGCGCTAACATCCGGTATGCAGGAAAACATGCAACACGTTAGTATCCGGCGGCGTCAACGCACAACATGTCTCTGATATGCAAGAAAAAGAATCTATCATGGATATTCGGCTCAGATAGGGAATTCCATCCCTCGGTATAAGTGTTTTAATCGGAACCTCGGCAGAGCCTCGGTTCCGATAAAAGCACTCATACCTCAGGCTGGAATTCCTTATCTTCACCGGATACCCATGAAATATTCTTATAATCCATCAGGATTTCGTTGCCGGGCAATAAAGCCGGGCAATAAAGCTTTATTGCACGCATGAAATATAGGGTGAAAAGATGTTATATCACGGAAATAACCGAATGTTTATATCGATCCTTTTACCGGAGTGATACGGAAATAACCGATATGTTACGATTGTACACGATTTGTCACGGGTATTGTTTGTCGTCTGCGTTTCATTAGTAACTTCCATCCTGTTTTCGCAGTAGATTATTGGCTATAGAATCATTATCCGTGGATAAAATAACCACTTATGACAATTCACCTTGATTAGAAAATTTCAAATTCAATGGAATTCATTTTCAATAAGATTTCGGACAAAAATAAATGTTGTGTACGTGATCAGAATGGACTAGATCTAAACTTTTTTTCTCCCCGGAAAACAGCGTAGTGAGTTAATTGAAGTTGAAATTTCGACAAAGCTCAAGTATATGATAAAAAGAATAAAAAAATGTGTATTTTCCTATCACATCCTATATCAGACCCTCTAGCTAAAGCTCTCGGGCTGATATGGCGTCTCAGGCCTGATATAGGGTGTGGTATGAAAATACCCATTTATTATTCTCTATGTCAATATAATCCGACATCAACAATAGGGCGGAGATATCTAAGTACTGGCGTCATGTTAATTGCGTTACTGATCATTTGGGATCATCCAGTCCAATCTGTATGGCTTTAAAGTAGAATAACACTTTCTCAAGAGCTTGTGATAGGTGGCGTGAGAGGTGTTGCAAATTATATTACCTGTCATGAACAGACTGAATCAAACAGTCTACTACTTTTCTCTCTTGTTTATGTATGTTGCTTCCAAGGGATCTCCATTTCAGTAGTTATTGACATGCACGCTAGCGTTTGCTTAATTATGTATGGCGGCTGTTAAAAGTCGCCCGACAACAAATCAGAAGTGTTCTTATTATTTACTGTTCCTTTGGGATCATCAAACACAGTATTTGTGGCTGTAAAGTTAGTCGATGCTAGGGGCGTAATATGTTTCGCAAATTTAAATATGATTCCGGTTATTTGCCTTTCATTAACAGACTCACTAAACCCGAATCTGCTACTTTTCTCTCCTGTATGCGTTTGTTGCTTCCATGGAATCTCCTTTTTAATATTTATTTACTTGTGTTAATGGTTTTATTGTGGGAAGACATGCACACAGCGTCAAGCCTGATCATGTTGTGTATTCTCCCTTTTAGTAACACTGTTATTTTATACAATCGGTGGATTTTTCAATAGCAGGCTAAACTAATAAGCAATATTATACTATAAAGCTATGCCCTTTCAAGGCGAGCTTCATAAACGTTACAATAAATGTGCTCGCCTTGAAAGCGCAAGATTGGCCAAAGGCACATTATTGTTGGCAATAGGTGCATACTACTATAAGAGCCATGATGCCCACGTCTACCCGGTGCACGGGGAGCTGTTAGAGATGGAGCTGCAATCTCCACGCAGAGTTATCGTTCCTTGCACTCACATATATCTCTGCTGACTACTAAATTACACTTTTTTGGTAAAACTTGTTAAATTGGAATATGTTTGCCTGAAACTTATTTATTTATCGTGTAAATATAATTTTCAGAATATCTGCAAATTAGATGTTGCAAGATTTGAAATAATGCATGAAAACAATTTAGTTTTAATTGGGACTATATTACTACAAAATATAATGCGTACTTAGGTCTCCTCAATCGAAACGCATATGTAAATATTTCAAACCGAAGCTCGATAGCAGAAAATCACAAAAAAAAAAATAACTCGTAGAAATAAAAAGTCAAATTATTTAATATAGATTTATATTTTATCTTTGCCTTAAAGCTACAGACCCTCTATATTAACTGGTAAGAAATCATGAATATGAATGAGTCACGTGTGAAATACTTTCAAATCGACGAACACCCCAAAAGTCGGTATATAATGCAGAAATCGATGCGTAAAATATCACAATTTACGCATACAGGTAACATCGATAAATATACGGCTTCAGAATATATGTGATAACAAAAGTACTTGCCCGGAACGGGATTTGAACCACAGCCGTTTCGCTTTTAAGTTTTGAAGGCCGTACACCAAGGCTATTTATTGGTTTGTTCTAGCATTATTAACACTAAATAGGCATTACGTAATAACTAGCACACATACAAACTCATCATGCGCTAAATAACAAGTCGATATATGGTTGTTTTGAGGCGGAATATTGGTTACATATTGATAACATACATGTATAGTATTACACCAGGCAATGCTAATTTACACGTCCGACAAGATGGTCTATATATTTATGGATTCATCTTGATTTGCGTTCAAATATATGTTATTTTGTCTCATAATAAATTGTAGTTTGTATACCTCTCAAGCAGCGTTATAGCTCAGTGATAAAGCACCGGACTTGAAATCAGAAGGTAGTGTGTTCGAGTCCCGAAAGAGGCAAATATTTTTTTCTTCTGTAAATCATTATGTTACCTGTGTAGTTGTACGATGTGCACTGGTCGAAGTCTATACAATAAATGATGTTCTACATTATATTAGCTCGCTTAAATACCCGATTTCGACATGAGCTGGTGAACATGAAGTTACTAATAAAGACACGCCTACAAAGAAGAAATCGATTTATATAGAGGTTCTGTAGCTTTAAGTTGCAGATCACCCAAAAGGATTTATTATAAACATCGTCATAACTTTTTTGACCTAACCGTTCGCTCTACTTCCTTGACGTTGACAGAGTCAAATGAGGAACGAGTGTACTCTTGGTAGAGATTGATGGAGCTGAACTACACTTCACTACAACGCGTCGTACATAATAATGTGATAATACCGAGTACTGGTTCCTTAAAGGGATCTTGAAACAGTGTGCGTGACAATCCAAATACGAATTCAACTATTATGATTTGTGTCAGTATTATATTCACTGTGCATATGAATTAAACTAGACCCATTGATCCGTACAAGTTAAGTATTAGTAATTACATCGTTTGATCTTTAAAGCTCGACGACACGGCTAATTTTGTGCTGTATATCACATTAATACAAATTAAGCCTCTTTACGTAATTGTATTGTGACTTTTCAATAATATTTACAGCTGTTAGCAATAAAAACCCATTTCAATTAGTATTTAGTATTCAGCAAAAACAAAAAACGAGTCGTCGAGTGTTCAAGAAGAAAAATGTTCATAAACAATACTTAAACGTATGTATTTAGATCAGGATATGTAGCAGTCAAGGACCACAGTCAACCAAAATCATGCATCGAAACAAACACGAATTAGGATACATGAGGCAGAGTTTCATACGTGTTACTAACAACGGCTCTTATAGATCGCCTGAAGTAACTTTAAAACAAGCATGTCCAATCGCTATATGTCGCTTTAAGGAACACGCTGTATCAGGATATATGGATACTATATGGACATGGAGGCTAGGACTTTTTTTATATATATATTTATTTTGTTTTTTGTTTTTGTTTTGTGTTTTTTTCTTTGATTTTATTCCGCAAATATATTTAGGTTCTGCTAAACAACAGTGTCGGTCATGAAACGGAAACACTTGCTACATTTATGGTTGGCCTAATTGATATGAATAAGCCCAATTGATAGGCATATCATTTTTATTATGTAAACAACGTACGTTCTGCAGACATCGCAATATCTTGTCACATATATACCAAATAACTTTTGACAGTTATTGCAAATAACCTCATAACGCGTGTCATGTCTTGTATAGTACTGGGGGTCTATATGACTTATAGGCTGATATGTTTTCCGTCAGTTATTAAAAACAATATATGCAATTAGTCATGGCTTTATTGTTGCTTCGGTATGGCTTATTGTTTGTCCGATCTTTGAACATATATGTAGCGTTCAGAGTATTATATACGTGCACAGCCGTGTCGGGCAGCTGATTGGAACTTAGTTATAGTTTAAACTGTTTTGTTTTTCATCGATTGTAACGAAAGCTCTCCGAATTTATTTCAATCACGCTCGATGTCTTCCTGGGTTGAACCAGTGCTAATCAAATGCAGATAAAGTGTCTTGTTCAGGGACACAACGCGTATGGTCATGTTGTGGATCGACCCCAAAACTCTTCGTTCCTGGGTCCGACGCTCTACCAACAGACCACAGCGCTCCACCACTTAGTCATAGGTACATGCATCTGAACACTCTAAGGTTGGGTTAGGGCAAACTAAGCTCGGGTTAGGGTAAACTACGCCATTTTTGGATCGCCGCTATTGAACCGTGGTATGTTGCGAGTAGCCGTCGAAAGCTGGCGAGTAACTAAACATATTATTACGCTAATAGTGTTTCAACGCCGGCATTATTGTTTGTCGTTTTACAAACTGTCACTAACACAAAACAAATGTATCCATGCACAAACCTGCAGTACTACCAGTATTATATATGTATATCATAAAAACAATTGAAATGAATGTTGTTTAACGGCTCATCAACACATTATAGCTTATTAAGAGCCGCCCCAGAGAGAGGGGAAGGATACATAGGAATCCGGGAACCTGCCCTACTCTTATTATCGAATAGATTCCTATGGTTCTTTAACGTGCTCGGAAGATAGACCGATACACGGGACCGCCCGGTTTACGTCCCCATCCGACGGACGAGGCTAAGGTAACGTGTCTTGCCCAAGAACACACCGACCGAACTCAGTGGCACCACGGAGGATGAATAAGAAGTTTTGAAATGCAATGGTGGTAACGTAAACAGATGTTTTCCTCTTCACGGGTTTGAACTCAAAACCCACATTAAACAACACGCAATGGATTGGGACGAGTAACTTGCATATATCGAGCTAAACGGGTTGTATACATATTGCCATAATATAAATTAATATAATCAATAGCTAGGTAAATCTCATTGAGTTGGTTGATTTAAACATCGAATTGGGCGAAGCCCATCGAGGTGTTAAAATCGACCAACGAGATGTGACCATACTCTATTTGTTTTGTAGCATGTCCATTTCATCTGTCTGCCGTAATCTGACGTCCGATTGTTACGTAAGGCGGGAGGTATCCAATACTTAATCTGGTTCTATACCCAGGAAAAATGGGGTGTATTAAAAGAAATAAAATATTGAAATATAAAAAAAGCAAAAATGAGGTGATCTGCCTCTAACACAATGACGTTAAACACAATTCAAACAAACAAACAAACTAACTAACGTCCGATAGCCGGTTAAAGTACATTTACAACCAAATTCTTTACATCTGTGCAAATACAAAGGAAATGTCAGCTAAATATACTATAGCGTGGTCACGCGAGAAGGCATTGGTATATTTTGAGCTAGTTTTCGGAAATAAAAAGATTTCATTGGTTTAATATAAATAGTTTCTTTTTCGTCTTTGCTCTTGTTTTCCAAGTAACTACAATATAAAGTGGGAAAACAAACAAACAAACAGTTATGTGTATACGCCCAGCAAACGTCTGTCTTACTTACAGCTAGTGTACCTTTAAAGCCAGTTGTAAAGCCACATATCGATGTATTGCAGAGATATATTGCGTTCCTCAAAATCTGAATTAAATATTTTTTAATTACAACTCCAATTTGTTCAGTCCATATTGATCTCTCGCAGGCGTTTAATTGCTTTCGTGTCTTCATTGTGCAGATGTGCAGTACATCAAATGTCATTTGGGAAGCAATTAATCATCATCGTGGAGGCATCTTCTAAAACATTCATTAAATTCTGGTTAGGTATCACAGCTCTAAATCTGTTTAACTCATTCATAGTCAGTTTATGGACTGCGTAAATCATATATTTTGACGTCGAGGATTGATTAGTGATCATTTGTTTTGAAGACAATAGGTCCCTCTGTTATCCTAAAAAACACAGTAGGCCAGAATAGTAAGCGTGTGCTTCATCAATATAATAGGGCTTTATGTTTTATACAATAAATATGATATAGAGCACAGTTAAATGAAGTAGAAGATGGGTATCATTTTATTTGTTTACGTCCCTTGTATTCATATTTAAAACATTGTATTTAAAGCTATTCTATAGATATATACCTAGTATGTATACTTTTACGATTCTCTTACAAAGTAATAACAAATCAGAAATACTCATGCTAAGTAAATTTATTAATAAAGCATTTTTTCTCGTATACACACAGTGCGTTAGGGGTACAGAATCATTTGCCATGGGTAAAACATCTTAATTTAAAATGAAATGAAAACGTCTATTTGGTTTCTGATTTAGATTTACTCAATAGTTGTTATTTTGCATCAATATTTACGTATTAATTTCATTACATCTCTAGAAATGCCAAACTTTAAAAAGTTAACTTATTTCATGATTATATTTGTTTCTAAGACATGTTATAACCGCAAATATTCATACCATCATGTACTGTGACATTATCACTATTATTTCAAAAACACACTTCATTCGGTCAGTAAAGAATGCTTTTGTTCTGAGAGATGTTACTTCATGTACTTAGTGATATGTTTTGTATTGCAAAATGCACTAAATATTTTTACTGTTGCATAAATGTATATGCGTATATGATATATACGGAAGCCCTGGAGGGACTTATTAGTTATTAGTTATGACTTATTTGTTATTGCTTCTTTCTGATTACTTATTTCTTATTACCTATGTGTTAAGGGCAGGTTAATGAAAACATGGCGGATGTGTCGTTGATAAGTTATTTACTATATATTGATTTAGCATACTGACCAATCTATATTATACTTTCAAAGCTGTAATTCACTTAGAATGTGTTATATTCTTCTCGGGTGTTGGCGCATTCTAATAAGTCCCTCCAGGGCTTCCGTAGATATATCTTCAAGACTGGACTTTTTTTTTAAATTCTAAAATACAGCAGCTGAAAAATTAAATTTAAACAGAAAATGATACTATACACCCCTCATGCGCTGTAATTTAAACAATAATAATACCGTTACG
This sequence comes from Cyrtodaria siliqua, assembly GCA_037043455.1. NCBI lineage: Eukaryota > Metazoa > Mollusca > Bivalvia > Adapedonta > Hiatellidae > Cyrtodaria > Cyrtodaria siliqua. Next base: position 372,460 of record JAWPHD010000300.1, on the reverse strand, counting down.
CTCCCGCCTTAATTCCATTAAGCGATGACAAAGCTTATATAAACAGGATCGTTTAAAACATTTTTACTGAAAAAAAATGCGATAACCTGTTTAAAATTACCTATTAAACGTTTTAATTTTACAATAGGCAAACTTTTAAAGCCAAAATTAAGATTTTAATTCTTACCCCAGTCAATCCTGTTTTCGCTTCTTGGAGAAGAGTTTGGGTGGAGTATGAAAGTTGATGTTAATCTGCCTATAATTTACTTTTAAGCAAATTTGATTTTCTATTTGAGTGTAATTATCTACTCTATGTTGTGATTAGCGTCAGTTTCACTGAGACTAATACAATTGTTGATAGGAGTTCATCTAATGTTTATTATACGTTGAAAATCTGTGTTTATTTAATAATATAATTACTGTTGAATGTATTGTCATACATCGTGTTTATTCACGCGTCTAATGATTGTTTATGTATGCTTTTGTGTATCACAAACAACCGTAAAGTTCAAGTGAATAAAGTAAATGTTCTGTTCTGTTCTGTTCTAATTTAAAAAAAGGAAACACACACCAATATCTCGCAGAAACATGACATTGTTCGTCAGTATAACCCTAAGCGGGATAGAGACTATTTGTCTTCTAATTGCTTATAGGCAAGCTTTGTAAATAACATCGTGTGACAAAAAACTGACGATACCCACAGTACTGAACGGACCCGCTTAGCGCTTTCGCTGTCACAGTCGAAAACAATGACCTTACGACCAATGTAGGCCCAGATCAGCCTGTGTTCGATGTGTTTCAAGTCCCAACACCAGGTTTTGATTTCACACGATATAAACCTACGGGACTTATTCTTCTTCTTACCAGTCATGGAGTTAGACGAATTTATACACACCTTTTCGAGTGATTGAACATAATGCAAACTCTCACAACTTTCAAGATATGCCCATCTCTCATCATCAAAGGAAGAGCATGTGCCGGTTCGTCTTGTTAAAAAAAAATTGCTGTTTAAACGTAATGTTGCTTAAAAATAACGTTATCGTCGTTTAGCATGTATTCTGACGTTTAAAATGACGTCCTAACGGTTGAACGACACGACGTCAAAGGTCTTGATAGGCAGTTTAAAACCACTACAATAACCAATCAGGATGGAGTATTTTAATTAACTATGTTAGATTTCATGTTTTATAAAAACAAAGGTCGATATGTCTGTATATTTCTTTGTAAACTTTGAGACGGTTATGCAATATTAAATATACAATACATCTAATTAGATAGTTTCGATTTGTTAATCTAGCATTAGGGAGGTGAGTCAATTAAAAAGTACAATAATTGAATTGAATGTAGTTTAACGGCACATCAACACAGTATAGGTTATTTAGAGCCGCCCCAGAGAGAGGGGAAGGATACATAGGAATCCGGGAACCGTGCCCTACTCTTATTATCGAATAGATTCCTATGGTTCTTTAACGTGCTCGGAGGATAGATAAGAGTTTAAACCGGTTGGAAAAGCACAAGTATTCCCATAATACAATGGAACACATGGCTACTGTATGTGTGGACTTAACAATGGGGGCCACTTCTAAAATGTGAAAGTCTAGACTGTGCATTTAATTGCGCATACACTGTGGTGATTTATTAAACAACTGTAACCTTCAGTCATTGTGGTGATAAACAGAATCAAATAAACTTTAAGGCACAATGCTTCATCGCAGTACATACAAATCAATCTAGTTTTACAAAGTTTGCGAACAACAACACCTTTATTTGTGCATCAGTCTCATAAAACAAGATTAAAAGAAACCTCGCTATTTAATCGTGATTGTCGTATTAAGGTGGCGTCTCCTAATGACACATTTGATTGATTTAAAGAACATCTCTGGCGTGAAAAGCAAATATAGTTTGAATTAAATTAACAGATGCAATTTAAATAGGAATAGACTGTGTCTTAATTAGACGCTTGTTTCTGGCAAGCGTTTATTGGTAAAGATGAAGATTCTTAATTATGTAAATATGTAGCACGAATGTCGCCTTTCATTTAAATATGATTTATCAAATACCATGACCGCCTTTCTGAGGTGAATTTAATTCAAACACGTATAACATATAACGGACGCCATGCTTTGTTTGATATACTGGTTTTCATTAGACGAACAAATACGAATTTCTACAAATGAAAGCATGGCGGCTCATTTTAGCTCGAACTTCGGCGACTGGTTCGCTTGTAATCATTGGGACACAGTGTGCAAGATGCATTCAATTTCATATATTTGATGACATAAAATGAAATATTATTGTTCAATGTTTAAAAGCAAGAACTTTTTTGCATTCCTTATAATGAGTCGACATTTAAAATTGTTTACGTGCATATCTCGATTTAGTGCATTCCATATTCGCGTTATAAAATGCACGTGCATATCCGGTTTTCTTCAATAACATCGCACAAAGAAATAATTTTCACAAAAAAAATTCGTTGTCAGACGGCAAACAATAAGAAGTCCCGTAAAACCAAATGGAATTATTCCGGGACAGATTAATGCAGCTTGAAATTTAGTTTAAACATATTTATTTTACATCGATTGCGAAACAAGTTATTGCAACTTAGATTAATCACTCTCGATGGCTTCCTGGGTAGAACCAGTACTAAGCAATGTGGATTAATTATCTTGCTCAAGGATAAATAACGTGGCCTCGGCGAAGGATCGAACCCACGACCTCTCGATCTGGAGTTCAGCGCTCTACCACTGGACCACGCACTCCACTAAAATTGAAATTTAGTGGACCTGTCTTCTTTTTATGATTAGCCATGATAGTAAACATCGTTAAATGACGCGGTAAATAACTGCGTAACTACTTGTCATATGAGAAATGTTAGGTATCAAGATTCAATACTTAAAGGTGAAATATAGCGTGTATTTTGAGTATATATTCGGAAATATACGTATATAATATACAATATTTTCAAATCTTACACTTATTGGTTGTCCCGTTTTCTCACAGTAGCCAATTTTACCCATAGCGCACACGCTTCGAGTTTCGCCCTTTTTGAAGACAGGTAAGTGACACGTGATCCTGTGACGTCATTGGTACCAAACGATTCGCGGTGTCGCATTGAGTTGTATAGTATTGTCTATGTAGGATTACGTTTTATGGTACTTGTTAAAAATGCCGTGTGTTGTTGCTGGGTGAAAAAGTTTGCATAAAGAAGGACAAGATAATAACCTAAGTTTTTTTCGTTTCCCTAATCGAGATAATGATATATTAAGATTTGAAGTGTGGGTAGACGTTACCGAAGAAAATCGCCCGACTCGTCGAGAAAGACGCGCGAGTTTGTAGCAAACATTTTGAGTTGACTTCGTGGGAAGTCCATCCTTTGTTTTCATTATCTTTGAATTTGGAGAACAAAAGGCCATGCAGATTAAAATCAACAGCGGTACCAACGATATTCGACTATAAAAATGAGAAGTGCATAACCCCGCCGTCTCCAAGCAAGTTGTATTCGCCTATTCGACCGGCGTTGAGGAAATTCATACATGAAGTAAGATTGAAATTTATGTTCAATTATCTTAGCACCTCATCGGGTATACGTATGATAAATTGAAGAAAGGTGTATAGTCTTAGATCTTTATATACACCGTGAATGTTTAGCTGTTGAATTAGAAGCATGCGTCTTTACGTGAATCAACGAAGAGTTGACGGCGTTAATATTATGTAGCCGTCTTTTTTTAAAAGATTGCTAAGAACGTTCAGCATATAAATTTAAATGAATCCGGTGAAATAAACACTGTGTCTTTGTTTCCAAATTTTAATTTTAATAATTTTAAATTATACACCCTCTTCTGCCAATAGTGTTATAGTTACATATTATCAACATATATAGGGCTATGGATTTGAAACAAAAATACAAAATGTTTCATGGATATGTATTACAAGGCAGAAAATTAATAATATTACTAGCTTTTATATTAATTCAGTAATTTTTTATGGCAAAGCAACAACAATAACGCCTCTTAGCTCATGCAATAAGTAAAACAAGTATTATAAAATAATATACTTTATATTATGGTAATTTGATATATTTGGTCTGTTTTCGATCTGTATATCAGGAGTAAGTATACATGAGTAAGTATACTTACTAACTGTCTATATCGTTCTCATAATACATTTGGCTATATTATTTAAATCATAGTATTTTTCTCTCTTTGTGCGCGACAAATATCATGTGATATATCCGTCTTGTGCAATACGCGTCTGCCCTCGGCGGTATTACACCGCTCAAGTAATTGCAATAAACAGGAAATATATCATAAAACTAGGTTTCCCTAAATGGTGCGTGCTTTTGTGATATACCGACGTATGTACCCAAATTAGGCTGCACTTCAATAGTGCACCGCAATATTTTATTAGTCTGTATTGATATTTGGGGGCACGTGGAGACTAGAGAGCGTGTCATATTGCAAACACCGCTTCTAGAGTGTTTGGTGTTGATGGCGACTTATGGCAAATATATAATACTATAGCAATTATGGCGCCGAAATTATATGCTGTTTCATTTATTATTGTTTTTATTCATTTTTTTTTTTATCAATTATGGATAATATCTATTAAATATATTTGTTCCATGTCTACTTATCGGCAAAAAAATCTGACGCTCGTATTACCATAGAGTTACATACATATATATCCATGTAATAATGTATAGACCAGGTCCATTCATTCGGAATATACTACATTTCGCGGTTACTGTGTATGTACCAAGATATTGCAGTGTTGCGGGTGACTTACCGTCAGATTTCGATGAAAACAATGTTTACGTTGTTTTTTTTGTTTGTTGTTGCTGTAAGTGTATAATTATGCTATTTTGTTAGATTAGTGAATATTGTAATGAACCATTGAACCGTAACGAATGACATGACACGATAGTCTTTACAAGCTCTCAATTTGCACCTGCACCGCGTACGACTTCATCATCAGTTGATGAATCCGATGTATTTTCGTCCTCAGACACGTATTCTGGCTCCAAACCTAAAGGTTGCACACGGTGTAACCGTTTTATCACGGGCACTTCCTCTGACATCGCTTAATTCTCACATTTTCACACAAGGTATACTGTTTTGCGTTCAGTCCCAATGTAAACAAAAAATAGTTTGTTCCCAATGACGTCATTTCCGGTAATTCGCGCAAGAGTTTTTCCCCTTAGATTTTATTTCGATTTTTTAGCAATGCCTGTTCGCCTTTTCGGTTTTTATCTTTAAAAACATATTTTCACTAAGCATACATCAATAGCATAGTAAACATCGTATTTATAATGATATTTAATAATTAAAAACATATCAACAACGGATTTGTTGATTTAGGACAAATTTCATCTTCAAACAATAGAAAATATTGGTTCAGTAGTTTTATTCCAAATGGCCAATAAGTGATGAAAATCTAAGTTGAATGAGTAACACAAACAAATTACTAACATAACATAAAGATAAATGATTAGATTAGAAAACTGAAATACGTTCCGGATGCGAAACAAGGCGTTAATTATCAGAATGTAGCGTATAATCCGCTCTGGCAAGCAACGACAAACGCACACTATGAAGATGGGTGGAGTGGAGGTTAGGCAAACAAGGCAAAAATGTCGTCTGCATTCAATAACTCCATAGGGGGATAACTTGATAAGCGACTTTGATCACCAAATTTCTGACGGATCAACTTCATAAACACTCACTTTTTCCTAATGCATGATAGCCTTGTTGGCCCGAATAGAGCTCCCTTCGGAAAGAGCTACCTGGACATCCGAAAAGACAGGTAGCTTTATTCGAATGATAGGCATGGTCAACTTCTGCTGAAACACATCAGGGCATTATGGTGAAGTAATGTCGTTAAGTACTGTCGCGAGCGGGCATTAAGAATTACCACTGTCCGTGCGTGCGTGCGTGCGTGCGTGCGCTCAGTAAAATCCTCGTTTTGTAAATTTATATTTTGCCCATATTCGGGTGTGCACCTTGAATTCTGTTTGGCAGTATATTCACACATATATATTTTGTGTATTCTAAATAACCACCATCATCAAAAGCTTTATCATCATAAAAAGCTTTATCATCATCAACATCCCTTCATTGTTACACGCAAGGATCACATCAAAACGTCACCGCCCTCTTACAAGACTTGATATCGTCTACAGCGACTTGAAATACGTAAGGCCAAGAAAAAAATATTTATTTCGGGAAGCCTAGTTAAAATATTTGCTGATTCCATTTTTACGCACTAGGAGACAACTCGTAGAAGGTTCGCGAAGTCGACCCTGACATAGAAGATCATTTAATTTCATGCTGGGTTTGAATATCGAGCTGGCTCTTACATCGAAATTCAATGTATACCAAAGGCGAATTTTGAGCTGAATTTGATTATCGAGCATTTTATACACGTACGTTAAATTTCGATCTCAAACGTATCTCGACATTCAAACTCAGCTCGAAATTCGCCTATGTTATATGTCGAGTTTCGATCTATGAGCTGACTCGATATTCAAACCCAGTACAAAATGCCATGTCGATCTTCAATATCGGAGCCAAAGGGCTCCAGGGCTCATAGCCTATTTATTTGTGGAGTAATTTATACTCAGCTATTATCCTCATAACCATCACCATCATAACATTTTAATCAAAATCATTATTGTCGTCTTCATTATTATCATCCTCATCATCATCATCATCATCAGGAGCGGCAACAGCAGCAGCAACAACAACAAATCTCATTTGTAGGGAATGGTATCTATAACAATCAAATCCGGTAAAAGGAACTAGTGTCCCTACCCAATAATTCAGAGGCACCTGCCATTCGAATAAAGCTCCCGAGTAGCTTTATTCGGAACATGCGTTCGAATAGAGCTCCCCGGGAGCTTTAGTCGAACGCATGCTCCGGACAAAGCTCCCCAGGTAGCTATATCCAAAAGGAGCTCTTTACGGTCTAACATAGCCTGCTTAATCTTGCCAAAGTGCTGAAAAAAACAAACACACCAGCTATCTGTCAAAACATAATCCCGTTTTCCGTATAGCAAAAGAAAACACTATTTTATGTTTCGGCCGTACAGAATGCCATAGCCTGAGTTTATTATCGTCAAAGTGAAAAGTAATGCACAACGAACTGCAATATAGTTTTATACTTGTCTGTCTTGGAAAGTCAGACGAGTTTTATCTCTATTTGAATTAAAACTGTAACTCAGATATCAAAGTTATACAACTTTAGTGAGCGGTATAGTCATTAAGTTGGATGAACATGAAGCAACACATAATAAAGATCTGTTAACCCATCAGTCAGACTGGTTCAGTCACTTCCGATCGCATAATCAAGTTTCTAATACAAATTATATACTCGGTAAAAAACGTTTTGGACCAGGGTATATAAAGTCATATAAAAATAAAACTAGTGGACAGAATTTAAGTATCTTTTTAGATAACCAAGGTCTACCCTACCCGGTTAATTTGGTACCAGAAACATTAAATTCCAAACAAGATTTGTTTTTAAAGATATCGGGAAGGGTCTGTAAAAAATGTTGCAAAGTCCATAAAAAGTGACAGTTACGGACACATTCGAGTAACCAATAAAAAGATTATTATTTTTGCGCAAACTTTCATTGTAAACGATAATTATTGTTGATCTATTGTGAATTATCAACTGAGATAATAAGGGTTATGGTCGAATGTCATGGTTCAACGATCATTGATTTTTTTGATTTTTCGAGCATCTACTATATCTTCGTTGTATCACCATAAGAACAAACAGACTGGACTCTAGGAAAATTATCTAAATTTCAGTTGGCATATTGCTAAAATTGCACAGATTGATTCCAACTTTAAACACACATATCATGAAGAGTTTTATAGATACAAGTTTCATTGATGCCAAATCCGATCACAAATTTAATTTTCTTTCTAATGGTAGCACTTTTCTTTATCTTACATTTACAGCCAAAAAAGGATTTTGACGGAATCTTTTATTCTGTCAAAACCTTGTCTTTTAAGAGAAAAGCGAAACATTATGACATGTTCAACTTAATCCCATTTTGCTATTCACTATAAATATTCTGAATGTATTCTCATCAAGATCAGTGAATAATTGAGAGAGGAGATAGAAGGAAAAGTTAAGGTGCCACGTGATATTTTGGTTACTTCATTGTTTAAGATAGGAAGTTTCTTATCTGTTTATTAATATGTCTGTGATATCGCTCATTACATTGAGAATAATAAAAGGGTATTTTCATATCACACCCAATATCAGGCCTGAGACGCCATATCAGCCCGAGAGCTTTACGTGTTTTATTCTATTTATCAAATACTTGAGCTTTGTCGAAATTTCAACTTCAGCTCACTCACTACGCTGTTTTCAAGGGAGATTTTTTTTTTAGAACTAGTCCATTCTGATGTGCTCATGTCTGTCGCCTGAGTGGTACAAAACATTTATTTTTGTCCGAAATCTTATTGAAAATGAATTTCATTGAATTTGACATTTTCTGATCAAGGTGAATTGTCATAAGTGCAGTACGGGCCACTTGCAGAAAAAGCAAAAAATATATGCTTCCCTACAAATATGTTGTTTTTGAATATACTATCAATCAGGATTACGTTGCCGGGCAATAAAGCTGTATCACACGCGTGACATATAGGGTGAAAAAATGTCATATCACGGAAATAACCGAATGTTCATCTCGATCCTTTTACCGGAGTGATACGGAAATAACCGATTAGTTACGATTGTTAACGATTTGTCACGGATATTGTTTGTCGTCTGCGTTTCATTAGTTACCTCCATCCTGTTTTCGCGGCAGATTATTGGCTATAGAATCATTATCCGTGAATAAAATAACCTCCTATGTACGACATTAAGCCGCTGCCTAATTCCCTAAACAATTAATGCGGCTACAGTTACGTGCAATAGACGCCGAGGAATTCCGCCTGCTGTCACGTCATTATAAATAAACATGTATTATTAGTCACTTATTTTTTCAGGCCAAAAAAGTGATTATTAGCATGTCAAAAATGGCGTCATAACCTTTTGTTAAAGTGTTCTTTATAGCTCCATTGTTTATTGTCGCTTGCTGGGATATTGGCATTTCGGTATCAATTACATGGGAACTCGTTGCTCATATGGCTCCTCATGCAACATTTCAAATGCATTTGCTAAAAGCAAATGGTTGTATCTCATGTCAATAGTATTATTAATGCTGAATGTGTCACTTCCGTACAGGGTATCCTGAAAGAGTACCCTAAAGTAAAAAAGTACGTCACCTATAGAATACCCCCAACCACGCTCCCTAGTCAGTGGATTTCCTCTACATTCAAATTTTGAATAATATACACGTGTAGTATATATAATTAACGACCGCGTGAAAAGAGCGAGTTCCCGTCAGCTCCGAAGTAACATCTGGCGTATAATTTAACATGACAGGGTACTTTGGATGGTATCTTTAAAAAAACAAGGTACTCTGGTAGGGTACCCCGTACGATGAGACCATTAGTCATTACTATAATTTTCATCGCTTCTCTCATGCAAACTTAATTCCGTAATGGAGCATTATTGTGCTTGCTGTGTACAAGTTCATGAAAATAATCCCAACATTGGATTTTATAATTGTCATGTGTCGTAATAAATCATAACATATAATCAAACAATTGGTATTTCCATAGATTTGGAAAGAACATTTGTCATGTTATAAAATACCGCGATATAATGACAATACAGAAAATATGACACCGTCATGATATGAATCGTTGATTCCGTCGATGGACTGCGTGCATGCTAGAGACTAGCAATTAAACATTATACGAGTACATGCAGTAAATATATAGAGGATATTTGTTGTTTTGGAGTGAATAACATATTTTATTTCATCGAGAAGTGAGAAAACGTTATATTTTCACGAATGCGAAGCATGAGTGAAAATATAAAAGTTTTCTAACTTCGAGATGAAATAAAATATGTTATTCACGACAAAACAACAAATTTTCTTTTTATTTTATGATTTTACAAACAATTATTTAAGCAATTTCATTAACTAAACCGTTTTACACACCTCGCTCTGTTCACGATGACGTAACGAAACGTTACATGACGTCACTTTTTTTTGAAACCGTTATAGTCATAGAAAGAAAGTAATTAAATAAACAGTTGATTTAACAGTATAACAGTTGGAATATCTGTTAGATGTGTTACTGTGCATTTGGGTTGGTTGTACATTAAAAAAGTAGTCCCGGTAGCTACTGTGGAAATAAAACTCTAAATTCCACAGTGTGGAATAACACTTTTATTTCACTGATAAAACACAGTATTTCATTGCTTATCATAAAATAAAATTATTGTATTTTTTTACCGCGACTTGGCCTTGTGGCAGAGTCCTGGTTTTAATCACCGGCCGTGTCATACCAAATGCTTCATAAACGTTGGCACCAGTAGCTCCCTGGCTTCATCCTCAGCTTGTAAACAGTATCGTTCTAGGACTGTTCGTTCCGGTGTCAGTATAATTTGACTGGGTGGGTTATCATACCATATACCTATGAAGTAGTATCCCAGTGTGGAAGTACTATAAAGTTCCAAATAAAAGCAGAACAAAATGAGATTCAAATAATATTATGTTTACATTAGTTTCCCCGTTGATATAGTAAGAGAGTGGAATAGTCATTGTTCTATTAAGACACACTGGGTGCATGTGTAGTAGCCTTGTCTTTCTACTGAGTCATACCGGATGCGTGCGCATTAGCTTTGCCTTTCTATTTAGAAACATTGTATGCATACACAGTAGATAAGCAGGCTTATAAAGTAAAGTTTGTTCGAAATGAGACTTCGTTTCAACTGAAGGTAACACTGTGCATATCTTTGTTTATACTTAGACATATATAGTGAAGAACATTTCGAATGACATAAACAATATTAAACTCATATTAAACTTATAAAACTGTGTTGTTCTAACTCATTTAGCATTTCAATTCAGTATAATTAGCTGTATAGACATGGCTACACGTGAAGCAATTATTGATCCGTAGAGGAATCAGAGGGTATACAATGGGAACATAATGCACACGTACTTGTGGAAGCAACAGAAATAACATGGAAATCCTATCACTTGTGATAAGTGATGTCATCCTGCGCACGAAAACGTGGTTGAAATAATATAAATGTGTATTTGTTTAATAAAATGTAAATAAAAATTGATTCGCAATTTAGTGGGGTTTGCGGATAGTGAATGTCACATTTACCATAACTCGCGTTAATTTCTGGTTCTCAAACCCATCTATTCCATGGTCATATATAACATGTGTCCGCTCATCTGTCTCGTTCTATACCTCCAAACTCAAATATAAAACTAGTCGTTAACGTCTTTCCAATCGGCATACTCCTCCCAGTACTCTTAGTACTTTGATTTTCATAATAGTTCGCAGTGGAACTCGTACATTAATCATTTTAATGCAGATACCTCGGAAGATGTGAGCTGGCTTAAGGCAAAGCACACATCGAATTCTCCCCCACCACCCAACGACTCCACACCGCTTCCAAATTGACCTCTTATCCCCACACCCCGATTCCATACACAGATTAACGTCTAATTGCATTTGAGGATCCAGGATTTGGGAGATGGTGTGTTCCCGGCCATACTAATCTCTGTTAGTGGTATGGTACTAATTACTCTCCCAGATGACCTATAGTTCCTTTTATCAGATTATATTCAGGAACTGAAATGAAAGCGTACATTATTGCATTTACGTAGCAGTTGATTTCGGAGAATATGAGTTGCATTTAGGCCAAGCACCCATACCACACCACCTCACCCCGACCCACATTCACATCCACCCACGTAAACGTGCAACTGATTGTCCGGATCTCGGGACAGAAAAATCATTTGTCAGTTAATTTATATTATTTGTTTGCACATCTCAGGGATGGTGTTTCTGGTGGGGGTGGGGGGGGATTAGTACTGGTTTAGTGTTTGTGTTTGGTTTCCAACAAACAACAAAACAATGCACTCAGTCCGTGTTTGTTTTTGTTGTACATTTTCTTTCATATTTCAGAGATGCCCTTCTTTGTCTGCACCGGGTTTGCTATGTACGTAAAAAAGGGTCGTATGTACTTTAATTAGTTGCCAATGCCCCTTGGCAAAATAACAAAGGATTTATGTTAGTATTGTGTTACTCGACTGATTGGGTCTTTATGTTGAACATCCACTCACCACCGTGCACGAGTTTAAGCCATCTACGTACATTTGGTGCGAATTAAGTCGACTACTTTGGTCGTCTTGCTTTTCAATGGTTCTAAATTTCGTGGTCAAGTATGCGCCGAGAAACGTACCAACAACTCCGGTTGGTATTTGTTACAGAATGGACGGATGAATAAGAAGTGGTAAGTTTGTTTTTTCCCTATCTACGCGTTTATCGGTTGTTCTAGTTTCCATTTAATTCAGTATTATAAGCACACTGCAGTGCGTTTCCATATTATCTAAGTATTCTGGAATAATGCATTACTTTACAGCATTTGTATCGTTGTAAAATTGTCTTTTCATCCATATTGGCGCAACGTATCTTATTTATCGCCACTCATATTTAGCTCGAACATATCAGTATTTATTTCCGTCTATGGAACACCAAAGCTGTTTTATTAGAAGCAATTCATTTATATTTTTTGTTATACTATTTTAGTGGTGCTTATTTTATTATAAATATAACATTGATGTGGCGTCTGTATTAGCTCGACTATTCGAAGAATAAGAGATGTACATACTCCGGCGGCGGTGTCGGTGTCGGAGTCTGTATCCATATCGAGTTTCGTAACCTGTGTTTACGTGTTTACTCTATATATATATACTGAAAGGAAAAAGAAACGCACCACGTGAAATGTTGCTATATATTGTATGTACAATATGCTGTTGTTAATCGAATGGCACATGGCTACGTAAGATCTTTCCTTTTGGAAAAAATACTAAAACAACACGTAACACAGCAAATAGTATTCCTGCAAAGTTTCATTATTGACAGAGTACGCGTTTGCCTCAAACTTAGGTTGCAAAATTTTGCAAACTCTTTACGTTAAATACAGTAGTGAACTGGCTCAATTTTTCAAAGAGGAACTTCAACATTTATGAATTTCTTGTTACAACATGTTCTGTGATTAAAACGTCTACACCATAAAAGTTGTGTCCTTTCTCTGACTAACTGCAACTCCTTTTTTTTTTACAAAACATCTTGGTATTTCTTTGGAATATATATGGAACTAAGTGTGCAGTATATACAATATATAGCGGAAATTCCCGTGGTGCGTTTCTTTTTTCTTTCAGTATATATATATTATATTTGTACTTGGCCGTGTGCTTCCGTATAATAAAATCATATTACCATAATGCTATAATAAATTAATTGCTAGTTGCTCATCCCCGCCCTCTCCCGTTTTTTATTCCGCCCCGGTAATTTTTATTTCTAAAAAAATAAAAAATAAAAATAAAAAATACTAAAAAAATTGCTGAAAGTATGAAACACTATTAAAAATGTGTTTTCAATCTTGGAAGTAATGAGTAGCATGTTTGACTATTTTTGCCTTGTGCCGAGGCCATTTCCAATTGAATTGAATTGAATTGAATCTTACTTTCGTTCTAATCCTTTTTCTTCTATTGTGTACAAATAATATGTTGTAAAAAGCTTGTGAAATAAAATATGTTTAAACCAATCGATCATCAAACGGGATTGGTATGTGTGTCAGGGCGTAGGGATGTCGGGCCGGATGGGGTTTGGTTGGGGGCGGTCGAGCGGGTGCTCTATCATATTTGTTTTAATTCATGAATAATATAAATCCTCATCCACTATTGTGGAAGTGGTGGCGGCTTGGTGGAAGCCGGGGGATGTGCCTATTTGTTTTAAACATATTAAAGAAGACAGCGTATTAAAGATGAATTACCGCCCTTTTTGTAGTATTATCAATTTACACACTTAACTCTTAAACATCATGTGAACATTTCTTAATAGTCCCGGAGAGAAACAAATATTTAAAACTAAGTTGTGTGCAAATATAAGTATTATTCGCATGACGTAGATCTACTTTAAGTCCTGCGTGACTGCACGGGGAGCCCTGCGTGACTGCACGGGAAAATGAGGTAAATTTGAAATGTAAAGCTGCACAACTATTGCCAGATAATTGATAAATACATTTATCTGTGGATTAATTTACCTGTTGAAAGTTTTCTACGTCTTCAAATAAAATCGTATTCTCGCTTTTCAAAAATAATGCAATGTGTGAATTGTAAATATCTATTGTTGCGTATTGATTTCGATTTAAATAAACATAAACATTTTCATGAAACAAAACATTTCCGGAGAACTTTAAATGTGCAATAATTTTGGATAAGGTAAACATCAAAATTAATCTGTAGTTACTGAACATGTTGTATGTGTTATTCATAGCTCTGCCATATTTGGGCATGGTCTAACGATGAATTAACGGCTTTCCTAACGTTTCATTTCCGAATTTGAGCGGGCCATGGTGATTGAGGTAAGAAAGTACTTTCTTTATGTTTATAATGAAATAGTAGCTTTTAGCGGTGAAATAAAAGTGGTGTTTTATTTTCAGTACAATATTACTTTCAATCTAACAATTCATAAAATATAACTGTGCCATTATGTTTAGAATTACAAGAGATTGTATGAGACCTGATGTTCTCCAACAAACACATTAGATTTTGGATTCAATGTTAGGGCGTAAAAAACAGTATTGGAATGCGTAAAATATTTCGGCAGACCAAGTACGAATAGTAAGGAAGCATTTACATGAACTATGTGTACCTGATGTTCTTGATAATTGTAACCGCTGATTCGGTTTATAGGTTAGCTTGAAACATATCGACATGATGTACTGAATCTACATACAGGGGGGCGTTAGCCTCGCACTATCGCTGATTCAGTTCCACGGACCGGGGCATCGATTACACGGACGTACTTTCACGGCACTTAACACTACCTACTCCAAACCTGTAAGTCTTAGACCTATTTATTAGTATCGCCATGTGTATTGTATATTGTATTATGTGTTGTTCAGCACTTTATAGACGCCATTACCTAAAACAGCGGCCCGCACTTTCAATACTTCGACACCCAAGATATCGTCCCGCACGTTCAACAAAACAATACATAAAACAGCGTCCCGCATTTTTAACAGGTCAACAGGTGTAGCACACCCATTGCAACACAGGAAGTGTCAGCTTGGGGTATCGCATAATGGCGTCAATAAATAATTCTCATTTCTTTTTGTAAAAAAAGGCATTTTCACTAATATAAAGTGCTATTTTTGGTTTATATCACATTGTTGATCTATTTGTTACATTTTTCAAGCATTATCATGTTAAAATTGTGAGTTTTTAATTTATTTTGCTTATATGGAAATGGGTGTATGAATACAATCTTATGGCATCTCAGTGTTATGATTTTAAAGGTACCATTCATTCATGAGACAAGTTCTTTCTTAGAAGATGCATAACCGCCATTTTTCTGTGGATTTTTTGGCAGAATATGTGTCATTTGCGATGAGAATGTAAGTTATTCATTTTTAATTTGGGTCTAGATATGAATGACAACATGGCATTTAAATTGTAATTTACACACAACTCATTGCAACAATCAATGGGCGTGTTATACCAATACCAGCACTAAACCACACCAACGAGATCAAAAAGCGATTAAAAAAAAACTTAAATAATTTTAAAGGACACAAAACAATCTTGAATCATGTAACGAGAATTAAAACCAGCAACTAGATTATTAATCCAGTATTATTGCGACTTTAAACTGGCATGCATCTAATTAAAATATATGTTCATGCAAGTTGGACTGTTTCGAATATCTTTATTATTTAGCCTAATATTACATATATTATTGGTTCAGTATAATCATACTTTGCCTTTAGCTATTTAAGAAATAGAACATCGTTGACTGTGAATTATCGTTTAATATATCACGGTTTGGAGTTCAATTGTAAACCATAATTTCGGGCTCGTGAAATTATTGTTTACAATTGAACGACAAACCGTGATATAGTATAGATAATTCACCGTAAACGATGTTCTATTTCTATTCTAATACCCCTAAAATGTGAAAATAACGCACACGTCTGAAATCTTTCGCATTGCTTTGCTTGCTCTCCTAACGTTGCATACGTTACAATGCGGTGATATATCGTTCAATATAACGAGATATTTTAAACTAGGCTATATAGTGCGGGTATATTAGAATTATTATTAAAAATGATTTGCAAACATTTAAATATATTATAGAAAAAAAACAAGCGCGGACTCTCGGTTTGGAAAAATCAAGCGTACCGTGTGTCCCATTTACACTATCAATGTGCTATCTATGTTACACTGACAATGATAAAAGCAGATATAGACACCCGTGTTAGATGTATACAGGCAGTACTTAGCATATCTGTACCGAAGAAACCCTGCAGTTAAGTATGATGTATAGTTTAAACTCATTATATATTTGCATATCTTCCAGTTTAATTAATATGTTTACACCTTTATCTAGTAAGTGTTACACTTGAACGATATTCATATCCGCATCCAGTTCCTGAGAAATATGATTACAAAATAGGTTCGCATCAAACGACGAATATGTTGAGGGAACGATCAATTCTGTGATAGAGATACGTGCATGTAAATAATTGAATGGTACAGTGCTTTGTGGGGTATAGAATCACTCGGGTTAAACGTCTAATTTTAAAATGAAAGGAAAATGTCTATTTAATTTCTGATTTAGATTTACCCTTTAAGTTGTATGATAGCAAAATTTCTAAAATTATTGTCCTGAAACAGTGATTTTTTAATAGGCGTTTTTGCACCAATATTTACATAATTTCATTTTTATCCTTAAAAGTGCCAAACTGCAACAAGTTAACTTAATTGATGAATGCATTTTGACTTTTGTCCATAACATTTGTTAAAACAGCAAATATTTATTTCTGAGTTTATTGTGACAGTATGAATTTTTCGTTTCAAAAACACACTTCATTCAGGTAGTATAGAATCATTTTTTTTGAGAGGTGTTGCACGTAGTGATATATTTTGCATGGAAAAATGTCCCAAATAATTTCACCGTTGAATAAATGTATGCTTATATGATATATCTTCAAGCCTGGAAAGTTTTAAAATAATCTAAAATATATGAGCTGAAAAAATTGAATTTAAACAGAAAATGATTCTTTACTACCAATGATTCTATACACCCCAAAGCACTGTAATTTAAGACATTTTCAGCTCATTTTAGGCTATATATGAACGTCGAATATTAGTTGTGGAGGCAGACCATCCACCTTTTCCTCAGCCGAACGAGGGCTGTATATCTCTGTATATCTCCCGCATCCGTAAGAATCGACGTTCTCATCTACATGTCGAGCTCCCAGTGGGAATCGAATCCGCAGCGGTGAGAGGCGAGAACGTTTCATAGGCAGCTTCTTTACCATCCCGGCCACGAAGTCACTAGAGATATACAGAAGAACGATTCTCCGACGAAATACAATGCAACACCACTCAGGCCCAGTCCACCGGCTTAAGCGATATTCTACTTTTAAGCCACACAGATTGGACTTGATAATCCCAAACAATCGGTAAGTAATAACATTACTGATTTGTATCGAGTTGAGTATTTAAAGCCGCCACACAGGACTGAAAACGCTAATGTGAATGTCAAATTGTCAATAATGACTGAAAACGGGATCCGTTGAAGGCAACAAACACAAACAAGATAGATTCATAATCAAATGAAGTTATTAAGATAAGATTCGGAAAATACCGTTTACACGTTGTCTCTGTAGTTGAACGTCAATAAAGAATACACGTGTTGTTGTGAAACATTGCAGAGACAGGATAGATTTAACTATAGGTCTTACAATGCCTTTAACAGTTCGAGAAGCTAATCATAACGTCGACAAGCATATGAAAACGCGAAAGAACGATAACAGATGCGTTTAAACCCTATTATTTTAAAATCCTATTAAGTATTTGTTTGCTCATGGGCATACCAGCAATTAAAACCAATGAATTTGGTTAAATATTTATATAACTATTGAATTTGTACAAAAGTTGTTATTGAAACTTCAAAGCTCCATCCAGCAGTCATTTTCTATTTTTCAGTTATCTTTGAATTAAGAATGCTTACACCAACTAGTATAAATGCATATAGAAATCAATGGTAAAATATAGTGATCATGAAAATAGTAATCACTAATTGAACACTTGAAGACAGCTCTTTAGGTCTGCTTTAAGCTAGCCAAGTGAAGATACGCGCTATCGGATAGTTATAAGGTCCGCGTTACGTGCGCTTCAAGACACCTGATATAGACTATTAAGAAGAAATTCTTATCAAACATGTCTATTTCTAGACTTGCCTTTAAGAACGAGTTGTAAAGCTGAAAGTAATAACGCCGATGCTTAAACGAACACCACCACTCCCATTTCCAAAACTACTTCATCACTGTTCCGCATAATTAAGCTGTATATAAAAAGCCTTGTTTTAATAGTTGTAATTTATCGCCAATTCTGAATTTAGAGAGATCAACCGGAGTTCCCGTTTCCGTTGTTTTTATAGCATGTTATGAATAGACACGGAGATGATGTACAGTACTGATTTATACAGAAGAAGAAGACAATTTATTGACTTAAACTATTATATAGTTTTTCATCATACAACTCAAGTTCACAAACATAATTTATACACAATAACACGATTAGTACAATGTAAGCAATTTATACACATGAACTGAGGAAAAATGAGATACTTGAAATGACAACAAAAAAAAAAAAAAAAAAAATAAAAACTGTAATATAGTACTATAGGATCTATGAAATTTAACTGAGAGATTACAAGTTATTTGTCTTAATGATATTGCTTCTGAAATGTATTTACTAAACATTATTAACTTCTTTTTTGATTGCTTTATTGTTGACTGAAGAAGAGTAATTCATTTACACATACTAGCTCGTTGAATATAATATCGTTTTATAAATGTACTTCTGTTTGTATTATAAACGGGGCATATCAGGGCAAACTGATTCTCATCTTCAATATCGTTATTGTTACATAGTTTACATAATATTATCCGTTCGTGTCTTTCTAGACTTTCGCGAGAATATCTCCTTGTTTCGGTCCTTAAACTATGAGAAAACAGACGTAATCTAGTTAAAACATATGTCCGGGACATTCCTTCTCCATTTTAACTGGCGGCCTATATTACGCGACTGATTTCTTTAGATATTGAGTCAAATTCCATTCATTAAGAAACGGATATCTGTCATTATGATGAGATTTTATGTAAAATCATATTACTGTTTCCATTCCATACCTACCTAATTAATCGACACGTATGTAATATTTACATCTACATTTATTGCTGACAACTCTTTTAAGTTTCCAGGGATATAATTATAACACCCTTTAAATATAATATTCATTTTAATATTAATTTTAATTTCATCATCTGTATCTCATTTTTGTGTCGCCTTTTCGAAAAAAAATGAGATACTTGGAGACCACTCTGTCATCCGTCCGTCCGTCCGTCTGTCAAGAAAACATAACGTTGGCTATAACTTTATAATTTTTAGATATATTTTCCTCCAACTTTTAATATATTCTCAAGATGACAATGTCGACATGACCATACTAAAATACTAAAATATGAAGGTCAAGGTCACACTGAAGGTCATTATATGGGTAAAATACTCTTTTTTTTCTTCATGAAAACAAGGTTGGATGTAACATTTTCTTTTTTTGATACTTCCAATATAGACGCATCATGACTACTTCGACATGACCATCTTAACATATAAAGGTCAAGGTCAAACTGAAAGTCATTATATGGGTTAAATACTAGTTTTTATCAACACGAAAACTTAACGTTGGCTATAACTGTCTCATTTCTCGACATTGCTGCATCAATCTTTCGAAACATACTCATCATGACAACATCGACATGACCATACTAAAAAAATAAAGGTCAATACTGACAAATCGCTGACAGGTGACACATGTGTTACGCGAACAACCCGTCTATTTTTGTCTTAGCCATGATAGGCTATATTTCTGCTGGTGTATGTTTAAACATTAGGCGATTGTATTACTTTTAACATTGCAACACAGCTCTTCTAGACATCTCACACAGACAGAACTTGATGAAAGCTGTAGACCAGTACTGAAAGACACACCTTTAGTTAGCTAACAGTCTTCACGGAAACTCTTAACTAGCGGCTAAAGAGTGCTCTTCAAGGCGCTAATCATTAAAATACTAAAAACATCTCTTAACTAATGCTCTTAGAGCGACCTCGATACGAATGTATCTCTTTTGGATGGATCTATGAAGTTATAACGGTTTACAAGTCGACAAATGAAATTATATATACTGTTTAAAATAATAATATCAAATTCATTGTTTACATAGTTTAATGGGATTTGCTTTAATTTTAAAATGTGTGTTTCTATTTTAAGTATACTCTTATTTATTTCAGACGATAGAAGATGAATTCAACACCGGAGAAATTTAAAACAACCATAACAAAAAACAGTACCTGTAAAACATACATTAAACTTTACACCAAACAGAAACAACACTTAGCTGTATACGTCTCATAATCTACAGTAATACAGTGACAGTATAAGCTGCATCATTATCATCAACAACAACGATTGCAGTAGTTGTATAAGCTGCAGCATCATCATCAACAGCAACAGCAGTAGCTGTAAATGCTGCATCATCATCAACAACAACAACAGAATCATCCGCAACAACAACAGTAGCTGTATAAGCTACATCAGTAACAACAAAAACAGCAGCTGTATAAGCTGCATCATCATCATCAACAACAACAGCATCATCCGCAACAACAGCAGTAGCTGTATAACCTGTATCATCATCAACAACAACAACAGTAGCTGTAACAGCTGCATCATAAACAACAACAACAGCAGTAGCTGTATAAGCTGCATTATTATCATCAACAACAGCAACAACAGCAGTAGCTGTATAAGCTGCATCATCATCATCATCATCATCATCATCAACAACAACAGTAGCTGTATAAGCTGCATCATCATCAACATCAACAGCAGTAGCTGTATAAGCTGCATCATCATCATCATCAACAACAACAGCAGTAGCTGTATAAGCTGCATCATTATCAACATCAACAGCAGTAGCTGTATAAGTTGCATCATCATCATCATCAACAACAACAACAGTAGCTGTATAAGCTGCATCATCCTCATCGTCAACAACAACAACAACAGCTGATTAAGCTGCATCATTATCATCAACAACAACAACAGTAGCTGTATAAGCTGCATCATCATCATCAACAACAACAGAAGTAGCTGTATAAGCTGCATTATTATCATCAACAACAACAACTGCAGTAGCTGTATAAGCTGCATCATCATCATCATTAACAACAACAGCAGTAGCTGTATAAGCTGCATCATCATCATCATCAACAACAACAACAGTAGCTGTATAAGCTGCATCATCATCATCAACAACAACAACAGTAGCTGTATAAGCTGCGTCATCATCAACAACAACAACAACAACAGTAGCTGTATAATCTGCATCATCATCATCATCAACAACAACAGCAGTAGCTGTTTAAGCTGCATCATCATCATCAACATCAACAGAAGTAGCTGTATAAGCTGCATCATCATCAACAACAACAGCAGTAGCTGTATAAGCTGCATCATCATCAACAACAACAACAGCAGTAGCTGTATAAGCTGCATCATCATCCTCATCATCAACAACAACAGTAGCTGTATAAGCTGCATCATCATCAACAACAACAGCAGTAGCTGTATAAGCTGCATCATCATCATCATTAACAACAACAGCAGTAGCTGTATAAGCTGCATCATCATTATCATCAACAACGACAGCAGTAGCTGTATAAGCTGTATCATTATCATCATCATCATCAACAACAACAACAGCAGTAGCTGTATAAGCTGCATCATCATCATCATCAACAACAACAACAACAGCAGTAGCCGTATAAGCTGTTTCATCATCATCATCAACAACAACAACAGCAGTAGCTGTATAAGCTGAATCATCATCATCATCATCAACAACAACAGCAGTAGTAGCTGTATAAGCTGCATCATCATCATCATCATCAACAACGACAGCAGTAGCTGTATAAGCTGTATCATCATCATCATCATCAACAACAACAACAGCAGACGCTGTATAACCTGCATCATCATCACCATCGTCATCAACAACAACAGCAGTAGCTGTATAAGCTGCATCATCATCATCAACAACAACAGCAGTAGCTGTTAAAGCTGCACCATCCTCATTAACAACAACAACAGCAGTAGCTGTATAACCTGCATCATCATCATCACCATCAACAACAACAGCAGTAGCTGTATAAGCTCTATCATCATCATCATCATCAACAACAACAACAGCAGTAGCTGTATAAGCTGCATCATCCTCATTAACAACAACAACAGCAGTAGCTGTATAACCTGCATCATTATCATCATTATCATTCAACAACAACAGCAGTAGCTGTATAAGCTACATCATCATCATCATCATCATCATCATCATCATCATCATCATCATCATCAACAACAAAAGTAGCTGTATAAGCTGTATCATCCTCATCATCATCAACAACAACAGTAGCTGTATAAGCTGAATCATTATCATAGCTGTAGAAGCAGGATCAACAACTTGTAAATCATTAGCAATAATAAATAGTTTCATTATCTGCTGAGTTTCGATTTTCTTGATACTTCTTAGATATCTTTAAGTCTAGCAGTCACAGTTGAAGACAAAATGGACCTTGAATTAATAACTGTTTACATAAATGTGTTAATTATTAATTTGGTTTCAGATGTGTATTTGATGCGAAAAACGCTCATTTCTCGTTTATAACAAGAGCTTGTCGCCGCCTGTTATTTTCGTCTGCAAACCCTAGCTTCCGTTCTGCTACTGAGCTATTCAATGCGGTACTTCTTTTGTCAACCCTTTTTTGTTGTGTCTATGTTTGTGATATAAATGAAGCATAGTTTATGTCTATACCAAAAACAGGACGCCTACACGCTTGATGTATTACCTGTGCCAGAAGACCTTATATAACCATTCAGTATTGGTGTGTGGAGAAGGGTTGAAGGAAAAGGCTTGCTGGTATGTATTTGTTTGTTTATTGCTAGCTGACCATCTCAAACCCCACTACTCACCAATCGATCATCATACGAATTATGTGTGTCAGGGCGTCGGGATGTCGGTCCGGATGGGGTTTGGGTTTGGGCGGTCGGGCGGTTGCTCCATCATATTTTCTTAATTTATAAATAATAACTATCCCCATCCAATATTGTGGAGGTGGGGAGCCTTGCGGGAAGCCAGGGGATGGGCCTATTTGTTTTAATCATATTAAACTAGATATCGTATTAAATGTGCAATCATTTTGGATAAGGCAAACCTCCGAATTAATCAGTAGTTACTGAACATGTTGTATATGTTTCTTATTCATAGCTCTGCCATATTTGGGCATGGTCTAACGATGAATTAACGGCTTTCCTCACGTCCCATTTCCGAATTTGAGCGGGCCATGGTGATTGAGGTAAGACAAATAAAGAAAACATTTCATAAAACATAACTGTTCCATTATGTTCAGCATTACAAGAGATTATATGAGACCTGATGTTCTCCAACAAACACATTAGTTTTTGGATTCAATGTTAGGGCGTAAAAAACAGTATTGGAATACGTAAAATGTTTCGGCAGACCAATTACGGGTTACGTTAAGGATGAAAAGTAAGGAAGCATTTTCATGAACTATGTGTACCTGATGTTCTTGATTATTGTAACGGATGCTTCGGTTTAAAGGACAGCCTGAAACATAGCGACATGATGTACTGCATCTACATACAGGGGGTCGTTAGCCTCGTACTATCGCTGATTCAGTTCCACGGACGTTACGAGTGGTCCGGTGCATCAATTACACGGGCTTACTGTCACGGCACTTAACACTACCGACTTCAAACCTGTAAGTCTTAGACCTATTTATTAGTATCGCCATGTGTATTGTATATTGTATTATGTGTATTGTATATTGTATTATGTGTATTGTATATTGTATTATGTGTATTGTATATTGTATTATGTGTTGTTCGGGACTTTATAGACGCCATTACCTAAAACAGCGGCCCGCACTTTCAACACTTCGACACCCAAGACATCGTTCCGCACTTTCAACACTAGGAAACATAAAACAGCGCATTTTAACACGTCATCACCAGTACTTTACGGGTGCACACATTGATCCTAATGTATGTGTGTGCGTGCGTGCGTACATACGTGCGTGTGTGTGTTTTATCTAATTTTAAAGTCAGTGTGTGTACATTTTCATATAACTTCTAAATAAACAACACCAACGAGATCAAAAAGCGATTAGAGACTTAAATAATTTTAAAGGACACAAAACAATCTTGAATCATGTATCGAGAATTAAAACCAGCAACTAGATTATTAATCCAGTATTATTAAAGCACTGCGACTTTATTCTTGCATGCATCTAATTAAAATATACTGAACCGCAAAAGAAACGCAACTCGGGAATTTCCGCTATATATATATATATATGTACAATAGGCTGCTGTTAATCGAATGGTACATGACTACGTAAGACAGTGCTTTCGGAAAAAATACTAAAACAACACATAATACAGCAAATATGTATTTCTTCAAAGTTTCATTATTGACAGAGTACGCGTTTGGGCAAACTTTGAGCAAACTTTGTGATGTGAGCAAACTTTGGATGCAACATTTAGCAAACTTTTTACTTTAAATACACTACTGAACTTGCTCAGTTTTTCAAAGAGGAACTTCAACATTTATGAATTTCTTGTTACAAGGTTTAGTGTGATTAAAACGTCTACAACATCACATTTATGTCCTTTATCTAATTAACTGCAACTCTTTTTTTGGCAAAACATATTAGGATTTCTTTGGAATATTATGTGGAATTAAGTGTGCAGTATATACAATATATAGCGGAAATTCCAGAGTTGCGTTTCTTTTGCGGTTCAGTGTATATTGTCATTCAAGTTGGACTGTTTCGAATATTCTTTATTATTTTAGCTTAATACCATATATTCATGGTTCAATATAATCATACTTTGCCTTGAGCTATTTATTATTAAAAATGATTTGCAAACATTTAAATATATAAAAAAAAAACGCGGTGCCACGGTTTGGAAAAATCAAGCGTGCCATACTATAGACACCCGTGTTGGATGTATACAGGCTGTACTTAGCATATCTGTACCGAAGAAACACTGCAGTTAAGTATGATGTATAATTTAAACTTTTAAACTCATTATATATTTGCATATTTTTACGTGAAACTTCCAGTTTAATTAATATGTTTACACCTTTATCTACTAAGTTTTACACTTGAAAAATATTCATATCCGCATCCAGTCCCAGAAATATAAAATTGCAAAATAGTTTCGCATCAAACGACGAATATGTTGAGGGAACGATCAATTCTGTAATTCTGTGATTGTGTGTTTGTATGGTGTTTAACACATGTAAGGTTATATTTTAGATTTTTTGTGGTCCACCAACTTTTCCTAGGTAGAATCAGTACTGTTCACCTCCCGCCTTCCGTAAGAATCGACACTTCCTCACTTACAGGTCGAGCTCCCAGTGGGATTCGAACCCACGGCGGTGAGAGGCGAATGTTTACAACGCAACGTCGTTAACCATTCGGCCACGGAGACAATTCTGTGATAGAGATATATGTATGTAAACAATTGAATGGGGTTTTAAGCCATTCTCAGCACATGTTAGGCTATATATGAACGTCGAATTTTAGTGGTGGAGGCAGACCATCCACCTTTTACTAAGCAGAACGAGTACTGTATATCTCCCGCATCCGTAAGACTCGACACGTTCTCATTTACATGTCGAGCTCCCAGTGGGATTCGAATCCACAGCGGTGAAATGCGAGAAAGTTTTAAACACAGCGTCTTTACCATCCCGGCCACGAAGTCACTAGAGATATATACAAGAACGATACTCCGATGAAATACGACTCAACACCTTTCACGCCAACTCCAGCGGCTTAAGCGAGATTCTTCTTTAAATCCACACGGATTGGACTTGATGATCCCAAAGAATGGGTAAGTAATAACATTACTGATTTGTAGTCGGGGCGACTTTTTAAAGCCGCCACACAGGACTGAACAAACGCTAATGTGAATGTCAAATTGTCAATAAATACTGAAAAGGCGATCCGTTGTAGGCAACAAGCACAAACAAGATAATAGCATAATCAAATGAAGTCATTAAGACAAGATTCGGAAAATACCGTGTACACGTTGTCTCTGTAGCTGAACGTCATTAAAGAATGCACGTGTTGTTGTGAAACATTGTATACCAATATCATGCAGATAGGAGAGGTTTACCAATAGGTCTTACAATGCCTTCAAAAGTTCGAGAAGTTGATCATAACGTCGTCAAGCATATGAAAACGTGAAAGAACGATAACAGATGCATTTAAATCCTAATATCTTCATTTCTAAGTATTTGTTTGCTCATGGGTATATCAGCATTTAAAACCAATCAGTTGTATTTGAATTAACCAACTATTATACATGTATATATAAATCAATGGTAAAATATAGTGATCATGAAAATAGAAATCACTAATTGAACACTTGAAGACAGCTCTTTAGGTCTGCTTTAAGCTAGCCAAGTGAAGATACGCGCTATCGGATAGTTATAAGGTCCGCGTTACGTGCGCTTCAAGACACCTGCTATATAGACTAGTAAGAAGAAATTCTTATCAAACATGTCTATTTCTAGACTTGCCTTTAAGAACGAGTTGTAAAGCTGAAAGTAATAACGCCGATGCTTAAACGAACACCACCACCCCCATTTCCAAATCTACTTCATCACTGGTCCGCATAATTAAGCTGTATATAAAAAGCCTTGTTTTAATAGTTGTAATTTATCGCCAATTCTGAATTTAGAGAGATCAACCGGAGTTCCCGTTTCACAAACACAATTTATGCACAATAACACGATTAGTACAATGTAAGCAATTTATATTTATGAATTGAGGAGAAATAAGATACTTGAAAAAAAACATACAAAAAAACACAAAAAAACTATAATATAGTACTATAGGTTCTATAAAATTTAACTGAGAGATTACAAGTTATTTGTCTTAATGATATTGCTTCTGAAATGTATTTACTAAACATTATTAACTTCTTTTTCTGATTGTTTGATTGTTGACTGAAGATGAGTAATTCATGTAAACATACTAGGTCGTTAAATATAATATCGTTTTATAAATTACTTCTGATTGTATTATAAACAGGGTATATCAGGGCAAAATGGTTCTCATCTTCAATATCGTTATTGTTACATAATTGACATATCCATTAGTGTCTTTCTAGACATTCGCGAGAATATCTCCCTGTTTCGATTCTTAAACTATGAGAAGACAGACGTAATCTAGTTTAAACATATATCTGGGACATTCCTTCTCTATCTTAACTGGCGGTCTATATTACGCGATTGATTTCTTTAGACATTGAGTCAAATCACATTGATCAAGAAAGGGATATCTGTCATTATGATGAGATTTTATGTAACATCTATATTACTGTTTCCATTCCATACCTGCCTAATTAATCGACACGTATTCAATGTTTACATCTACATTTTGCAGACAACTCTTTCAAGCTTCCAGTTATCCGTACCAAGGGATATAATTAAAACACCTTTAAAATAAAATACCCATTTTAATATTAATCTTAATTTCATCATCTGTATCTCCTTTTTGTGTCGCCTTTTAGAAGGAAAATGCGACACTTAGACACCTCTCTGTCATCCGTCCGTCCGTCAAGGAAACTTAACGTTGGCTATAACTTTATAATTTCTAGATATGTTTTCCTCAAACTTTCAATATTCTCATTATGACAATGTCGACGTGACCATACTAAAATATGAGGTCAAAGTCACACTGAATGTCATTATATGGGTACAATACTCTTTTTTTTTTACGAAAACAAGGTTGGCTGTAACTTTATTATTTTTTGTTATTTCTTCATCAAACTTCCAATATAGACGCACCATGACAACAACGACATGACCATCCTAAAATATAAAGGTCAAGGTCACACAGAAGGTCATTATATGGGTTAAATATACATTTTTTCTTCAGAAATCTTAACATTGGCTATAACTTTCTCAATTCTAGGTATTTCTTCATCTGACACTCAGTATATACTCATCATGACAACATCGACATGACACACTAAAATATAAAGGTCAAGGTTACACAGAAGGTTATCATATTGGTTAAATACTCATTTTTCTTCACAAAAACTTAACGTTGACTATATCTGTCTCATTTCTTGATATTTCTTCATCAGACTTTCAATATATAAACATCATGTCAACATTCACATCACAATACTAAAATATAAAAGTAATTTGTCAAGAGAATTTATCTTGGTCCAAACAATCGTTTTATACTGACAAAGCGCTGACAGGTGACACATGTGTTACGCGAACAACCCGTCTATTTTTGTCTTAGCCATGATAGGCTATATTGCTGCTGGTGTATGTTTAAACATTAGGCGCTTGTATTACTTTTGACATTGCAACGCAGCTCTTCTAGACAACTCACACAGACAGAACTTGATGAAAGCTGTAGACCAGTACTGAAAGACACACCTTTAGTTAGCTAACAGTCTTGACGGAAACTCTTAACTAGCGGCTAAAGAGTGCTCTTCAAGGCGCTAATCATTAAAATACTAAAAACATCTCCTAACTAATGCTCTTAGAGCGACCTCGATACGAATGTATCTCTTTTGGATGGATCTATGAAGTTATAACGGTTTACAAGTCGACAAATGAAATTATATATACTGTTTTAAAATAATAATATCAAATTCATTATTTACATAGTTTAATGGGATTTGCTTTAATTTTAAAATGTGTGTTTCTATTTTAAGTATCCTCTTATTTATTTCAGACGATAAAAGATGAATTCAACACCGGAGAAATTTGAAACAAACATAACAAAAGACAGTAACTGTAACACATACATAACAAATTACACCAAACAGTTGATGTATACACTCCATTAAGAACAAAAACAACATTTAACTGTATACGTTTCATCATCTACACCAATAACAGTAGCTGTATAAGCTGCATCAATATCAACAACAACATTAGCTATATAAGTTCAATCATCAACAACAACAACAGTAGCTGTATAAGCTGCATCATCAACAACAACAACAGTAGCTGTATAAGCTGCTTCATCAATAACAACAACAGTAGCTGTATAAGCTGCATCATCAATAACAACAACAGTAGCTGTATAAGCTGCATCATCAATAACAACAACAGTAGCTGTATAAGCTGCATCATC
This sequence comes from Cyrtodaria siliqua, assembly GCA_037043455.1. Taxonomy (NCBI): domain Eukaryota; kingdom Metazoa; phylum Mollusca; class Bivalvia; order Adapedonta; family Hiatellidae; genus Cyrtodaria; species Cyrtodaria siliqua. The sequence continues at coordinate 342,999 of JAWPHD010000300.1, read as the reverse complement.
AACAACAACAACAGTAGCTGTATAAGCTGCATCATCAACAACAACAACAACAGTAGCTGTATAAGCTGCATCATCAACAACAACAACAGTAGCTGTATAAGCTGCATCATCAATAACAACAACAGTAGCTGTATAAGCTGCATCATCAATAACAACAACAGTAGCTGTATAAGCTGCATCATCAATAACAACAACAGTAGCTGTATAAGCTGCATCATCAATAACAACAACAGTAGCTGTATAAGCTGCATCATCAATAACAACAACAGTAGCTGTATAAGCTGCATCATCAACAACAACAACTGTAGCTGTATAAGTTCCATCAATCACAACAACATTAGCTGTATAAGTTCAATCAGCCGCAACAACAACAGTAGCTGTATAAGTTGCATCATCAACAACAACAGCAGTAGCTGTATGAGTTCCCTCAGTCACCACAACAAAAATAGGTGCATAAGCTGCGTCATCATAAACAACAACAGTAGCTGTATAAGCGGCATTAGCAACAACAACAACAGAAACATCAACAGCAGTAGCAGTATAAGCTGCATCATCATCATCAACAACAACAGCAGTCAACAGGAACAACAGCAGTAGCTGTATAAGCTGCATCATCATCATCATCATCAGCACCATTAGCAGTACAATCTACATCAGTAACAACAACAACAGTAGCTGTATAAGCTACATCAGTAACAACAACAACAGTAGCTGTATAAGCTGCATCATCATCATCAACAACAACAACAGCAGTAGCTGTATAAGCTGCATCATCATCATCATCAACAACAACAACAACAGTAGCTGTATAATCATCATCAACAACAACAACAGCTGTAGCTGTATAAGCTGCATCATCATCATCATCAACAACAGCAACAGTAGCTGTATAAGCTGCATCATCATCATCATCATCATCAACAACAACAGCATAGCTGTATAAGCAGGAACAACAACTTGTAAATCATAAGTAATAATAAATAGCTCCATTATTTGCTGAGTTACGATTTTCTTGATACTTCTTAGATTTCTTATACTGATATTATGATGCTTTAAGACTAGCAGTCACAGTTGAAGACAAGATGCGCCATGAATTAATAACAGTGGTGGGCTCTATAGTCGTATCAACAATCGAGCTGTGGCGTTTTATTGATACCCATATTTGGCAGATTTATTAATTGTTTAACTACATAGATTAGTACGTTTTCATTTACATGTACATCGTTATGTAAATTGTTTTTCTTTAAAGAACTTTATTTGTGGCATTTTAATAAATGCCCAATTACAACACTACTTCTAGTCGTGTATTCTCTCTTTGCCAAACAAGCTTCACACTTGCAGTCTTGTTTGTATTACCCTAATTTACACTTGCAGCCTTATTTGTATTACCCCAATATTACTCCAATTGTTTGCTGAAAACCATAAGTGGATTTTATGTCAATCATAAAATAATTTATGGTGTGGAAAAATATTGATTTAATAAAAACATGTATCGGTATCTTCAGTACTTTGATTTAGTAAGAGAAAACACCCTCAAAACCGACCAGTCAGCGGTGTCCTGTCGGTCGGTATTAACCAATCGGGGCTAAGCATCAAACGTGCCTTTCCTTCATGAAAACAACAACAGAAACCTAAATTGTTTGTGTTTTTACTTCGTTTTCCATCATTTCAACTCTGCTACTGACCTTTTCAATGCGTACTTTTGTTGTCAACCCTTTTTTTTTTGTGTCTATGTTTGTGATATAAATGAAGGCATATTTTATGTCTATACCAAAACAGGAAGCCTACACGCTTGATGTATTACCTGTGCCAGAAGACCTTATATATAGCCATTCAGAATTGGTGTGTGGAGAATCCCGGGGGCTCATATGGTAGAGGGACTATAAACCTTAGAAATAAATCAAAAAAAGTGTGTGGAGAAGGGTTGAAGGAAAAGGCTTGCGGTCTGCGGTCAACAGATAGGTACAACACTTTTCCAGATGTTTTGTTTACATAATTGCGTCTGACTTTCACAACCATTTAACATGGTACTGAACATCCTGTCGATTATGTAGAACTGAGCTATTTTAGCAGTCATATAATAGTACTTTATTTTAAATTCAATAATACTTACAATATAACAATTCATAAAACATAACTCTGCCATTATTTAAGAATTATTGTACCAGAGACTATATGACACATGTATGTTTCGTCTCCAATGAACAGTTATTAGAACCAGTACAGTGCTTTGGGGTGTATAGAATCATTGGTAGTAAAGAATCATTTCCTGTTTAAATTCAGTTTTCTCAGCTCATATATTTTAGATTATTTTAAAACTTTCCAGGCTTGAATATATATCATATAAGCATACATTTATTCAACTGTGAAATTATTTGGGACATTTTTCCATGCAAAATATATCACTACGTGCAACACCTCTCAGAATAAATGATTCTATACTACCTGAATGAAGTGTGTTTTTGAAACGAAAAATTCATACTGTCACAATAAACTCAGAAATAAATATTTGCTGTTAAAACAAATGTTATGGACAAAAGTCAAAATGCAATCATCAGTTAAGGTAACTTGTTAAAGTTTGGCACTTTTAAGGATTAAATGAAATTATGTAAATATTGGTGCAAAAACGCCTATTAAAATATCACAGTTCCAGGACAATAATTTTAGAAATGTTGCTATCATTCAACTAAAAGGGTAAATCTAAATCAGAAATTAAATAAACATTTTCTTTTCATTTTAAAATTAGATGTTTAACCCAAGTGATTCTATACACTACAAAGCACTGTAGTACAAATCAGTATTTGCATACGCATACTGCTTCGGCAGACCAAGTACGGGTTACGTTAAGGATGTATAGTAATAGTCTCGGCCAGCCAGACCGTATCATGCATAAGTCTTACTTGCAGATATCGGTCTGGGCAGATTAGGCCAATTAAAGCGCCCACTAGCGACAAGCACAAATTATTCGCGCGTTTTTTTCACGCGCATAAAGTCGACGTTTGCGTGACGTCGTATTGTAAATAAACGTACAACGTTAACTGCTGATGCTTCAGTTAAACTTTTTAACGTCACTTGCTGCTTCTCATAAGTTAAAAATAAGAAATTATTATTAAATTAACTTAAAAATATGTATTTTGAAAGTCTCGTTGAATCTCTCAAAATCTCTCCAAAATCGCCCAAAACGAGAGGGCGATTTTAAACGTCCTATTTTCCCCAGGCTCTGGTTCAGGATCCGTGAAGCATAGCGTAACGAAGAAATCAGAAGCGGGCCGGGTGACCGAGGCTAGTATAGTAAGTAAGCATTTCCATGGGCAATATGCGCCTGAGGTTCTTGATGATTGCTCCGGGTTAAGGTGTAGCGCACCCATTGCAACACAGGAAGTGTCGGCCTGGGGTAGTCGCATAATGGCGTCAATAAATAATTATCATGTCTTTTTGTAAAAAAAGGCATTTTCATTAATTTAAATTGCTATTTTTGGTTTATATCACATTGTTGATCTGTTTGTTACATATTTCAAGCATTGCCATGTTAAAATTGTGAGTTTTTAATTTATTTTGCTTATATGGAAATGAGTGTATGAATACAATATTATGGCATCTCAGTGTTTATGTTTTTAAAGGGACCATTCATTCACGAGACAAGTTCTTTCTTAGAAGATACATGACCCCCATTTTTCTGTGGATTTTTTGGCAGCATATGTGTCATTTGTGGTGAGAATGTAAGTTATTCATTTTTAATTTGGGCCTAGATATTAATGACAACATGGCATTTAAATTTTATTTACACACAATTCAAATCAACAATCAATGGGCGTGTTACACCTTAATAGGGTGTATTGTCGGCTTGAAACATAGCAACATACAGCGGGCCGTCAACCTCACACTATCACTGATTCAGGTCTGTGCACGATCAGGGTCAAAAGCACCAGTTCAGGTGCGCCTGTAAAATTTTACATGATGATACCAGATGGCCTAGTTAGTAAGGCAATTCAGTTCTAGTGCTATGAACATTATTAGTGGTCTCACACCACAATTAATTTTCCCATATGGTTACTGTACAGCCTTTTCCAACATCTGAGCTTCAAAGCAGGGCAGCAGACATTGTTGTTGGTTTAATATCTTTAGTATAGCCAAGACCAGTAATTTAAAAAAATAAAATACATGTTAGCCAGGTTGGTTTTTTTTCTCGCTCATGTTTTGTGAACCCTATGGAAAATACAAAATTCATACACTATCTAGCTGAATATGTGGTGCTTCGGTCAAACAATTCTGAAATTTGAATGAAACCTCATATCAACATGGGATTTTCTGTATCATCTGTCTTTTACACTGCAGATGTATGCTAAAGTAAAGAAAAACCTATTTTTCAAATTAAAAATTGCCTAAAATTGAAAAAAATAGAATTATTTTCTGTTTTCCTTTTGTCTCCAGGTCCGTGAGCTTTCAGGGGAGATAATAGAGGTGTGAGACCAGAAAATGAGACGTCTAGTTAAGTGTTGGAGGCGGGTTTCAACCGACTGACGGCTTTGCATCGTAATGTCAGACGCATGGCCACAGCGCATGAGGAATTGGAGGCACCGTCTGATATCATCATGCAAATGCTTCATGATATTGAAGATCATAAAAAGTAAGATTGAGCTATCATTTTAAATTCAGCCCACTCATAATATCTATAAATGGAACGGGTCATAGTTACGGATGCCTCTAAGTCTAACTGGTCAGACCCCAGCTAGAGTATTGCTCCACAGTCTGGTCACCCCATACAACTACATGTATTGACCAACTCGAATGTGTACAAAGACAAGCTGCTCGCTGGGTCAAACATGACTATGCCAGAACATCCAGTGTTACAAATATGTTAAACTCCCTAAACCAGGGGCACAAATTAGCACTCGCCCAGTCGCACAAAATAGCACTCGCCCAGTCGCCCGTGGCGAGTAAAAAATGGCCTGTGCAGCTAAAATGTGACTTTCACGCGCCCAGGTGGCGACCAAAAATATTGAACCCAAAAACTGGGAAAAAGGTTGAAAACAAACATTGAAGTTCAAGGATTTTACCCCGTAGATTTTGTTTTAGGCCCGTTGATTGGTTGAAATAAATAGTATTATTACATGTAGACAAACGCTAAACAAAGTAATAATAAAAAAATTTGTGTGTGTATTTTTCCAAACAGTTTATTATTATGTCGACTCATTTTTCACTGCGAAAACAAGACATTATTCGAGACGTTGCGATGTACGGTTTCCCACAAAACTGCGTGTTACGGTACTTTGCACTTCGAATGTCAATGTTAATCAGATTTCCATGAGGACAAGTAACATTTGCTGGTATAAATCAACATTAAAACAGGCATTGTAGAGTTTATTTTACACATCATCAGAAATATTACATCATTATTCGTTTTATAATTTGAAGGGGCAATCATTATGTTTCACTTCGGTTTTATGGATATCTCGATTAATAAAATGCGGCACTTTTAAACAATCATCGATAATAATTATATGGCAGAGAATCATGTTTATAGAAAGATATCATATATGAATTTTAAAACTATGTTAACATAAATTATTTATATTCACAAGTTACATTCTACATATATCGTTTTTGTTTACTGAAGTCAATCCAATCTTGGTTTCGAAAGAAACAGATAAGTCCCTTTTAAATTTCTCCGTGATAAGTAAGTGTATTCTATGACTACCGGTATGTTTATCTCTCTATCTATTTCTACTGCAACACCCACTTTCGGGTATTATGTGCAGGTGGAAATCCTCCAGTAGGCATAATAATGTACATGTATAAAGTACATCAGCCAATCGCTTTGGTCGTCAATACAACTACAGAAATGGTGGTGTTATACAGTTGTTAATTTTCAACGCTGTGTAGCAGACTATATCTACATATCAGTTACTAGATATCCGGTTTACATTCCAAAATTATCTTTCCATTTCGGCAATCTGAATGCCATAATTTGATCTGGGTAAATTTCCTACATACAAACAATAAATACCATCATTAATTAATCAACTAGATGACTCAATAATATTGCCACTTGATACATATATATATATATACAATACTAGGCTCGCAATATTAAAGCATGCGACTTTCGAAAATCGAATTCTCAATATTAAAAACATAAAAATATCAATGCAAATTTGCGAGTTATTTCTTGGCATCAATACCTCGTAGCGTGCTGCATGTGCAATATTAAAGCATGCAACTTTCAAAAATTAAGTTCTCAAATTTAAAACTTAAAATTATCATTGCAAATTCGCGAGTTATTTCTTGGCATGAATACCCAGTAGCGTGCTGCAAGTGGATCATGATTATTTAATACAAGGCTGTGCAAACCTTGCCTTGATGCTAAGCTTGATGGCTGAAGACATTCTCATTTGGTTAAAATAAATGTTACGTTATTCAAAATCCTAGCGCTAGCCTAGAAATAATGCTCTCTCTTCTTTTCTTTTTATACCCAAGGTTTTTGAAAAAAAACAGGGTATATTAAAATCGCCTCCGTTCGTCCGTCCGTCCGTCTGTCCGTTACCGCATCTCCTCTTAAACCGCTGAACGGAATTCAACTAAACTTAGGGTATGACATCACCATATGATGACGGCGTCCAAGCACAGGGTCCCTCAGGTGGGGTGGGGGTGGGGGGGGGGGGGGTGTCAAAAGATCAAATAAACTAAAAATTCAATTAGTTATTACACTGTCATTTTTTCATATTTTTGCACCTAACTTGGTATCTGTAATCGTCTATAAAAGATAAAAAACATATCAAACGATTTTTTAATTTTGCAAACTTGTCTGCCCTGAGGCCCAGGGTGGGTGTGGCGTGCGGGGGGATTTGTGGTATTTTTAAAAAAAAAAAAGTATTTATTAGCACTAAGGACTTCATACCTGTAAGACCTATTTATTAGTATCACCATGTTTATTGTATATTGTATTCTATGTGTTGACCACAAGGTTCACTACACAGATTTAGTTACAAGTTTCAAGATCCGAGTCGATCCCTTTGCGTAATGATTGTCCAAGCGTTCCGACTTCCTACACGCAAACACTTACAACAGCCGGCCGCACTTAACACATGTCGACACATTAGATAGCGTCCCGCACGTTCAACACGTCAACACACACACACAACACGTATGTTTGCCCCATCTATCTTGTATAGTCCTAGTCATAAAACAAAGTCAAAATGTCGGTATATTATCTTGTAACCGCTACATAAACAACACTATAAACACAAAGAATCAGTGATTCGAAACTACAGCAGATTTAAAGGGACACACGGCAATCTTAATCAGTTATGGAAAATAAAAAAGAGGACCTATATTATTAATCCAGTATTTGACTTTAAACTTGCATGCATATAAGTAAAATGTAAGTTAATACATGTTTTGATTTTTCTTTATAATTTTATCTTAGTCTTAAATATATTTATTTATTGGTTCAATTCCAATTTTATTTGCACTACTTATTATTAATAATATTGTATACACATGTACATGTGTTGAAACTAGCGCGACGCCACGGGTTTAAAAAAAATCAAATATTATCATGTGGTCCTTTTACACTAGCCTATACATATGCTGTCTATGTTACATTGACAGTAATAAATACAGACATAGGCACGCGTGTTGGATGCATACATGCTTCTAATAATACATGTATGGTATGGAATAAGTATGATGTATAATTAGAACTTATTATATAGTGGAATATGTTTACGTGATCCCTCCAGTTCACTATGTTCACACCTTTATCCTGTCAGTGTTACTGAATGATACTGATATCCGCATCCAGTCCATTATAGGTACCGTAACGAATGATACCGATATCCGCATCCAGTCCATTATAGGTACCGTAACGAATGTCATTAATTACAAAATAAGTTCTCATCGAACGATGCATATTTTAAGGGTTCGGCTAGGGTTTCGATATACTACTAATATATAGATGGTTGTCTGCTGTTTGCTTTACGTCTTTTTCGGCATATTTTAGGCTATATATGACGGTCGAAATTTAGTGGTGGTGGCAGACCACCCACCTTTTTCGGAGCAGAACCAGTACTGTATACTTCCCGCATCCGTAGCGGTGAGAGGCGACAAGGTTTGAAACGCAGGTGTTTGCCATCCCGGCCACGACGCCACTAGATATGTATAAAAGAATGATACCCTGATGAAATACGTATGTAACACTTCTCACATCCACTGCAAACGGCTTAAGCGATATTTCTCTTTAAAGCCACACAGATTAGACTTGATTATCCCAAGAGACCGGTAAGTAATAACATTACTGATTTGTAGTCTGGTCGACATTTTACGGCCGCCATACAGCAATAAACAAATGCTAATATGAATGTCAAAATGTCAATAAATACTGAAAATGGATCCCTTGGAGGTAACACACGCAAACAAGATAATGAAGTTAATAAAGACACGATTAGGGAAATATCGTTTATACGTGGTGTTTGCAGTTGAATGTCTTAAAGAACATGTGTTGTTTGTACCAATATTATGCTGAATTATATGAAAGATTTAAAGGTATAACAAGTCCGAGATGTTATTCATACTCTCGATAAGCATATGAAAACGAGAAAGAAAGATAAGCGATGTAATTAAATCCTATTGTCGATGCGCTTTTTTCAAACAAGGTTTATTTTAAAGGGCTCTCAAAAACTTGAAAACAGGCTGAAAGAAATACCGAAATACCATGAAATATAAAGGAAATATGACCTATTGAAAATGTGCAAAGAAACATAAATGGAGACGGCCAATTTTGAACGATGACGTCATCGTGCCTTTTTACCATATATGGAATAGTGACAAAATGTCTTTTAAAGCATAAAACATCACTGCAAATGAAAAATAAACATACAATTGATACATTTTACATTTGTATATTTAGTTTTTTAATCAATTTGCACCGATTTATTTTGCTTTAAAATGTGTTTTGTCTATATGCCATTTATAGTAAAAAGGCCGCCTCCATTTATGTTCTTTACACATTTTCAATCGGAGGATAGACCGATACACGGGACCACCCGGTTTACGTCCCTATCCGACGGACGAGGCTAAGGGAAAGTGTCTAGCCCAAGAACACACCAACGAAACTCAGTGGCCCCCGGTTACAAATCCGCCGCGCTACCGATTACGTCACGCCAGCCCTGCTAGCCTAGTGAAGATATGCGCTAAAGGGCAGTTATAAAGTCCGTATCTAACGTGCGCTTCGAAAGTATTTAAGAACAAAATGTAAAGCTGAAAGCAATAAAGTAACTTCATTTTCAACACATGTAAGGTTATATATGACGTTTATTGTGGTGGAGGCAGACCACCCCCTATCACTTCTGTACACCTCACGTCATCCGTAAGAATCGACACTTCTTCACTTTGTGTTTAAATAAATGCGTTAATTATGTTTCAGATGTGTATTTGATGTAAGAAACACTCATTTCTGTATGAACGTGCAGGCGGTGTCTTTAATAAAAATATCTTATTGTCGTCTTCAACAAAACACTTTTTGGAACACGAGTGACATTAAAGGTACGTAAGTACGTTTTTTTTAATGCCACCACCCCCGCCACCCCGCCCAAAACACACACACACACATACACTCTATTACCAACAACCACAACCGAAAAATCCACGGTCGGGGAAACATCGGTTTTATCATACTAGTATTTTATTTCCATATACAACATGCATGAATAAATAGTACAAAGTTAAAAATAGTATTGGAACGAAAAAAACAATCTCTTAAGGTTCCTCTCCTTGGTATTTAACACATGCAGTTAATGTGGGCATGGAATCATTGGTAGGTACGTACCATCTGTCAGAAAGTCATAGACGCGCACCTGTCTAGATTTACCGGTTTTCGCCTGCAAGGGTTTTTATTTCTGAATAAACACATATTTGTCATGTTTTATAGGTTATTAGATTTGTATTGGGATATATGCACGCGTTCTTTTGCGTATTAATATTGCATACACATTTTTAAATTAGAGAGAATAACAAAGGTTGTAACATTTAATTTTCACCAAAACCACTTATTTGAAACAAACATATTATCATTACATAATGGGAATTTTCACAATGAAATCAACATTGTTTATATCACGTGACATACTTTTTTGACACCAAAAGGAAAATGCACCAATCACGAACCAATACACACCCAATATGACCAGCGAATATTGACGTTTCCTGTTACATTGAAAGTAAATGGAGCTTGTAAATGCGTATGCAATAAAACGTGCTTTTTGACTGCTAAACATGCTGCATGAAACTGAGGCCCGAGTAAAGTGTTCTCTATTACAAGTAGTGGTATAACGAACAATATCTAGGGTATAACTGTATGATATAATATTTCAAACTTTACTTTTATGAAGACAAAAACAAGTAAATTAACATGAAAGCTGTACATATATTGTGTTGACAAGGCATTGCTTTTAGAATAAAAACACACCAGATCGCAACTAATGAAAGAACGTTTTTTTATGTTTTAATATGTTGATTTTCAGACAAATCGTGAGCGACAATGCGACGCCCGACAACGCGACATCGCGATACGACAGTGCGACATTGCGATACGACAACTCGATGTCGTATTGTAGTAATGTCGCCCACGGCAACGCGACATTCTTTCAATTGTCGTAATGTCGCCAACGACATCGCAACATCGCGACATTACGACAATTGAAAGAATGTCGCGTTGTCGTTGACGACATTACGACAATTGAAAGAATGTCGCGTTACCGTGGGCGACATTACGACAATACGACATAATGTCGCGTTGTCGTGGGCGACAATGCGACGGTCGATAATGCGACATCGCGATACGACATCGCGACATTGCGATACGACATCACGACATAATTTTCATAATGTCGCGTTGTCGTGCGCGACAATGCGACGCCCGACAACGCGACATCCCGACATAATTGTCGCGATGTCGTATCGTAATGTCGCGATGTCGTATCGCAATATCGAGTTGTTGTATCGCAATGTCGCATTGTCGTATCGCGATGTCGCGTTGTCGGGCGTCGCATTGTCGTCCACGACACTGCGACATTGTATCTGGCCCCAACCGGACACCGTAGTTGGGAGGGCCTCAACAACTGAAACAAAATTGAATACCACTATTTTCTCATGGAGTTGTATGTCTAACAGTGATTTACCGGTTCATGCACCTATACAATTGTTCTCTCTCCCAAATACAATGGTCCTTAAAGGACAGTGCAATTTTATTTTTTTTAAACTTGCGGCGTCCTTTAGTTTAACTACATAACTTGTATTGTAAAAACATTAAATGTTAAGTATAACAATAGTATAAAGCATATTGTTTTTGTATATTACTAACTGTTGATTAGTTTATAATATATGTAAACATTCTGATAAATAAGAAGAAAAATTGAACACTCAACATTTAATTAATTATACGCACGCAGGTTTAAAGTCAGAATGATGCTTGATTAATAAACTTAGACGCTACTAATGTTTGATAACAACTTAAAGATTGCCGTGTGTCTCTCTAAGCATTAAAAGTAATATGACGCCTTTCAAAAATCACATTGACATTAACATTTTAGCAAGTATTTGTTTATAGATAAAACTTGAAATATAAATAGTTGTTTGATGGTCTAATTATACAGTAACTGTGTCAAGCTTACAGTGTACATGCTAACGTACAATAGCTAACAGTGGGATTCGAACTTGCAGCGGTGAGGGGCCGAAAGGTTTCCAATGCAGCGTCTTTACCCTCTCGACCACGGATGGGAATTGCATCAGAGGTAAGGAAGTGATTACTAAGTAATTAATGTATGCGACATTACTGTCACATTGCTGGGTCCAATTACTGTCAAATTACTGAGTCACATTACTGTCCAATTGCTGGATCACATTACTGTCATATAATTGTCACATTGCTGGGTCACATAACTGTCCCATTGCTGGGTCACATAACTGTCACAGTGCTGGGTCACATTACTGTCACATTGCTGGGTCACATTACTGTCACATTGCTGGGTCACATAACTGCCACAGTGCTGGGTCACATTACTGTCACATTGTTGGGTCACATAACTGTCACAGTGCTGGGTCACATTACTGTCACAGTGCTGGATCACATTACTGTCACATTGCTGGGTCACATAACTGTCACATTGCTGGGTCATATTACTGTCACAGTGCTGTGTCACATTACTGTCACATTACTGTCACAGTGCTGGGTCACATTACTATCACATTGTTCTCACATTACTGCCACATTGCTGTGTCACATTACTGTCACATTACTGTCACATTACTGAGTCACATAACTGTCACATCACCGAGTCTCATTACTGTCACATTGATGGGTCACATTACTGTCACATTGCTGGGTCACATTACTGTCACATTGTTCTCACATTACTGCCACATTGCTGGGTCACATTACTGTCACATTACTGTCACATTACTGAGTCACATAACTGTCACATCAAAGAGTCTCATTACTGTCACATTGCTGGCTCACATAACTGTCACATTGTTCTCACATTACTGTCACATTGTTCTCACATTCCTGTCACATTGCCGGGTCACATTACTGTCACATTACTGAGTCAAATTACTGTCACATTACCGAGTCGCATTAATGTCATATAACTGGGTCACATTACTGTCACATTACTGTCACATTACTGAGTCACATAACTGTCACATCACCGAGTCTCATTGCTGTCACATTACTGGATCACACTACTGTCACAATAATGTCACATTACTGTCACATTACTGTAACATTACCGAGTCATATTACTGTCACATAACTATCGCATTACTGTCACCTTACTGAGTCACATAACTGTCATATAAGTATTACTGTCACATTACTGTCACATTGCTGGGTCACACTACTGTCACACTACTGTCACGTTACTGTCACACAACTGTCACATTACTTTCACACAACTGTCACATTACTGTCACATTACTGAGTCACATTACTGTCACAATACTGAGTCACATTACTGTCACATTACTGTCACGTTACTTTCACACAACTATCACATTACTGTCTGTCACATTACTGAGTCACATTACTGTCACATAACTGTCACGTTACTGGGTCACATTACTGTCACATTACCGAGTCTCATTACTCATACATTACTGGGCCACATTACTGTCACATTACTGTGTCACATTACAGTCACATTACTGTCACGTTCCTGTCGCATTACTTTCAAATTACTTTTACATTACTGTCGCATTACCGAGTCTCATTACTGTCACATTACTGGGCCACATTACTGTCACATTACTGTCACATTACTTACTGTCACATTACTGAGTCACTTTACTGTCACATTACTGTCACGTACTGTCGCATTACTTTCACATTATTTTTACATTTCTGAGTCACACTACTGTCACATTACTGTCGCATTACTGTCACATTGCTGGGTCCTATTACTGTCACATTACCGAGTCTCATTACTGTCACATTACTAGGCCACATTACTGTCACATTACTGTGTCACATTACTGTCACATTACTGTCACATTACTGAGTCACGTTACTGTCACATTACTGTCACATTACTATCACATTACTATCACATTACTGTCGCATTACTGTCACATTACTGAGTCACACTACTGTCACATTACTGGGTCACTCTACTGTAACATTACTGGCACATTACTGTCACATTACTGTCACATTACTGAATCACATTACAGTCACATGACTCGGTCCCATTACTGTAACATTATTGTCACATTGCTAAGTCACATTACTGTCACATTGCTGTCACATTACTGTCACATTGCTGGGTCACATTGCTGTCACGTTACTGTCACATTGCTGGGTCACATTACTGTCACATTGCTAGGTCGCATAACTGTCACATTACTATCACATTACTGTCGCATTGCTGAGTTACATTACTGTCACATTACTGAGTCGCATTACTGTCACATTGCTGGGTCATATTGATGCGTCACATTACTGTCACATTACTGAGTCACAATACAGTCACATGACTCGGTCCCATTACTGTAACATTATTGTCACATTGCTGAGTCAAATTACTGTCACATTGCTGTCACATTACTGTCACATTGCTGGGTCACATTTCTGTCACATTGCTAGGTCGCATAACTGTCACATTACTGTCACATTACTGTCGCATTTCTGAATTACATGACTGTCACATTGCTGCGTCACATTGCTGTCACATTACTGTCACATTGCTAAGTCACATTGCAGTCATATTGCTGCGTCACATTACTGAGTCACATGACTGTCACATTACTGAGTCACATGACTGTCACATTACTGTCACATTACTGTCACATTGCTGGGTCACATTACTAAGTCACATTGATGGGTCACATTACTGTCACAGTGCTGGGTCACATTACTAAGTCACATTACTGTCACATTACTGTCGCATTACTGTCACCTTACTGAGTCACATAACTGTCATAATTATTACTGTCACATTACTGTCACATTGCTGGGTCACACTACTGTCACACTACTGTCACGTTACTGTCACACAACTGTCATATTACTGTCACACAACTGTCACATTACTGTCACATTACTGAGACACATTACTGTCACATTACTGTCACGTTACTGTCACGTTACTGTCACGTTACTGTCACATTACTGAGTCACATTACTGTCACATTACTGTCACATTACTGTCACGTTACCGGGTCGCATTACTGTCACATTACCGAGTCTCATTACTCTCACATTACTGGGCCACATTACTGGGCCACATTACTGTCACATTACTGTGTCACATTACTATCACATTACTGTCACATTACTGAGTCACTTTACTCTCACATTACTGTCACGTTACTGTCGCATTACTTTCACATTACTTTTACATTTCTGAGTCACACTACTGTCACATTACTGTCACATTACTGGGTCACATTACTGTCACATTACCGAGTCTCATTACAGTCATATTACTGGGCCACATTACTGTCACATTACTGTCGCATTACTGTCACATTACCGAGTCTCATTACTGTCACATTACTGGGCCACATTACTGTCACGTTACTGTCGCATTACTTTCACATTACTTTTATATTTCTGAGTCACACTACTGTCACATTACTGTCGCATTACTGTCACATTACTGGGTCACATTACTGTCACATTACCGAGTCTCATTACTGTCACATTACTGGGCCACATTACTGTCACGTTACTGTCGCATTACTTTCACATTACTTTTATATTTCTGAGTCACATTACTGTCACATTATTGAGCCACATTACTGTCACATTACTGTGTCACATTACTGTCACGTCACATTACTGTCACATTACTGTCACGTTACTGTCACATTACTGTCACATTACTGTCACATTACTGTCACATTACTGAGTCACACTACTGTCACATTACTGGGTCACACTACTGTTACATTACTGGCTTATTACTGTCACATTACTGTCACATTACTGAGTCACATTACAGTCACATGACTTGGTCCCATTACTGTAACATTATTGTTACATTGCTGAGTCACATTACTGTCACATTGCTGTCACATTACTGTCACATTACTGTCACATTACTGTCACATTGCTCGGTCACATTGCTGTCACGTTACTCTCACATTGCTGGGTCACATTACTGTCGCATTGCTGAGTTACATTACTGTCACATTACTGGGTCGCATTACTCTCACATTGCTGGGTCACATTGCTGCGTCACATTGCTGTCACATTTCTGCGTCACATTGCTGTCGCATTGCTAGGTCGCATAACTGTCACATTACTGTCACATGACTCGGTCCCATTACTGTAACATTATTGTCACATTGCTGAGTCACATTACTGTCACATTGCTGTCACATTACTGTCACATTGCTGGGTCACATTGCTGTCACGTTACTATCACATTGCTGGGTCACATTACTGTCACATTGCTAGGTCGCATAACTGTCACATTGCTGTCACATTGCTGCGTCACATGACTGTCACATTACTGTCACATTACTGTCACATTACTAAGTCACATTGCTGGGTCACATTACTAAGTCACATTGCTGGGTCACATTACTGTCACATTACTGTCGCATTACTGTCACATTACTGTCACATTACTAAGTCACATTGCTGGGTCACATAACTGTCACATTACTGTCACATTACTGAGTTACATTACTGTCACATTACTGTCACATTAGTGAATGAATGAATGATGTTATACGACACGTCGCCATATAGGTCAAATTGCGCGGAAGAAAACGATAAAATATTTTGAATAAATGATTGCATAAGGTATTAGAAATTAAATGTAAAACATATGTAGATATAAAAATTTACAAATACTTATGATATGGTAAAACTACTAACTATGCATATTAAGATCAACACATGGATCATTTTAGAGCTTTGCCTTTTTAAATTTGACTTTAGTTTACTTCATACACACATCTCGTAATGTGAGAACATATTTTCAACTTACTTGTTAAATGAGTGACGCATCAATTTCTAAGAAACCGATAACCTCGAATCTGGGCTTTTGTGTCAAAATTGTGTCTAAGACACATGTTCTTGTTATTGTTTAATCATACTTTATAGCAGGATTAAGTCGATACTTGACACACGTTGAATAAATAAGAATGAAGGTTATATGTTTGTCTTAACATAGTTAACATGTAACTTAACGCACAAATAGTTTAACCAAACAGGTCGCCCTCATAAGGTACATCACTGGACACATCTGTGGTTGCTGCAGTGCTACGGCTCATGGTTAGGCTAAAAGAACTTATACCTGAGTTTACTGTAACCCGACCGACCCTCTGAACCCCCCCCCCCCCCCCCCCCCGACTCCATTTTTTTTTTGTAAAAATAATTATGTTCGCGCGATCAAGGCCGACTCTATGCTCATAGTCCTGCTGTTGGAACTGACCCTCTTCCGGACATGCGAAAAATAAATTCAACTGTTTTACCCCTTTGCAATAATTGCAAGTGATTGAGAAAAGAGCCAGTTGTTGCCATGCCTTTTGGGAAACAATAAAACATACACAATTTCATATTGTTATCTATTGTAGTTTTTAAAATACCACATTTTCCCATTCATCAAAGCTCATCGCCACCTTAAATGTAACTTCGCCAAAAAATAAAATAAAAAAATAAAATAAAAAAATGCCTACCTACCTACCCTATTTTTTTCAGCAATGTTACAGTAAACACAGGTATAATCTTATGAACATTTATAGAAAATAACGTTTCTCTTGGCTCAACAAGGTAACTAAATTCATTCTATGTGTCATACTATTTGAGGCTCCCTCTGAAAAATTAGTATGACACAAATCCGTGTGAATTTATGAAATTAACGTATCTGAAGTGCGTGGTCCAATGGTAAAGTGTTGGATTCCAAATCGAGAGAACGTGGGTTCGATGCTCGCCGTGGCCATGTTATTTATCCTTGGGAAATCCACATCGCTTAGTACTGGAGAATTATTTATGTAAGTTCCAAAAACTTGTTTCGCAATCGACAAAAAGAGATATGTTTAAAATAAAAACGAAACTATTCAATAAATAACTTAACGTATAAATAAGCATATTTGACTGCACCCGGCAGTCCCCTTTAATCCGGATGACATTTAGGAAAATAGTGAGGTTTTGTGCACTCTATATTAACTGGTTTAAAAGGCTAGCTGCCGTTTTACCACTGTCCGTTTCAATGCGATACCCCTGTTGTCTACCGTTATATGTTTGTGTTCAGGATAAAGGCGCATTCCATGTCTATGCCACAACAGCATGCCTACACAATTTGTACCTTTCGTGTGTATAAGCGTTTATTTATCCTCGCTGTATTGCACTAAGCATTTTAGCGAGCAGACCTAGGTTTAAAGTCTCATCCGAAGGACTGGTAAGGTAGGAAA
This sequence comes from Cyrtodaria siliqua, assembly GCA_037043455.1. Taxonomy (NCBI): domain Eukaryota; kingdom Metazoa; phylum Mollusca; class Bivalvia; order Adapedonta; family Hiatellidae; genus Cyrtodaria; species Cyrtodaria siliqua. The sequence continues at coordinate 325,080 of JAWPHD010000300.1, read as the reverse complement.
TACTTTTGAAATATTACGATAATTAACCCAAATTCGGTCCTGGCTGGGATTGAACGCGCGATCCCTGGGTTACTAAGTTTACACCACGGCGCTACCTTTGCCAGAATACCTTATATATAGCCATCAGCATTGGCGTGTGGAGAAAGGCTTGCCATCAGCGATCAATAGATAAGTGAAACACTTTTCTCGCACTTTTTTTGAAACAATCAGCTATTTTACCCGAAATTAAACGTACATATCCTGTCAAATACGAATAACTGATTCAAATACATACAAACTATACATACAAACTATACATACAAACTATACATACAAACTACACACACAAACAATACATACAAACTATACATACAAACTATACATACAAACTTAAATCAAGATTGAAACATTATCATTAAGCATACACTGAACAAAAATCCTAATTACTCACTTTTGTATCTTAACTAATTTTCTTCTTTTAATTACATTTTAGAAAACGTGTGTGATAAGGATTTTAATTTGACCAATAGTCTAGTATACTCGTATATCAATTTCTCTCAATGATGGTTTTCTGAAATTGGAATTTTGTTTTTATATTTTAATAAAGCAAAGTTGTACACCACTAAGTCTTGACGCACGTTTGCATTTATATTAATCAACTTTGAGCTCGATCCCTTGATTTTGTAAGTGTACTGTTCGTAAATTCTCAAAGAAATTGTGTTTGATTATATTAAATATTTAAATCTTTCAAACTACAGGTAATTCATATTACAAAATGTAACCATGGGCTGATATAGATATAACACAAAATTAATATTGTTACAATTTTAGCCTATACTTTCTAAAAATTTGGTATTTTAATGTTTATATTTAGATATGTTAACGTTTATATGCAGGTGCTAGTGTGTCCTGTGTCCTGTACCATATTTTTTCGTTAAACTCAGTTTAATTTATTTAATATATTATTTATTTAATAACATGTAAAAAGAAATCATTAAATACGCTATCTGGGTCGCCGGAACGGCCTTGAATTAATTCTGAAATCCCTGTCCATAACTCGCACTCGCATATTAGAAAATGTATTTCTTCACACTTATTGGTTGCATTTCTGATTTAACAAAAACATGTTCGTTAAAATAAATAATGTCCTCTTCTGCTTGAATGAACGGGTCAGTGGATTTGTTTATTGCCTTAAAATAATCTGCAACATTCTCAGAGCCTATGCTGCTTGCCTTACTGGACACTTTAGATTTTTTCAGTAAATTCCAACATAATTGCTTTATTTTTTTTGTACACTACCATATTTGCAATAACGTTGGATTACGTTATGCAATGTGATCAACGATAATATACGAGGTGTGATTATTAAATGGGGCTTAGGCTCGCTATGAAACAAACGTTCTAAGATTTGTCTTTCGTTCCAATCCTATTAACTATGTACTGTACCAATATCATGAATATACATTCGTATATGTTGTAAAACTGTTGAAATAAAATATGTTTAAACCAATCGAAAATTCTTATAAAACCTCTATATTGTACAAACCTTGGATTAAGTATACAATTATAGTTTGTCCCTGTGAACACCGAATACAAAAATGTAATTATAAATGTTAATTATTTCATTTTGCAGGTTCATCAGATGAGCGTCTGTCTGACACTGATTGGCGATTTGCGGTGGTTGTGAAGCTGTGCAAGCCGTTTAGGTTATAATAGCGTAAATGAGTCTCCATTGCCCTTCCATAGTGAAGTTAGAATGTTGACAACCTGTTAAAAACTCAAACCTCGTTAGCATTCTGGGAAACTTACTTCATCATGCAAATAAACGTCTGCTATTAAACATCAACAAGGAAATAAGGGTTTAATACCTTCTATGAAACATTTCTTTAGTTGTATACTAACACCGGGTCAAAGGTCAACACTATTTTTCCCCTTGCAATTTCATACCCTGTCTACTTTCACTTCTCAAATTTATATCAAAAACTGTCAAAAACATGATGAGCTGCATTTTCAAATATCAACAACATGTCCAGAATACAGTTACAGCCAAAAAACAACAGGAAACTGCACTAAAAAAGTTTTTAAAGAAAAAAATATTAGCGCTCTTTAATACAGAACTACTTTCGACTGCACCAGGCGAGCACATCCTGTTGTATTAGTGTAATTAGACTGTTATCGACGCGCGCTGTTATAGACGTTATATTTGAACGCATGTAAATTGTTGTGTCATTTAGTGGATCATCAGTAGTATTAGCCGTTGACAGTTTCGATACATTTGTGTTTGCATCTCGGAGTACGACAGTGAACAACACATTTATAAATCGCATTCTACCAAGTAATTTCTTACTGTAATGCGTTTAGAATAAATAGGATTCAGACGAATTTTTTTCTTCTCTAAACATGCATATGGTTGTTGTTGTTGTTGTTGTTGTTGTTGTTGTTGTTGTTGCTGCTGCTGCTGCTGCTGCTGTTGCTGCTGCTGCTGCTGCTGCTGTTGTTGTTGTTTTCTTTCCCCCCCCACCTTTTTTGGCAATATTTTCGCTTTAAGTCCAAGTATAAACGAGCATTCACAACATCTCCATCTATTGAGCTATATCAAGACGCCATCTTGTTTGTAGAATTATTTAAAGTATAATTTTAAAGATAACATCTACCATCCGCTATGTTACTAGGACATGTTTTAACAAATAGTTCACACACTTATTGTGGTGTATCCCTAATGATTATCTCCAACTTAAGTCAGTGATATTCCGAATGCTGGTGCAATGTCGAGACTGTGCGAATGGTATGAATTAATGTCTTTGTTTATAGAGGGTGACCCAATTAGCCAACATTAATCTCCCTTGGGGCCCTCTGTAAAGTCATACATATACAATGTAAAACTTATATACTATAACAAAACAGAGATATTTCCTTTACTTATTGCGCTCGCATACATGCAAATACACACGCACGCACACACATTTACAGTCATGTACCCATTCATTCTTAATATATATACATAATTATATACATGGTTTGTGGTGGTTGTTGGCATAATAAAGTACCAAACGGTACACAAGATGTCAATAATTATCTAAAACTGCCAAACATAACAATACTTTTACAATAATATTACATTATGATTGTGATTTCAGCCATTTAACACAGTGAGATGTAAAGGTTTTTAAAGAAGTACATTCTCTAATATATGAAGGAATGCTATTCCACACAATTGTTCCAGAGTATGACATACTCCTTTTAAATATTTCCTTGTTTGGTCTTGGTATGGGTAAGTTCAGCTACTGAGTTCATACAGTTTCCTACCCACATGCAATTCATTCATTTCGTGTCGTTTCACAGTGTGCTTCCGAACGTAGATGGAATTGAATTGAATTTGGTTTTAAGGCGCACCAAACATGAAAGGTTATATGGCGCCTAAAACGTAGATGGAATTAGTCGAGCGATTATGGACTTCCAATATCAGAATGAGTAAAACTATAATAGAACTGCTCTAATCTGAGCAACATGCATAACATAGCAATAGTAACAGCATTAGTACTGGTTTGGCAAAATATTAATTTTAAACGAGTTTTTGCAAAGGACTTCTAGATTGCGAGTCTTCCTGCGCCAAAACGACGAGTTCCAACTTATACTGTGCCATACTCATTCACTAACTTTTATATTGTATAATTTGAATTTGTTGATTATTATTTTTCAAGACTGTAATCGTTTCTTTTTCCATAGCGTTAGATTTACATGGAAATCGTACATGTTTGTTAATTTCCAGTGTGTGCGAATATAGTGTGTAATTAACAGAATGAAAACCCACATTGTCAACCTTTCTCGTAGGCCTACTTACTAACTCAATTTAACTTCACTATTGTTTTAACATCATGCTAACCAGGTCTGTTTGGCCAAATCCAAATATCCCGTAAACATTAGAATACCATAGTATACATCATAACCGCTAGTCCTATACTAATATTAATATCGTTTATTTCCATACAAACCCTATACATCTATACATGCATCACCGGTATGCATGCATAACCTATAATTAGAAAGGTTGACATGGTGGGATTGCATTATCGTCATCTACAGTACTGCTGTGTTGATTTCCGTAATCCGGAAACGAACAGAGATTCGGCAGTTCCTCTTTGCCACTTTGCCATCCATCCCTAAGGTTCTGAATGGTAATGGTGTACAACTATACAATATAAAATCTCTGTCGTGAAGGTGAATCAACGACAACGGTCACATTCGGTATCTTTGAAATTAAGATCCGGACGTCCGGGATTCGAGCCTCGCCGGTGCCACCTAGTTTCGTCGGTTTTCCTTGGGAAATCCATCATGAGTATAATATAATGGGAAATCTCACCGAGGGTCAGAATTGCAACCAGGGATAAGGCTCTGCCAAGTTGCTGCATGATTGCAATTCTGATGGATTATACTTCCCCCATTACGGCCACCCTGGATTATTCTTCCCCCATTACGGCCACCCTGGATTATTCTTCCCCCATTACGGTCACCCTGGATCATTCTTCCCCCATTACGGTCACCCTGGATTATTCTTCCCCCATTACGGCCACCCTGGATTATTCTTCCCCCATTACGGTCACCCTGGATTATTCTTCCCCCATTACGGTCACCTGGGATTATTCTTCCTCCAATACGGTCACCCTGGATTATTCTTCCCCCATTACGGCCACCCTGGATTATTCTTCCCCCATTACGGCCACCCTGGATTATTCTTCCCCCATTACGGTCACCCTGGATTATTCTTCCCCCATTACGGCCACCCTGGATTATTCTTCCCCCATTACGGTCACCCTGGATTATTCTTCCCCCAATACGGTCACCCTGGATTATTCTTCCCCCATATCGGCCACCCTGGATTATTCTTCCCCCATTACGGCCACCCTGGATTATTCTTCCCCCATTACGGCCACCCTGGATTATTCTTCCCCCATTACGGCCACCCTGGATTATTCTTCCCCCATTACGGCCACCCTGGATTATTCTTCCCCATTACGGCCACCCTGGATTATTCTTCCCCAATTACGGCCACCCTGGATTATTCTTCCCCCATTACGGTCACCCTGGATTATTCTTCCCCCATTACGGCCACCCTGGATTATTCTTCCCCCATTACGGTCACCCTGGATTATTCTTCCCCCATTACGGTCACCCTGGATTATTCTTCCCCCAATACGGTCACCCTGGATTATTCTTCCCCCATATCGGCCACCCTGGATTATTCTTCCCCCATTACGGCCACCCTGGATTATTCTTCCCCCATTACGGCCACCCTGGATTATTCTTCCCCCATTACGGTCACCCTGGATTATTCTTCCCCCATTACGGTCACTCTGGATTATTCTTCCCCCATTACGGCCACCCTGGATTATTCTTCCCCCATTACGGCCACCCTGGATTATTCTTCCCCCATTACGGCCACCCTGGATTATTCTTCCCCCATTACGGTTACCCTGGATTATTCTTCCCCCATTACGGTCGGCCACCCTGGATTATTCTTCCCCCATTACGGTCACCCTGGATTATTCTTTCCCTGGATTATTCTTCCCCCATTACGGCCACCCTGGATTATTCTTCCCCCATTACGGTCACCCTGGATTATTCTTCCCCTGGATTATTCTTCCCCCATTACGGCCACCCTGGATTATTCTTCCCCCATTACGGCCACCCTTAAACATAATTATGTTTGCCCTTTCCCGAACATAATTTCAAATTTCGGGACGGTAGGTAGGCAAAGGAACTTTTTTATTTAAAGAAAAATATAAAAAAATAACAAAACGATGACATTTTTTAATTAATAAATTGAACTGACATGTATTTATCAATGAAAACCAATACAACGTTTTAAAAACAAGATAGCCAACATGGCCCTAATTCGCTCACCTGATAAACGTGTCCATTGAAGACACTTGCAGCAGTAACAGTTCAAGTGGGTCAGATAAAAATGTCTGGTAAGTTAAGTGAAGAGTTTTCAATATATTCCCTTGTAAAACTGTGACCCGCGGACAAGGCACATTAAACACTTGGTCACCATTCAAACAGGCTTGGTACTGCATGCTTGGTGGTGGACCCTTTTACAGTTCGCCACTATGCTTTCCTCTTTAATTGTACGATGACCGGACAGGCTGTGGACCCTATGATGACGCCTACCTAAACCCCATTGGGACGGTGGCGTTTGATGTTTGTCCATGATCTTTCTTGTCGTGCCCTTAATGGTGTATTCTCTTACTGCTCTGGCTTCTGCCAAGTCATTGAGTACCTTCATTGTGGCTTTCTAGGCTATTGTTTTTTTGTATTATATGTACACGAGCATATTTGTGTTTTACTTATATTGCCTATTGATGCTGCCTTGTTGGTTAGAGATTAGATCATGGCGGGGATTTCTTCATTTACACTGTCCTGTTTTAATGGGATGACAGTAGGGTAAGTGTGAGGTTTGGTGCACCCTAGAACCGGTTTAAACCCCCAGTGGCCTACTTTGCCACTGACCGTTCCAAGGCGGTAGCCCTATTGTCAACCCTTTTGTGTTTGTGATGTCGTTTGTATTTATTATTACTTTTGCCTTCTTGTTTGTCTGTTTGCGTGTTTGTTTCTGTGTTTTGTGGATGACTGTCCTCCTTGAATGCTACTTTCCCTGTCCGATATTTTTATATTTCTTTTGGTAGTGGACCATTGGATATGGTTCATGCAAAATATACTCAGCAAAAGTAGAAACATCCCTCTTTTAAGCTGTGATTTGCCTAGGGTTGACTTTGTTACACTTTCTACATCAATCTAGATCAAATTTCATCATTTTATACCTATCACTCAATCATTCTGATCAATATTAATAATCATCAAAAACCAAAGTTTGTCTGTTGCTGCTAAAACATGTTTTATTCAAATTGCGAAATCACTATATTTTTTATTATAAAGCGAGGTAATCTGAAAATATGCGTTCTTGAAAGCTGTATGGCGCAAAAATGACTGAAAAAATCAGCGTCCTTTCCCTGTTTTTGTGGTGATGAGGTCATTCTCTGTATATTTCAATATAACAAAACTGTGTTAACTCAAAGTTTTAACCACAAGACCCGGAAATGCTGTTTAAACCAAATCAAGGGGAATAAGTTTGCCCACAAGTTTGATTCATAGCGGAAATTACAGAGTTTCTTTATTCCTTTAGTATAGCCATGTAAAGCATCTCAAATGTTTTGTTTAAACATATTTATTTTACATCGATTGCGAAACAACTTCTTGCAACTTATATTAATCACTCTCGATGGCTTCCTGGGTAGAACCAGTACTAAGTAATGTGGATTAATTATCTTGCTCAAGGATAAATAACGTGGCCGCGACGGAGTGTCGAACCCACGACCTCTCGATCAGGAGTTCGGCGCTCTACCACTGGACCACGCATCTCAAATGTTGATAACACTATTAACATAATTATAACTCCAGTGACCTAATGGCATAGGTATTTATACTAGGTATAAACCTATTTATACTGGTTGAGACATAGTTCCTTTTAAAACAATAAAATCTAAACGTTGTGTGACAATCCCTGAAAACAGGTGACTTTCGTTTTTGGGAAGCATTCAACGTGTTTGGTGTAGATTTCTCTTTAAAATGTAATAGCTATCCACCTTCCAGAAACTATGAAACTGTGATGCTTCGCATTACTTTTGATTTAACCCTTTCGGCGCCAAATGTATAGCGAAAAGTTTCTCTCAGCGCCAAGTATTTTTGGTAAATGTTGAAAAATCAATAGTGATGCTACTAAAACTTCTGTAACTTTTTTATTTTTAAAGGTAATATCTTCAAATTTGGAGAGATACTAGATTATGATATGTACTTATAAAATATATAACAATTAACACATAAACATACTTTATTACAATTTCTCATAATACCAAATATGGTAAAAATAAAATAATTGTTTGACTTTTTTTTTCTTTTCTATATACAGCCTATCAAAATTCATATTGTCTTGCATTACAGTTATTTACACATATATTTTACACTATATGACACATACTTAATAGTTCTGTCAAATATTTACTTGAATTTATTCAATATTAGTAAAATAAAATGTAAATTCCAAACTGTAAACAAATATTTTTGTTTTCAAATTGACCATAATTTCGGATAAACGAAATTCGGATATATTGAAAAAGTAATATTTTTTATACAATGCTTTTATAATTTGTAAATACATGACATATAAATATAAAGTACATACATGTATGCTATTTGTTACGACAAAAAACACTTGATTCACGTTTTTATCAAAGAAAAATAAAGCAGAAAATAATCAACAAGCCTGATTCTTCATTTACCGATCGTGTTTGCGACCTAGATGACTGAATAGACATCGTATGTTCACTAAAATCACTCTCAGAACTATCATCGATGATCAGGCATATCCGAATCATATTCTCAATTAATTCCGTTGCTATCACTTTCATTTATTAGCATATCAAGCACTTCTTGTCCACTATACTTTCGCTTTCCACTGGCGGAAGCCATTTTGATTTGATCAAAGTCAACTTGAAAGTTCTGTATCGTAAATTTATATATATTTACACTAAAAATGCGATTTTTTTAACAAAATAAACAACCATTTGATAATTAAAGCCTCGTTTTGAAAGATAGCTTGGGAATACCGGTGTATCATGAGAATATTCACTCTATATAAATCGCTTTTTAAGGACAATCGATTTTGCCGCAAAAATGCGACTTCGGCGCTCAGCCAGGCAGTCGCATTTTTGCGACTTCGGCGCCGAAGAACAATCGAAAGGTGGACAAATTCGATGCCTATTTATGTTTGATTATCATATTATTATAATTATTGTTTAAATACACATTAACAGACACTCGATAACATCTAAATGTGATAACCTACCCGAAGAAAAACATAATTGACCTGTCAATTTGGCACTTAAACAACCCCAATAAAAACGCCAAATTAACTAATAACTGAATGTTTTTGAGGTTCAATGCAGCATCTACCGCGCTTTGAAAAGAGTTTTTTTCTTCGCTAATATATTTCGGATCGCTTTGGTTTCGTTCATGCTTTTTTTTTTGTTTTCTTTGCGCAGGAGATATCAAAATAAGTCAGAAATTAGTCTTCAAAACCTGATATGGTAAAATTCAGTTGAAATAAACAGGGGCGGATCGAGAATTTGATATTGGGTCGGGGGCGTAACTTTTCCAAACGGGGTTGACAAGTAAAAAAAATAATAATATTAATAATAAAAATAATTAAAAAAAAAATCTTTTCAAATTAAAACAATTGTTTTTGCAAATTCTTGGGGGAGGCGTAAACAAATTCCCCTAAAGAATGGCATCTTTAAAAAAACGTCTTTTGTTTTGTTGTTTTTTGGCACCCCCTTTGACTGACCCTATTTTAAACGTCGGAACACTGTATACTTACTGTATAGTTATGTTTATATGAGCGTGGAGTTTGACTTGAAAATAAATTAACTTATTGCAGTTTGTTCACTAAAACATGTAAAAAGGAATATTCTCTTGTTAGTTTTTTTTTTTTTTCTTTTTTCAAATACATGTTCTAACCCATTTTCATTCATTACTGTGTCATTTTAAACCATGTTCTTCGTCTGTTTTCTAAAATCGACCTTGCGAATTTCAGGTCGGTTCAAACTTCGCACTAGATATGTAGAGAGCTCCGATTATTTGATTTTATTATTTCTTACGGCTTAGAATAAGACCTCCCTTCAACTGAGTTCGACCTCTCTGCAATTGTAATGAGCATCTCTTCAGTTGAATAATTGAATTGAATTGGATTTTATAGTCGCACCAACAGCTAAGGTCATATGGCGACTTTCCAGCTTCCACTGGTGGAGGAAGACCCCAGGTGCCCCTCCGGGCAATTTTCGTGCACGGGCGGGCACCTGGGTAGAACCAGCGACGTTCCGCAAGCCAGCTGGATAGCTTCCTCACATAAAGATTCCTAGGCCCCTGAGGAATCGAACCTACAGCGGTGAGGGGCAAGTGATTGCAAGTCAGAGACTCTAACCACTCGGCCAAGGACGCCCCTCAGTTGAATAAGACCTCGGTACAATTCAGTTGCAAATGAACATTGGTCTAACTCACTTGAATAGAGGTTGAAGTCAATTGAAGAGTCTAATTAAGTTGAACCTCTCTTTAACTGAATTAGACCAAGGCTCAACTGTTGAAGAGAGTTTCATTTTAAGTTGGCGTTCCAGTAAGTACTATTATAAACATGTTTAATTAAAACAACTTGTTCGGCTAGCGCAGTGTATAGCAATTCGAAATTGTTATGAAAGCTTCCTGATTTGAGCCCTGAATCAGGTTTTTTTTCTTCCGAAAGACACACTAAGCATGTCTTTACATAGCGATTTATTGTCCCGCTGTGGATTTCTACTATTATATATTGTATTTATAAACGGATTACCACATTCCACAAGGAAGCAGTCTCATTGACGTCTTACCGTTTAATTAAAGGGATATACCACAGACATATTAATAAAGTCTGTGGATATACGGTAATCTTGAATGTCTTAAGCATTACAATATACAACGTTATTTCTGAATCTAGAATATGTTTTTAAAAACCTACTTACATATAATTAAACATAAGGTACTGACATTTGGAGTGTCCATATGATCTTTAGAATCGTTATTCTAGCATGCATATAGTAAATTATATGTAACACTCGTGAAAATACAAGTTTTCTAATAGTACTGTTATTAGTGATTGTATGAAATTACCCTCGAGTCAGTAATACCTATTTGTGCTGAAATTGTGAGCAGAACTGTACATTTAAAAAAAAATCTAATATTTAATCCTAAATGTATCTCTAAATATAACGCACTAAACCTGTTTAGTGCACACTCTTATAGTGTAACGACATTCCGTGGGGTACGATGAAGGTGTGTGAAGTTTCATGAACCTATTTTTAACAATTTTAAGTTATGGCCAGTTAATGAGCTTGGTTAGGTTGCAGGTTAAAAAAAAAATTATATAGAAAAGGGCATTACTCTGCCGAAATGAGTTATCGAGTGTTTTTTAATGTGTATTTAAACAATAATTATAATAATATGATAGCAAAACATAAATAGGCATCTCTCAAAATAGTGTCCACCTTGAGTTTGTTCTTATTTCATAGCACGCCTGCAGTGTAGGTTGCACGACTGTACGGCTGCGCATTTTTTTGCGATAATTCTTCTTCATTTTGCCATCATTGTGTCTACAAATTCGCATATGCACGTCAGATATATCTATGGCTGGGAAATTCACAAAATAAATGTAAAGGTCTGAATATTGAATATTGAAAAAGATAGCATATACATGTGTTATGCGACCCCCGACCCACCCACCACGCTAGAATAGGGCGACCTTACCAACGTGACGTCATGGCGTGTCATATAAGAGTCATGTAAGATAGAGTTTTATCCAATTTCTAGTCATCTGAGATAGGTGTTTTCCTCATGTGAGATATAGAGAATATTATGTCAGTGCCTTTTACTATCAAGTTTATTAGGTGAGGCTCAGAAAACGAAGAATGTCGAGGCTATGTAGAGCCATTCTTCGTTTTCGTGCCGAGCCTAATACACTTGATAGTAAAAGGCACTGTCATAATATTCTATTTATCATGTAGATTATCCACATTTTCTGTATGATTATTATTATCACCTATTTCTCAGAATGTTACGCTTATCGAGGACGCCGCCATGTTGTTGTTTTTTGTTTGTTTTATGACGTCAGACAACGCTACGTGCTTGATGTCAGATAACCAATCGTGAACGCTCGGCCAATCCCGTCATTCCTCGGGATCCCGCCGCCTCGTGTGTATTACGGCGCTTCTGTATGTTCAAAATCTTCACATTCTGTTAGCCGGAAGGCAACGGCACAGCAAATAGTGCACTGTTGCTAAGCAGTTGCTACATAAACAATATGGCCGCTTGCCACACGTGTTGATGTAAGATTTGCGTTGCATGTTTGTTATTTACAATACAGATAAAGGTTTTATCACTGCTTTCACGTTAATAAACTATAGATGGAGCAATCGGCTAAATGACATTGCAAAATGTTGAAGATAACTTTGATTTTGAATGCAAATTCTTTTTGCGGGAATCGGACGCGCGTCACACTAGTATGACGTAACCAATATGGAAACCTGCGTATTACATTCGAGTCATGCTGCGAAGCAGTGTACGAGATGTTGCGAATGGTCAGATAACGTTACGTACAATAAACGCCGAGGGATTCCGCATTGATTTGCTCTATTGGTCAGTGCCTAATAAAGCAAAATTTATTAGGTCACCCCTTTGTTAGGCAGAAAAGTGCATATCTGCATGATACAATTCTATCTCACATGACATGTGACTCTTACATGAAACGTCATGCCTCACGTTGGTGACGTCGCCTTATTCTAGCGTTAAATCAAATATGCCTGCACTAAGTGCATAATGGGAGAAAAATAATCCATCATGAGTTTATCCATGTGAGATAGGTAAACCTCACCCTCGGGATCAGAATTGCAACCAGGAACTCGGCAGAGACTCGTCCTTGGTTACAATCCTGACACACATGGATATTCATGCTGGATTCTTATATTCCCTTAGCCTCGTCTGTCGTATGGTGGCCTAAAGAGTGCGGTCCCGTGTATCGGAATATATCCTCCGAGCACATTTAATATAACCATAGGAATATATTTGTTAAGTTCTAGGTTTCCTATGTATCCTTACCTTCTCTCTGGGGAAACACAAAATAACTTACTAAAATGTGTTGAAAAGAGATCAATTCTTAAATGCAGTGACCAGTTTTTATTACAAACATCTAAAAAGGCAAATTATGCAAATATTTTGCATTTCAAATCAGTTGTCTTTAAAAACAATGACGCAGATATCATTAGCTATCAAAATTGTGATGCAGTATTATGATTATCAGGAGCGTAACGAAGGGTTTCATATTGGGGAGTCCATAATTTTGTTTACAACAACAACAACAACCATATAATACAACAACTATTTTTCCATAGTAATGCATACTATATATCTATATATTATATTAGAACGTATGTACGTATTAACTGTTCAACATTCACTACCAACATGGACAGAAATCTGTCTACAAAACTGTTGATATTTGATATTGGGGGCGTCCATGGTCGGGCTGGTCATGAAGGCGTTACGCCCCTGATTTTTATTTTTGCTGTGACGTTATCTATGAGTAGATATATGTATAGACCACGCAACGTTAAAAGTATCCGTTACGTGGTCTGAGTTTTAACTTTCATACCCCATCCAACCCCTTTTTCAAGAAGCTAAAATGGGGATGGCTGGATATGAAATAAAAAAATCTTAATTTCGGCAATAAAAATTTGCATATTGTAAAATTTAAACATTTAATAAGTAATTTTAAAAAGTTAATCGCATTTTTTCGGTGAAAAATGTTTTTAAACGTGTTTTATTGTCGACATATCCGTTATAAAATCCTGCTAATATAAGCGTTCGCGTCGCTTAATGAAGTTAGGTGGGTTGACGTAATGTAATGTAGAGGCGCGCTGTGTAAGAGACAAAAGGTTCAGGCGGAAATCTTGAGTATGTTTTGTTTTAATCAAGCAATAATTTTAACTTTTAATTTGTTTGAACATAATTAAAACGTTAACAAATCTGAGTTTTCATTTTTTCTTCACAAGTTTAAATTATGTTTATATATGTTTACATTATGTACTGAGGGGAAAAAAAGTATCATTTTTTCGTTTCCTTATTATATAGAAAGCAAAACAGGAATTATTGAATGATGTATATAGGATAATTAGATCGACCACCACCAATAGTCCAAACAAAATATTTTTTTGAAAAGTCCAGTACACAGGGCAGTTATTTCCCTTTTTCTTAAACCATGCGTTTTTGGTAAAAACTCATAAAAACTACAAACATTACCTCAATTTATCCAAGACAATATTCTCTATAGGTTGCTTTCGAAAAAACAATCACAGAAAAACACAACACCGATTGTGTAGGCAGCGGTTTTTATTATCAAACATCATCTAATTACCTCCCTTTAAGGTTTCTATAACATCCATAAAAGAGTATTGTTTGTCAAAATTTCAAACAGTTTAAAGGAATAGTTAGTACTCAGTGAAGTGTGCTTAAAAAACATCAATCATTGTTTAATTAAAGTGCTGTTCAAGCTGTCCTACGCCCTCAAAAACTTGCCCATGGGAATACCAGCAAAAAGTGGGGTACTTTTTTGTTTTGGTGAGTATATTAGTTTAACAATCTACAAGATTGCCGCGTGTCCCTTACAACGTTTACTTTTTGTGTTCACTGGTTTTCGTTTAAACACACGTGCAATGTTTGTTAGAAGTTAATTTCATACTGCCGTAAAATAGAAAGTTGTATTATTAAGTATTTATTAACTCACAAAACATAACAAATCATTATGCTAACCTATATCTATATAGAAATAGTATACAGTTATGACGTATTTGTATATGGATTGACGCAAATGTGTTGTCCAGTTCAGTACAACAGTAAAAATACGGAGTTTTGCTTTTAAAATAATTTTAAGTGAACAAATAATAATAATCCAGATTGCAGTGTGCCGCTTTAAGACATTTAACACACATGGAATATATACGGTGGCATGGACGTGACATATGAAATTTTTTTTTTATCTCGTGGCCACGAGTTATTAAGTCGATGCCACGACTTATTATGTCGTGGCCACGACTTATTATCTCGTGGTCACGATTTATTATCTCGGGCTACAACTTATTATCTCGTGGCCACGACTTATTATCTTGTGGTCACGATTTATTATCTCGTGGCAACGACATAATTAGCCAAACAGAAGTGCTGAAAAACTTCACTAGAAATCGCGACTTGGACAAATTTCCTTGTGAAAATTCACTAGAAATCGCGACTTGGACAAATTTCCTTGTCTTATTAGAAAACATTTATGCTTAAAGGTAAGCTGTTCTTGGACTTTTTGTCACATAACACTGGAGAACTGTAACTTTAATAGTACATTGTTGGATGTACCAATTAAAAATAAAAAATGCCCCCTGATTTTTGGTGTAGAATTTGGTGATTTTAGTAACCGAAATTTTAAAATGTGTTATTTACTTTTCGGTGAGTCCAACTCATATCCATCTCACATCCAACTTTCCATTGATCGGACCACCGTGAAGTCAAAGACAAAAGTTATCACCATATCAGCCTATTTTAAAACAATGACTGGAACTATGATACCGACTGTGTCAGTTTACTGGCGAACGCGAAACTGGGAACCAGTCACAATTGAACCATATCTACTCCCGACACGGAAGTAAAATAAAATGAGAAAGATAAATCGTTTATTGAACAACAAATGAATTATTGAACAACAAATGAATTACTGAACAACAAATGAATGTAATAAAACAATAAAGACTGATATATATATTCATCACATTAACTGAACATATTTGAGATATAATTTCAGGTGTGGATCGAGGAGTTGTGGCGCAGGAAATTGCATCTTTTGATTATTATTACCTTGGAACTTATTATAAGTATTTATGAAGGACTGTAAGGGGACATTTTAGTAATGTTTTGTCTGCGGTCAAGTAGATGTTTACAAAATACATCCATTTTGTATACTGTCGTTTGCAGAAATGAATTTCCTATCTGACAGTGCCACTCTTCCTACGATATCCTGTCAACTCGCCGAGATATCAAAGTCAAAATCACCAAAGTGCAATTTACATGTACATATACTCGTCATTTGTCTGGATACTCTGGTTAACATTCCAGAATTATGTATCTGTTATTTTCAGCAATCGGATGCAATCAAGATATTGCAACTGACGTCATAATTCGTAATTATGTTCTGCATTATGGGGTAAGTAGTATCTTGAGTACATCAGATTGCCGAAAATAGCAGGAACACAATTTTGGAATGAGGGTCACGCTATTGTGACGTAATCAATATGTTGACATTCGATATACTTTGCGTAATGCTGTGACAAAGTGTACAATATGTTGCGATTGGATTATTTCTTGTCTTGTATTAGAAACGGGACACATTTCCCATATTTTACGCAGGAAATCGACCAATTAAATCATTATTCAAAGCACCTTGGAATGAAACGTGCTGACGCAATACATTGTGTAATAAGTATTTCGGAGCTGATGCAGTTTCGAAATGTTTTTTTATCTGACACAGGGCCTTTTCCAGGTATTTTAGGAAAATAACTCTGCCCGGAATTGGGAAATTTTGCGGCATTTTTGATGAAGATGGTATAACTACACAACTAAAAACTATTAAATCAAACATGAATTTAATACAAAAAAGACCCAACAACACTCTTTTCAAAGAGCAATCATTCTTTGTAAACTTCGATGCAAAAAAAAAGAAGAGCAAAACATTTATTAATTTAGGTGCCAAGATTGACAATTTTTTAAGATATATATTTAAATTTGAGATAGTTCTGCCTTTTCAGCAGAAGGTGTTTCACATATGTGTAAAGCACGTTTAGAAGCCATTCTGACAATGAATAGAATGTCACACTTTTTATTTTATACGGACCTTACAAAATCACTCAATTTGTACGGACCTAAAAAATAATTTAAAAATAATTTAAAGTAGTTGATGTATCGCACTATTGTATATAGTCCAGGGAACAATGAGAATGGCCAAATTGATTTGAATTGAATTGAATTGGATTTTATAGTTGCACCAACAGCTAAGGTCATATGGCGACCTTCCAGCTTCCACTGGTGGAGGAAGACCCCAGGTGCCCCTCCGGCCAATTTTCGTGCACGGGCGGGCACCTGGGTAGAACCACCGACGTTCCGCAAGCCAGCTGGATAGCTTCCTCACATGAAGATTCCTAGGCCCCTGAGGGATTGAACCTACAGCGGTGAGGGGCAAGTGATTGCAAGTCAGAGACTCTAACCACTCGGTCACGGACCGCCCCCAAATTGATTTGAATTACGCGACATTGTTGTTGGTTGCGAAAACTGATGTCACGGGCGAAACCATTTCGTATAACGATACAATTCGAGCACAACCAAAACGAATTACAATTTGTTTAATGCACGGAGCCCGTACAAACAGAAATACGGTTCTGTATTTGCCGATTTCTGAAATAATGCGGCTCTATATTCGCCGATTTATGACATCTGATTTTTTTTTAGATTGGGATTTAATTCCTGAAATTGGGAAAAACAGAGGCTATTTTCGATTGGGAATGTGTCCGTATAACGGACCGTATAGAACAGCCAAAAAGGCCTTGTGACATTAATAATAAGTAACTTATAGAGAAAGTGTTTACATTCAATACTCATGTGACTGACTACATAATCTTTAAAATGGCCGACAAAGTTAGTAAATATTCACGTTTTGAAAACAAGCGAGTTTATTATTTTCTATTGTAAGACCATTTAAACAAAACAACATATCAGTTTGTTATTTTAATTATAGAGCTTCAGACAAACAACTTTCATGTCAAAGGGTATTTTACCTCCTAAATATGTATGCAGTGCTGATTCAGATTATTTTAAAGAGTAAATGTTATAATGTTTTTACTTCAAAATATGCCTTTATCAAACTAGAATTGTTACTTTTCAGTGCTGATTTTCACTCCAAAATTATGTTTTTTAATGCTGATTTCTTAATTTTAAAGCGGAAATACTCCCGAAAACTGTTTATCTGCAGTTCTGAATGAAAGTATTAGGTTTTATTAATAGTATCAGGAAAAATGCGCTATTGTTTACATAAGTAACAATCCCGTGCTAATTCCGATGAGGTGAAGTTTTTGATAAATCCGTCAAGTTAAACTTCTGTTATTGAATGGCAACCAAATCCTATTTATAGTAACAGTGACCTTAATCTTCTACCAAATGACTCGAATAACAATCCTGAAATTCCTTTCCAAGAGACCTATTTTGAACATTAAGTGCATTTATACATTCAACCTTTGATTGATTATAGACTTGCATCGGTTGCAATCGATTATTGGTACATCACAAACTAAAGGCAGAACAATTTTAACAAGCCACAAAGAGCAACTGTTGTTCCGATTTAACATTATGGTCTAACATTCATCAGTGAAGCCTTCATTGGATTACTTTATTACAAATGTTCATGATCGAGTTTGCTGGGTTGGTACAATGCTGCTCAGGTCAAAGCCCGACTTCATTATTTCATTTCGAGTGAGTAAAATCGCTTTACATAAATTCCATCATTCCATCATCTCTAAATCAGAAATTCACCCCTAAATGCAACTTGCCCCTGAATCGGACTTGCCTCTGATTTTGTCATTAGTTACGGTTGAAATTCTTTTGTACTTGAAACCAATCACCTTATAAATAATTTCTTATCGTAATCATTTTTTGTATTGCCTTTGTATCATGGAAGACACTTAGGGATCTCTTTGTCCACCGTCGTCGCCATCGTCCGTCACACTTTACCCTGCAACCTAATCTTGGCCATACTAACTTCACAAGTATTTGGCCTATGTTCATAAAACTTCACACACATCTTTATCTTACCTCAAGCTCATTTCCCATATTTTATTTTGAAGAATAAAATTATAGAGAATGAACCTTGCATCTGCGTTATATAAACGTTTACGTGTTGGTGCGCCATAAAACTCAGTTCAAATTTTAAAAAACAATTAATTAGAATAATATTAAATATAATATGCAACATTTCCACTCGAATGGAAATGATCCATTACCGTAAAGTCAATAATACGAACCGTCTAATAAATTCCAGCATCCAAAAATAGAAAGTTTAATATTCTCTCTAAACTTACTGAAGAATTATGACAAAAATGAGATAAATGAAGAAATAGATGCACTCATTACCTGTGTAATTTCGACATGGCCAAATTTTGAGTTTCTATGCAAAATATCTTGCCATTAATTTTTCACGTAGCTGATTTCTGCTAGTTTGTCATCAAACTCCGCATAAGTACGCGATTTTACTCACTCGAAATGAAATAATGAAGTCGGGCTTTGACCTGAGCAGCATTGTACCAACCCAGCAAACTCGATCATGAAAAATTGTAATAAAGTAATCCGATGAAGGCTTCACTGATGAATTTTAGATCATAATGTTAAATCGGAACAACAGTTGCTCTTTGTGGCTTGTCAAAATTGTTCTGCCTTTAGTTTTTGATGTACCAATAATCGATTGCAACCGATGCAATTCTATAATCAATCATCGGTTGAATGTATAAATGCACTTAATTAATGTTCAAAATAGGTCTCTTGGAAGGGAATTTCATGATTGTTATTCGAGTCATTTGGTAGAAGATTAAGGTCACTGTTACTATAAATAGGATTTTGGTTGCCATTCAATAACAGTAGTTTACCTTGATGGGTTTATCAAAAACTTCACCTCATCGGAATTAGCATGGGATTGTTACTTAGGTTATCCTAAGGTCAAGGACACTAAAAGTACAAATTGATTTTTATCTCGACTACTCTGAAACTACTGATGTCTTTTCATGAAACTTTACAAGAATGTTGCCCATGATGTTTTGTTGATCCTAGCAAAAATTCACGTTGAAATCCAACATGGCTGCCAAAGCTAAAAATAGATTATTAAAAAACAAGTTTATAGCTACTTCTTGTAAACTATAAGTGATATTGATATGTGACTTTTTCTAAAATGATCAGCATGACATGGTCCTTGTCAAAAATCGTTTTGATTTGATGTTAAACATTGCTAAAGTGGCCATCTTTGTTAACATAGAGTTATATAGCAAAGACTTGCAGCGACTACTCTGAACTACTTGATGGATTTTCATGGAACTTTACGGGAATGTTGCTATTAATGTCTAATTGATCCTAGCAGAATTTCAGGTCTGCGGGATATTCAAGATGAGTGCCACGGCTTAAAATATATTTTTTAAATACAAGTTTGTAGGGAATACTTATAAAAAACTATGAGTGATATTGATATTTTTTTTCTCTAAAATGATCAGCATGACATGATGTTGATCCGTGTCGAAAGTTACTTTGATTCGACATTAAACATGGCCGCCAGCGGCAATCTTTGTCTACATAGAGTTACATAATAAAAACTTTGCAGCGACCACTCCTCTGAAACAACTTGACGGATTTTCATGACACTTCACAAGAATACTGATCTAGCTATCAAAACCTATCAGTAGAGCTTCAAGGTTATTGAGCTGTTGTTGCTGAATAAATTTACTTGCCTTTAAGGAATTTTAATAAAACTTCATCACAAATTGCATCTCATGGAAAGGAAGCTCGAGATTGTTATTTAGGTAGTATGATTTTCAGTCAAGGTCATTGTTGCTATTGGAAATTGGTTTCCATTCAATAAATTTAGTTTCCCGTGACGGATTTAACTAACAAAAGAAATCGCCTGAAGGGAATTAAAAATGAGCTTGTTATTCAGGTCATTTTTCCAAAGGTTAAAGTCACTGTTACTACAAATAAAATTTGGTTTCATCTGAATAAATTCGCCTTCCCTTAAGGAATTTTAACCAAACTTCACTTAAATGAATCTCAGATTGTTATTTAGGTAATTTGATTTTAGAGCTAGGTCACTGTCAGTGTACATGTGAAATTGATTTTCCCTTGTAGGATTTCAAGGAAACTTCACCACAAAGTATGGCTTGTGGAAAGGAAGCTCAGGATTGTTATTCAGGGTGTTTTGTCAAAAGGTCAAGCCTCAAGGTATTTTTTACTAAAAATAAAAAATAGTTTCCGTTCAATGAATTTGTAGCATCGTCACTGAAAATTCCTTTGTAATAGCACAGGCGTAAATTTTATTGAAAATAACACCTGTCAGAATAAATGGTGTACTACAATTACCAGTTATTAGAAGTCAGAGTTTGGCAGGGAGCTGAAATGGACATGCTACAAAACAAATTTGTAGCATGGTCGGTGACATTTCCTTTGATGAATGCAGAGCATTACATCGTTTTATTTAGGGTAATTAAAGGGGCGTGGCTATGCCGTACTACAACTAACGGATATTGGAATTTAGAGTATGGTCTCTATGACGTCACAGTATTACTAAGTACACCATGCTACAAAAAGATAGAGTCTGTCTCAGCTCGTTGGTTACTTAAACACCTCGATGGGCTACACCATCTCGGTGTTTAAATAAGCCAACTCGCTGAGACCAGACTCTATCTATTACAGAGCATGGTTTTAATGAGTTTCACACAACTTCATAAAAATATGCAGCCCATTGAAAGGAAGCACTGGATTGTTATTCAAGTCGGTTGGTCAAAGTTCAAGGTTACTGTTGCTATAAATAAAAAACTTTTTTCCCGCAATAACTTAACTTTCTCTTGAGGGCTGTCTGATGCAATTTGGCAGGGTTGAGAAGTATCCATCGTGCAGTTTTAAGATAGGTGATTACACCTCTAGGGAACTTGTTATTTGCTAAATTTTGTTTTCACATGGTTTCATTTCAATGCAATGTTGGAATTAATTCATAAGCATAACCTGCAGCTTCACCTGGTCGATTCAAAGGCATACATTACGAGTTAGGATCAGTGCCTAGAAAAGATGGTTATAATTATGTAAATATACAGTTTAAGTTGTGGTTTATTTCAAGTAAAATATGCTTAATCTAAATTTAACATGACTGTTTAACTTTTATGTACGCTCTGTGCTGTTGGGAACATCCCTGTAGTGTAAGGAAGCATGCTTTTCTTTCGAGAAAAGAGATCCAGGTTCGAGTCCTGGTGGTGATCCTGACACACTTATTTATCGGTACAAATTTTATTCTGGGATAACCACAACTTTAAAATACATACATGATAAAATTGTCCATTACACAATTATACTAGTGTTAAAGCATCTTTCCGTAATATTTGAAATCAGACAAAACCAAAAGAAAAATCATATTAAACTATAATTCGTTTAATACAATTATTATATAACTTCATTGTTTTATTTATAAAGTACTCAGGTCGGAAAACAAAGATTTTGGTCACCTCCACCATTTTGGAGATGTGTCCCTTGACTGATAATTAATTGGTCAAATTCTTGCTAACATGTCATGCTCAAAATGATAATTTACTGCCTTTCAAACATGTCCGTACTCCCATGGTATAATACATGTATTATAGCTTTTCTTGTTAGTATAGCCTTAGGAACTACATACCACTATACCTCGGAGGTTTATATGCAATTGTTGGTGGTAAACCTATTCAGAAACAAGTTAAGTTGAGACCTTAAAGGGACAAACGGCAATCTTGAAATGTTTATCAAGTATTATTTTGACTCTAACCCTATTACATATAATTTAATAAACTGATGAGGTTTTTTTTCATTTTATTCTACCATAGGTTTAAATATATTCCTGGTAAAATATGTATGCCCCGTGTGGTTCCGGGGGCCCCGTTTGGTTCCGGGCAAAGAATAGAGTCACCGCAGATCCCATTGGAGGGGTATGCAAAGGGTTAGAACCCCATCAAATATCATTTTTTGTTCATGCTCATTAAAGGTCTTCATCATGATCCCTGCATTATTTCAGGTGCCATCTCGCTCAAATCACTAGAGCAGTGGCAGAAAAACAATAAACGTGGCTCCAGCGTAAATGGAGTGTCTACAATATAATTTGAAGCAACTCTGCAGTTCACCCCATTCTCCATATTTTATCTCGATGTAGATGGAGGATGAGCGGGGTATGCTCATTCCTGTTAGGCGCCATATAACCTTTCATGTTTTGGTGCGCCTTAAAACCCAATTCATTTCAATGGTACAATACAATCAGCAGTTCATAATATGTAAATACATCTTACTTTGTACTGTTTTTATAATTTATATTAATAAAGAACGAATGCAAGTTATGAGATTTACGCCGTGAGATTTAAAAGATTATCACGTGTCTCTTTAACCGTGTATAACGTCCTTTTCAAATATGCATAAAGATGCAAGCAACATTTAAAAAGAAACTTGTATATGCTTATGTTTCAAACCAATTCCTCTAGCGACCAGCATGGATTTTGAATCATTTATCTTAAAAGTGAATGAATTCGTCTCGCTTCTCACTGCTATGTGTTCGCGAATCCAACTGGGAGTTTATGGATGGCTGGAGGTATACAGAGTGGCCTTTTAAATTTCAATATGTATGTATTAAAACGTGTCACCACAAACGCCCGGAAATCCCTAAGTACGTCCTTTTTCGACGCATTTCTTATAGCACGACGCATTTCTTTTGACAGCTGTGTTAAGTTTATGAACCGACGATCTCAAAAAGAACCTCAATGGATATTTCCACATTCATTTTCTTGCTCCATCCACTATTGTTCATGGGTCAAGTTCCCACAAACAGTGGACATGCGTTCTATTGTATTATGGAGTTGTAGGACAGCACGTGCTTTTGGTACAGGTGTAAATATCGATTGAATGTTTAATTGGTTCAAATCTCTGGTGGATATAAGCTTGATTGACAGATCAGAACTATGTATTGATTTTACAGTTCCGCAAATGATATATGCGCCGCGGAAGTTTTCGTTTTGTTTGTATGTTTTTTACCTCGTTTCAACACATGTAAGGTTATATATGACGGTCGATTTTTGTGTGATGGAGGCAGACCACCCATTTTTCCTAGGTAGAACCACTACTGTACACATCACACCATCCGTAAGAATCGACACTTTCTCACTTACAATTCAGTTAAATTAGTTTATTAGTAACTGAAGACATAAAAGTAAAATATAGAAATTTAAATAAACACTTATTTAACGTTAGAATGTTTGCCTAGTTTGGTGCAATTTGGCGCATGGGCTTCATCGCAGATGTTTCTCGGAGCTGAAGAGAAGGCTGCAATAAACAAGTTAAATCTAGTTTCAGTTTCTCCTAAAAACAAAATGAAAGGTCAACTTACTATTTAGCCGTAGCTGAAACATTGATCACTATCACATCTAGAGGCGTCATCTGGTGTCACATCTGATTGATTTAAAGAAGAACTCCGCCATGAAATGCAAATAAGTTTCGGATTAAAAAAACGAGGAAACTAAAGCGTTAAATGAAGACAAAAGCGGAGTGTCTCTGACGCTTGTTTCTGACAAGCATCTATTGATTAAGAGTATACTGCCTAATTAAGTAAACATATATAGCACAGTCGACATTATTAACTTGTCATTTTGACAGACGATGGACGCATCTTGGGTGAATCTATAAAGTACATTCATGTTTAAGTAAATCGCGCGTTCTCTGATATGGTAGATACAATAGTTAGAAACAGAAAGGAGCACCTTTCCATTAGACCATTAGAGGCAGTCGTGCATTTAATTAAACGTTCTATTGTCCTTCTGACTGGGTACTACATTAACAATTTCAGTAATGTCATTATTCAAAACAAACAATAACAAAAACAGCCATATGTTTACCGTCACATTTACGGGTTATTGTCCACTAAATAAGCCGGATTTGCTCGGCTGGTGCATTCGAAAGTACAGTTCTGTATTAAAGAGTGCTAATCGTTTTTTTTCTTTGAAGTATTTTTTAGTGCAGTTTCCTGTTATTGTTTGGCTGTAACTGTATTCTGGACATTTTGTTGATATTTGAAAATGCAGCTCATCATGGTTTTGACAGATTTTTATATACATTTTAAAAGTGAAAGTAAACAGAGTATGAAATTTGCAAGATGTAAAAATAACGTTGACTTTTGACCCGGTGCTAGTATACAGCTGATGAAAGATTTCTTAGGAGATAATAAAAACCCTATTTCCTTGTTGATGTTTAATAACAGACATTTTCATTTGCATGATAAAGTAAGTTTCCCAGAATTCTAACAAGATTTGAGCTTTTAACAGGTTTTCAACTTTCTCTCTTTACTATGCAAGGGTCTAGGATACACATTTACATTATTATAACCTTTACAATTTCTCCAGGTGTTTGAACTCATTTGACATTTAGCGTTTACGTGGCCGAATTGCGTTGTAAATCTTCGACTCTCACCGCTGCAGGTTCGAATAGACTTGTGAGGAAGTGTCGATTCTTACGGATGGTGGGAGGTGTACAGTATTGGTTCTGCTCAGGAAAAATGGGTGGTCTGCCTCTACCACAAAAAATTGACCGTCATATATAACATATGTGTTGAAAATGATGTAAAACACCATACATACATACAAACAAACGAATCATTTGAAATTTAGTTTATCCTCCGATAAAAATGTATCTTATAAGATGGGTGATTCAAAATTACATAGACTTTTGCTATAGATTCTGTATTATTAAATAGTTAACAATACAATTTACACACAATATTAAGCAATGTATCCGTCAAAAAATGACGTCAAATGAATTAACAGAACACCGTGCTATCATTATCGTCCATCTATGCAGTTTTATTATGTAATTATTATACGATGACGGATATGACATCAACATCAAACGTGAAATTTACTCTAATCTCAGTGTAGTAGCATACAAAATGGCAAAGATGTTCGCGTGTTTAATATGAAAAAATGAGCATTTGGAAATTTAGTTTAAAAGCTTAATTTGGACTGCCCCGCTCCACGTATACAATTCCTTTATATATGTTAATTATAAATTATTTCAACATCAATGATACATTGATAAATGTTATGTGTATTATGTTTCTTCTATTTGTTTAGTTATAAAGTCTTTATAGCTAACGTCTACGTAATTTTGGATCACCACTCGTATATGGACTCTGTGTGTATGTGTAGAATGTGGGATCTTTCATAAAAGTGATATAAGACGCCATTCTGTCTATTCGTTCTTTATTAGGACTTATAAAGTAGTAAAAACCTGAGACAATGAAATAGCCATAAGTAATATGCTCACAACGGAAAACTCCGATTGTCATTTCATAATCTCATCATTTCAATACAAATTAAATACTAAAAACAATATTCTTACCAGCACGTAACAACGGCTTGTAAACATAAAAGTATATAAATTGTTCATAGATAGAACATTAACTTTAATTATATTGTCACTATACAAAGTTTAGTCTCGCGACTTTACTCGGACACTGCTTGTAGAAGAATGCGGGAAAGATAGAATCCTAGGGCGGGGTTAGTTTTGGAATGGTGCATTCTGGTTATTGTTGCACGTGCAGTGAACACTTCTCGTCCATCGAGCTAGCTCTCATACTAAGCTAAGACTACGAAACCCTGTTATTTACACTTCACCTAACTACATATACTTACATATACATGAGTAAACAATACACAACACATTGGACAATACGGGACATTCACAGTACGGCACACTGTACACCACAAACATACATAAGATGAGTAAGATCAATATTATACATCGATTAACTCTTAATGGCTTACAATGCTACATTATAGATTAACCATTTATATTCCTGGAATTAAGATAATGAACACTGAAAATAATACATCTGTTACATATGCATACTCGCAGTGATGTTTACGGCCGGACATAGTTACTGTGGTACTGCTATGCACTACTAAGTGTATGCATACTCGCAGTGATGTTTACAGCCGGACATGGTTTTTGTGGTACTGCTATGCACTTCTAAGTGTATGCATACTCGCAGTGATGTTTACGCCCGGACATGGTTACTGTGGTATTGCTATGCACTTCTAAGTGTATGCATACTCGCAGTGATGTTTACGCCCGGACATGGTTACTGTGGTACTGCTATGCACTACTAAGTGTATGCATACTCGCAGTGATGTTAACGCCCGGACATGGTTACTGTGGTATTGCTATGCACTTCTAAGTGTATGCATACTCGCAGTGATGTTTACGCCCGGACATGGTTACTGTGGTACTGCTAGGCACTACTGCGTGTATGCATACTCGCAGTGATGTTTACGCCCGGACATAGTTACTGTGGTACTGCTACGCACTACTACGTGTATGCATACTCGCAGTGATGTTTACGGCCGGACATAGTTACTGTGGTACTGCTACGCACTTCTAAGTGTATGCATACTCGCAGTGATGTTTACGGCCGGACATAGTTACTGTGGTACTGCTACGCACTTCTAAGTGTATGCATACTCGCAGTGATGTTTACGGCCGGACATAGTTACTGTGGTACTGCTATGCAATACTAAGTGTATGCATACTCGCAGTGATGTTTACGCCCGGACATGGTTACTGTGGTACTGCTACGCACTACTTAGTGTATGCATACTCGCAGTGATGTTTACGGCCGGACATGGTTACTGTGGTACTGCTACGCACTACTGAGTTTATGCATACTCGCAGTGATGTTTGCGGCTCGCAGTGATGTTAAAGCCCGGACATGGTTACTGTGGTACTGCTATGCACTACTGAGTATATGCATACTAGCAGTGATGTTTACGCCCGGACATGGTTACTGTGATACTGCTACGCACTACTGAGTGTATGCATATTAGCAGTGATGTTTACGCTCGGACATGGTTAATGTGATACTGCTACGCACTACTGACTGTATGCATACTAGCAGTGATGTTTACGCCCGGACATGGTTACTGTGATACTGCTACGCACTACTGAGTGTATGCATATTAGCAGTGATGTTTACGCTCGGACATGGTTAATGTGATACTGCTACGCACTACTGACTGTATGCATACTAGCAGTGATGTTTACGCCCGGACATGGTTACTGTGGTACTGCTACGCACTACTAAGTGTATGCATACTCGCAGTGATGTTTACGCCCGGACATGGTTACTGTGGTACTGCTACGCACTACAGAGTTTATGCATACTCGCAGCGATGTTTACGCCCGGACATGGTTACTGTGGTACTGCTACGCACTACTGAGTTTATGCATACTCGCAGTGATGTTTACGGCCGGACATGGTTACTGTGGTACTGCTACGCACTACTAAATTTATGCATACTCGCAGTGATGTTTATGGCCGGACATGGATACTGTGGTACTGCTACGCACTACTAAGTGTATGCATACTCGCAGCGATGTGTACGGCCGGACATGGTTACTGTGGTACAGCTACGCACTACTGAGTGTATGCATACTCGCAGCGATGTTTACGCCCGGACATGGTTACTGTGGTACTGCTACGCACTACTGAGTGTATGCATACTCGCAGTGATATTTACGCCCGGACATGGTTACTGTGGTACTGTTACGCACTACTAAGTGTATGCATACTCGCAGTGATATTTACGGCCGGACATGGTTACTGTGGTACGGCTATGCACTACAGAGATTATGTATACTCGCAGTGATGTTTACGCACGTTCATGGTCACTGTGGTACTGCTACGCACTACTAAGTGTATGCATACTCGCAGTGATGTTTTCGGCCGGACATGGTTACTGTGGTACTGCTATGCACTACTAAGTGTGTGCATACTCGCAGTGATGTTTACGCCCGGACATGATTACTGTGGTACTGCTACGCACTACTAAGTGTATGCATACTCGCATTGATGTTTACGCATGTTCATGGTCACTGTGGTACTGCTACGCACTACTAAGTGTATGCATACTCGCAGTGATGTTTACGCACGTTCATGGTCACTGTGGTACTGCTACGCACTACTGAGTGCATGCATACTCGCAGTGATGTTTTCGGCCGGACATGGTTACTGTGGTACTGCTATGCACTACTAAGTGTGTGCATACTCGCAGTGATATTTACGGCCGGACATGGTTACTGTGGTACTGCTACGCACTACTGAGTGTATGCATACTCGCAGTGATGTTTTCGCACGTTCATGGTCACTGTGGTACTGCTACGCACTACTGAGTGTATGCATACTAGCAGTGATGTTTACGCCCGGACATGGTTACTGTGGTTCTGCTACGCACTACTAAGTGTACGCATACTCGCAGTGATGTTTACGCAAGTTCATGGTCACTGTGGTACTGCTACGCACTGCTGAGTGTATGCATACTCGCAGTGATGTTTACGCCCGGACATGGTTACTGTGGTTCTGCTACGCACTACTAAGTGTATGCATACTCGCAGTGATGTTTACGCACGTTCATGGTCACTGTGGTACTGCTACGCACTACTGAGTGTATGCATACTCGCAGTGATGTTTTCGGCCGGACATGGTTACTGTGGTACTGCTATGCACTACTAAGTGTATGCATACTCGCAGTGATGTTTACGGCCAGACATGGTTACTGTGGTACTGCTACGCACTACTGAGTGTATGCATACTCGCAGTGATGTTTACTGCCGGACATGGATACTGTGGTACTGCTATGCACTACTATGTGTATGCCTACTCCCAGTGATGTTTACGGCCGGACATGGTTACTGTGGTACTGCTATGCACTACTGAGTGTATGCATACTCGCAGTGATGTTTACTGCCGGACATGGATACTGTGGTACTGCTATGCACTTCTAAGTGTATGCATACTGGTAGTGATGTTTACTGCCGGTTATGGATACTGTGGTACTGCTATGCACTACTGTGTGTATGCATACTAGCAGTGATGTTTACGCCCGGACATAATTACTGTGGTACTGCTACGCACTACTAAGTGTATGCATACTCGCAGTGATGTTTACGCACGTTCATGGTCACTGTGGTACTGCTACGCACTACTGAGTGTATGCATACTCGCAGTGATGTTTACGCCCGGACATGGTTATTGTGGTTCTGCTACGCACTACTAAGTGTATGCATACTCGCAGTGATGTTTACGCACGTTCATGGTCACTGTGGTACTGCTACGCACTACTGAGTGTATGCATACTCGCAGTGATGTTTTCGGCCAGACATGGATACTGTGGTACTGCTATGCACTACTATGTGTATGCATACTCCCAGTGATGTTTACGGCCGGACATGGTTACTGTGGTACTGCTACGCACTACTGAGTGTATGCATACTCGCAGTGATGTTTACTGCCGGACATGGATACTGTGGTACTGCTATGCACTACTAAGTGTATGCATACTGGTAGTGATGTTTATGGCCGGACATGGTTACTGTGGTACTGCTATGCACTACTAAGTGTATGCATACTCGCAGTGATGTTTACGGCCGGACATGGTTAATGTGGTACTGCTATGCACTACTAAGTGTATGCATACTCGCAGTGATGTTTACGGCCGGACATGGTTACTGTGGTACTGCTACGCACTACTGAGTTGATGCATACTAGCTGTGATTTTTACGGCTGGACATAGTTACTGTGGTACTGCTATGCACTACTGAGTTTATGCATACTAGCAGTGATGATTACGGCCAGACATGGTTACTGTGGTACTGCTACGCACTACTGGGTTTATGCATACTAGCAGTGATGTTTACAGCCGGAAATGCTTACTGTGGTACTGCTACGCTCTACTGAGTTTATGCATACTCGCAGTGATGTTTACAACCGGACATGGTTACTGTGGTACTGCTACGCACTACTGAGTTTATGCATACTCGCAGTGATGTTTACAACCGGACATGGTTACTGTGGTACTGCTACGCACTACTGAGTGTATGTATACTCGCAGTGATGTTTACGCCCGGACATGGTTACTGTGGTACTGCTAATCACTACTGAGTGTATGTATACTCGCAGTGATGTTTACGCTCGGACTTGGTTACTGTGGTACTGCTAATCACTACTGAGTGTATGTATACTCGCAGTGATGTTTACGTCCGGACTTGGTTACTGTGGTACTGCTATGCACTACTAAGTGTATACATACTCGCAGTGATGTTTACGCACGTTCATGGTCACTGTGGTACTGCTACGCACTACTGAGTGTATGCATACTAGCAGTGATGTTTTCGGCCGGACATGGTTACTGTGGTACTGCTATGCACTACTAAGTGTATGCATACTCGCAGTGATGTTTACGGCCGGACATGGTTACTGTGGTACTGCTACGCACTACTGAGTGTATGCATACTCGCAGTGATGTTTACGCACGTTCATGGTCACTGTGGTACTGCTACGCACTACTGAGTGTATGCATACTAGCAGTGATGTTTACGCCCGCACATGGGTACTGTGGTACTGCTACGCACTACTGAGTGTATGCATACTCGCAGTGATGTTTACGGCCGGACATGGTTACTGTGGTACTGCTACGCACTACTGAGTGTATGCATACTCGCAGTGATGTTTACTGCCGGACATGGATACTATGGTACTGCTACGCACTACTATGTGTATGCATACTCGCAGTGATGTTTACGCCCGGACATAGGTACTGTGGTACTGCTATGCACAACTGAGTGTATGCATACTCGCAGTGATGTTTACGCCCGGACATGGGTACTGTGGTACTGCTATGCACTACTGAGTGTATGCATACTCGCAGTGATGTTTACGCCCGGACATGGTTACTATGGTACTGCTATGCACTACTGAGTGTATGCATACTGGTAGTGATGTTTATGGCCGGACAAGGTTACTGTGGTACTGCTATGCACTACTAAGTGTATGCATACTCGCAGTGATGTTTACGCCCGGACATGGTTAATGTGGTACTGCTATGCACTACTAAGTGTATGCATACTCGCAGTGATGTTTATGGCCGGACATGGTTAATGCGGTACTGATATGCACTACTAAGTGTATGCATACTCGCAGTGATGTTTACGCCCGGACATGGATACTGTGGTACTGCTACGCACTACTGAGTGTATGCATACTAGCAGTGATGTTTACGCCCGGACATGGGTACTGTGGTACTGCTACGCACTACTGAGTGTATGCATACTCGCAGTGATGTTTACGGCCGGACATGGTTACTGTGGTACTGCTACGCACTACTGAGTGTATGCATACTCGCAGTGATGTTTACTGCCGGACATGGATACTGTGGTACTGCTACGCCATACTATGTGTATGCATACTCGCAGTGATGTTTACGCCCGGACATGGGTACTGTGGTACTGCTATGCACTACTGAGTGTATGCATACTCGCAGTGATGTTTACGCCTGGACATGGGTACTGTGGTACTGCTATGCACTACTGAGTGTATGCATACTCGCAGTGATGTTTACGCCCGGACATGGTTACTGTGGTACTGCTATGCACTACTGAGTGTATGCATACTGGTAGTGATGTTTATGGCCGGACATGATTACTGTGGTACTGCTATGCACTACTAAGTGTATGCATACTCGCAGTGATGTTTACGGCCGGACATGGTTAATGTGGTACTGCTATGCACTACTAAGTTTATGCATACTCGCAGTGATGTTTACGGCCGGACATGGTTACTGTGGTACTGCTACGCACTACTGAGTTTATGCATACTAGCTGTGATGTTTACGGCCGGACATGGTTACTGTGGTACTGCTACGCACTACTGAGTTTATGCATACTAGCAGTGATGTTTACTGCCGGACATGGTTACTGTGGTACTGCTACGCACTACTGGGTTTATGCATACTAGCAGTGATGTTTACAGCCGGACATGCTTACTGTGGTACTGCTACGCACTACTGAGTTGATGCATACTTGCAGTGATGTTTACAACCGGACATGGTTACTGTGGTACTGCTACGCACTACTGAGTTTATGCATACTCGCAGTGATGTTTACAACCGGACATGGATACTGTGGTACTGCTACGCACTACTAAGTGTATGCATACTCGCAGTGATGTTTACAACCTGACATGGTTACTGTGGTACTGCTACGCACTACTAAGTGTATGCATACTCGCAGTCATGTTTACAACCGGACAAGGTTACTGTGGTACTGCTACGCAATACTAAGTTTATGCATACTCGCAGTGATGTTTACAACCGGACATGGTTACTGTGGTACTGCTACGCACTACTGAGTGTATGCATACTCGCGTGTGATGTTTACGCCCGGACATGGTTACTGTGGTACTGCTACGCACTACTGAGTGTATGCATACTAGCAGTGATTTTAACGGCCGGACATGGTAAATGTGGTACTGCTACGCACTACTGAGTGTATGTATTATCGCAGTGATGTTTACGCCCGGACTTGGTTACTGTGGTACTGCTAATCACTACTGAGTGTATGTATACTCGCAGTGATGTTTACGCCCGGACTTGGTTACTGTGGTACTGCTATGCACTACTAAGTGTATGCATACTCGCAGTGATGTTTACGCACGTTCATGGTCACTGTGGTACTGCTACGCACTACTGAGTGTATGCATACTCGCAGTGATGGTTTCGGCCGGCCATGGTTACTGTTGTACTGCTATGCACTACTAAGTGTATGCATACTCGCAGTGATGTTTACGGCCGGACATGGTTACTGTGGTACTGCTACGCACTACTGTGTGTATGCATACTCGCAGTGATGTTTACTGCCGGACATGGATACTGTGGTACTGCTACGCACTACTGAGTGTATGCATACTAGCAGTGATGTTTACTGCCGGATATGATGGATACTGTGGTACTGCTATGCACTACTGAATGTATGCATACTCACAGTGATGTTTACGCCCGGACTTGGTTACTGTGGTACTGCTATGCACTACTATGTGTATGCATACTCGCAGTGATGTTTACGCACGTTCATGGTCACTGTGGTACTGCTACGCACTACTGAGTGTATGCATACTCGCAGTGATGTTTTCGGCCGGACATGGTTACTGTGGTACTGCTATGCACTACTATGTGTATGCATACTCCCAGTGATGTTTACGGCCGGACATGGTTACTGTGGTTCTGCTACGCACTACTAAGTGTATGCATACTCGCAGTGATGTTTACGCCCGGACATGGGTACTGTGGTACTGCTATGCACTACTGAGTGTATGCATACTCGCAGTGATGTTTACGCCCGGACATGGTTACTGTGGTACTGCTATGCACTACTAAGTTTATGCATACTCGCAGTGATGTTTACGGCCGGACATGGTTACTGTGGTACTGCTATGCACTACTAAGTGTATGCATACTCGCAGTGATGTTTACCGCCGGACATGGATACTGTGGTACTGCTATGCACTACTATGTGTATGCATACTCGCAGTGATGTTTACGCCCGGACATGGGTACTGTGGTACTGCTATGCACTACTGAGTGTATGCATACTCGCTGTGATGTTTACGCCCGGACATGGTTACTGTGGTACTGCTATGCACTACTGAGTGTATGCATACTCGCAGTGATGTTTACGCCCGGACATGGTTACTGTGGTACCGCTATGTATTTCTTTTATTTGGACTAAATTTCAAAATTCTCAAACGGAATTGCCGCAATCATTTTCTTCAACAGTTTTTATTTACAATGGATATTAACGAGTTCGAACGATGGAAATTATTCTTAAATTATAGAACAGTTTCGCTTCGGAAAGGCTGTAACTAATGTGGGATTAAATGACGATAATACGGTACTGAAGCACTTAACCGGGCCATGAACTTTTAATGTACGTTATGCATGCGAGTTTAGAGAATATTGTGTCAATGCCTTTACTCTCAAGTTTATTAGGTGAGGCTTAGAAATCCAAGAATGGCGAGACTCTACCGAGCCATTCTGCGTTTTCGTGCCAAGCCTAAAACACTTGATAGTAAAGGGAACTGTTATCATATTATTTTATCATGTAGATATCCACATTTTCTCTATGGCTTACTAGTTTTATTGCTTCAACATCATGTTACGCGTGTCGAGGACGCCCTCGTACAATCGTGAAAACTCGGCCAATCCCTTCATTCTTCGGAATCACGTGTTATGACGTCAGATAACGTTACGTTCAATAGACGCCGAGGAATTCCTCATTGATTTTGTTTTATTCGTCAGTGACTAATAAAGAAAAATGTATTCGGTCTCCCGTAAATGCCGAACATCAAACAAAGGAGCTGCTAATACCATTTGCATGAAGTATTCTGTATGACCCGGTCTTGGATTGAACCCACGACGGTCCGTATGCGAGGCGGACGCTCTACAACAAGGCCACAACACGGTCGTGGGTCTACATGTAGCAGTTTAAACCGGGTTTTATGATGACCAAAACTTCATTCTTTCTCTATTGTCGTCCCATTAGAACGGGACGATATAATAAATAATATAATTCATAATTTTCCATTGCAGAGATGTTGAGATTTTATCTTATTTTCAGGAGGTGATAAAATTTGTGTTACTCGGTTTTTGTCCTTAATTAATATAAACATCTTTGACAGAGTAAAAAGATGATAATTTTCAAGATTTTGATTTTGAATGATACATATATTGAATCAGTTTTGCATGAATGTGCATGAAATATGCAGGGTTTTGAAAGAATCGCACTGTAGATACCTTAATTTTAACAGTAAACTTGGTTGAACATCAATGATAAAGACCGAGTTTATCACCTAGCAGAATGTATTGGTATGTCTTATTTCAGGCCAGTGATGGGTCATTTTGTTTGATGATGCTCTATCAAAATTATGAATACCCACTGGCTATCATTTAATATACCAGTCAGCAAGCTAGGGAGCATTAAACGTCGATATAATTATAAAACAGAGCTGGTTATGAATAATATACAAACACACAATCCATTAATGTACCCCAATGCCATAGGAGACGCCATAGCAAGAAGATAATAATCCGTTAAGTGTGCGACTAGACATGATTGAAGACACGTATGAAACGTTACTGTCCTTTCTATAATTCCAAGGTGTGCCATAACTGTTCTTGTTTACGCGTTACTGCGCCATGTTCTCTGGTAAACCTAAATATGTCTTTCTATCCCAATGCTATTTTTTTCACGGCATTTAGGTCAAGCTTGTGTTTAATCTTGATTGTCTTTAATAACATTTTTTTTAATTATTGTATTAGTACATTCGTTTATCTGGTGTGCATGTTTCCGCCAACGTTTTTTTTAGAATTTATATGAACAATTTTGTCAATACGTAAATAATATATATCTCATCGGTACTGTCATATTTAATGTTAGAAAGACCTATGTTTTGAACATCAGTTGTGAAATAAATAATTTACAGCCAACATACGTTTTAATAGTTCATTTCTCATGTAAACGCCTTGTTTCTGAGACAGCAGAACATTAGCAAATTGCAGGTTTAATAGTTCGCGATACAACTTTTAGGGTGTAATCATTTAGTGTTTTTTTCAGTTCATTATCCATCAATAATAGATAAAAAAATAATGTATTTTTCTGATATTTGATGAATCAGAATTGTGGGTTAATTATGCACTATCAACATCAAATTTCTCGCGTAAAAAGTTTATCTTTCACTATCAACATCAAATTTCGCGCGTAAAAGTTTATCTTTCAACCGATTTAGCAAAGTAAGGTACACGGATTGTTTGTATTTGTCACTAAAATCCATGTTTCAGAGATGTGTAACATATCAAGTTGTTATAAAAAGTTGTGTGAGAAATCCAAAACATTAGCGTTTTCAAAAACAAGCGCCTTAAACAAAAAAGTTCATCAGAGAATACCATCTCACTGAGTGCAGTGTTGATGTTTTATGATTAATTTGCTTACTGCACTGTTTGAAATAAATAGAACAGATTCAATTTGGGATAAAGACAACCTTTCGTATTAGCTTTAGCATGCTGCCGTCAGAATTTGAATTAGCTTGATGGATGTGCGAGCTTATTTACTGATAATACGTTTTCCATTAAAATTTGTTGTTTTTTTCCAAATGCTAGACAGTATTTTTATATTACTTGCCAGTACCAACATGTTTGATCAGTAAAAGTCGAACACGTGTGCCACAACCAAGTAGATATGTGTCACAGTGTGTTCCAAATGTAGATTTTGTGGGGATGGAGTTAATTCTATATTTCAGGACTTATGGCGTATTGCAAGCACAATATATCAGGTATAAGAATCGTTTATTTGTATCCGGTGGAGATGGGACAATTTGGACACGAGGTATCATTGTTTCTGTCTGAACCGAGGTCCCGATTAAAACAGTTATACCGAGGGATGAAATTCCCTGTTTGAGACGGATACCCATGAATGTCAACGTTATTGCACATGTGTAACGACATTCCTAGGGGTAGGATGTGTGTGAAATGTCATGAACATATGTCAAATACTTCACAAGAGGTTAGAGGTTAGGTTGCAGGTTAACGTGTTACGGACGATAGACGGACGGACTATGACGGACGACGATCGATAGACAAAGTGACCCCTAAGTTTCTGCTATTCTACTCATGTTCGAATTTTAAGAAGTTTAAATAAAAACACGTTTACTGGTCATTACTAACTACCACACAACGAAACCATAAGTGTGATATATATAGCTCTATCTGACGATTCTATACTGGCGGTCAATGAAAACGCACCGGTATATTATATGGGGTGTTACATTATTTTGCTAAAATAGTTTATAATAATAAATGCAAATTTTTGAAATTGAAGAGTATTAGTTAACAGTTGCAAACACTGAGTGCCTCAAAATAACATGAGGTCGGGATAATTTCGAAGGAACAGTAACAAGGTTGGGTTTATCCAATATTAAAATGTGTGACTTTTGTTTTCCACCAGTGGGATTTTAATTGAACACTGTTCACCATGTTTAGGAATTTTGAGAAATCAGTGTTTGCAATTCATATTTAATATCCTTCAGTTTCAATATATGCAGTTATTATTATTAATTACTTTAGCAATACAACTTAACCCATATATGATGCGATTTCATTGACCAGCAGTATAGATACAAAAGAAGGTCATGCACATAGTCAAAATTCCTAAATACCCACCAAATATGTCAATAATATTCACATTGTCTTGAGCATTTTACGCTTGATTAGAGGTTGAACTGCAGCCAATCTCATTAACATCGTATCATAATTACGTTATGATACTCTCCGCTATAGGATCTGACAACACTGCCTCGGAGGACACGTCAGATCAAACTTTCATCTAAGACCCAGTCACACTCGGCCTGCGACCATCTGACGACCTCTTGAGACCTAAAAAACGGGGAAAATCGCAGGAAATCGTGCAACCAGTCTCGGGCAGTCTCATACAGTCGCCGGCGGTCTCAGACACACGCACGGGCCAAATCGGTCGTGGCAAGGTTTTTGAGCATGCACAAAAACCTGGTTGCGATCGAAGTGGTCGCAGGAGGTCGCAAGAAATCGTACGACTAGTTGTGCAAGCAGTCGCGGGCAGTCGCAGGCAATTGCAGATGGTTGTATGATTCTCCGCCCCCCCCACCCCAACCCCCACCCCCACACACCCCAACCCGCCTGTCGCACGACCATCCGCGACTAGTTGCACGACTAGTCGTGCGACCTTGCGACTTGTCGTACGAGTTAGTGCGACAAGTCGTGCGAGTCCACGACCTCTCGTGCGTGTTGTCGTGGAGCCGTACGACCTCCTTGCTACCTCCTTGCTACTGGTTGACCTGTGCGGACTGAAGACACAACTGATTTGCTGATCTGTGACGGCAGGGTTTATATACCTGTCGCAGCTGGTTGAGACCAGTCGCAGCCAGTTGCGATCACTCGCAAGACCAGTCGCAGCCGGCTGAGACCAGTCGCAGCCAGTTGCGATCACTCGCACGACTAGTCGCGGGTGGTCGTGCGACTGATCGCAACAGTCTGCGGGGGTCTCACGTAGTCGCACGACCAATCGCAAGCAATCATGCGATCAGTCGCAGTTGGTTGCGACCTATGGCACGATTGTCCTACGAGTGGTCGTGAGATTACCTGCAACAAGTCCCTACCAAGTTTCATAGCGACTGACTTGGTCGCGCGACCGGGGGAATCGCAGGCTGTCGCAGCCCAAGTGTGACTTGGCCTTAAAAAACATTTGTAATCAATATTTATGAGAAGTTCAACTAATTTGAACCAATGAAATAGCGCGTTTCATATGCACTTCAGATGACGTTCGAGTGAACTGAACAAAGGTTCCACATAAAACACATAGATCTATACAGTATCCGAATAAAGATAAAGTATTATGTGTGTTATTGCTGTAAATTGCACGATAAATTCAAAGAAATTAACTAAATGGCATGTTTTGCATCAATAAAACGAAGAAAATCATGGGCGACGTCATGTATATGTCACCGGAATTATTAGGGCAATTAATCTTCTAAATAGTAAGTCATTGTTTATCTGGCCCGCTTATCTCAGTTGACAACGACCATTATTGAATATTTACTGAAAAAACACCACAACAAATACGTTTGACGGTACAAAAAAATGTACCGACCGATTCGTGGGATTGAACCCACGCTAAAATTACACGCTCGAGTCGATTGTTGTTGTATTTTTTCAGTAAATATTCAATAATGGTCGTTGTGTTATGTTTGTAAACGCAATTATTTTGTGTTTTCTAATCTAAAATGACGGACATTGTCTCTTTCAATACCGAGCGTACATTGCTCCACAGCGTTTTACTGAAATCCGACATGCGCAGTGAAGCAGTTTATACCGAACAATTTTGTAGGCTGAAATCTGATTGGCTAATCAGAACAGAACAGAACAGAATTTTATTCAACTTGTACATAGTACCTCTTGGTCAACATGATTTTACGCAATACATGGTTCTAAGTGAACAGTATAATACAATTATTATACAATATTTTGTACAATTTATGAATAGCAAATAAACAATATTGAAACACAAATAAAAAGAAACAGCATGCTTTTTAACATGTTGAAAAGTGATTATACAATATATATTCTTATAGTATAGAATGAACTTAAACTGGAATGCATAATAAAATAGTTCTTTCGTCAAATCCTCTTTTGATGTATTTAGCCAAATGTATTAGTTCTTTTTTATTTTTAGGTGTCATTAATTCACAGAAGCTCGGACGTTTATAATATGTTTTCAATAACAAACTGCTTATTATATCATGAATAGCAGGGCAAATTGTAATTAATTGATATTCATCTACTATATAGTTGTTTTTTTTACAAAAAGTACAGTATTTCATTTCTTTCAATTCTATTTCGACCATATCTACATTGCTCAATTCTCAGAGAATGAGAGGAAAGCCTTAGACTCGAAATAAAAAAAAACTTAAATTTCTTGGTACAATATCAAGATATTTTTCGAATGCAAACTCATTTTTAAAGTAATTATACGAAAATAATGCACCACTATAATCAATATTTTCTTGCCATTTTTGAATTATTTAAAAACAATCAATAATATGTTGGATTAACCCTATGTGGGTTTATCCACACATCACCAAAGCCATGTTCTCCGGGAGTAGAGTCTTTACATTAGATAACCAATTAACAACTCCTATATTACAAAATTTAATAATGAATTATAAATATTCGAAAGGAATATATTATCTGTTGGTAAAATTTTAAACCAGTATTTTATGATTCTTATATATGTTGATATGTAAAGAGGGTATCTACCCAATTCTCCATATACTTCTATTAACTTTAAGTAGTTGCTAATCGTAAGGTCAATTTGGCGTGACCTTCAGTGGAGTGTTGCCAGATCCTGAAGTAGCGTAGAGTATCGTAGCGTGATAAAGGGTCTGATTTTAATGAGATTGAACTGCAACATTTCGAGTTTAAATCTTCTACTCTGATTGCATAAACACATTTTAAAGTTTCAAGTCAATGTGTTTTCTTAGAATTAATGTGTAACACTTTTACATCTAGCTACATAGGATTTTGTTAAGTACGTCGAAATGATGCAGCTTTCGAAGTTCCTTATTCTAAAATATGCCAACTAAAATTATATTGACATCATGTTTTGCTAGCATTATTACTACAAATGCGTTTGCAAAATAAATTTTCTAAATATATAATGTTTACATTAAATTATAGTTACATGTACATGAATTTCAAACGATATTCAATTAAAAGGGAAGTCATTTAGGATTATCAAAATTGTATGCTTTTTTATATTATTTCCTACTAATTTTAAGAATTTATATCTTTAAGCGGACTTCAATTCATGTTATGTGTTTTATCGGCTCATAAAGGGAGGGTAACTGTCAAAAGATTTAACTATTTAAACGAAACAATTTTTTTTTTCACAAACTATTGGTCAAAACAAAATACTTATCATTCAACTATTCTAAAATATATTTAAATTGAAACAAAAAGTAAAGATACACAAGTGAGTAATTCGGAATTGTGTTCAGTTCAGGCTTAAATCGTTCTAATAAGCCTAGATTTAACGCTTAAATTGACGGCACTTTTGCTAGTTTATAAATCAGTATGATTTCTTTCTCTATAGCGAAGCGGTAGCTTACACTTTGTTCGGGCGCTTTTATACATTTTCAGTTCTGCAAGTTACTGTTGTTGTTTTTAAAGAAAAAAATATGTATTTTGTTTGCGTGCACAGATAATAATGCTTGCCCTGCTTTTTTCTGGACTTATACAACTGACGTCAGCTTTGATGCAATCCTAAATAGCATAAAGGAATCCAATGCACACTATATTGCACATCTTCGCGTTTCCGGACTAATAGCTGCAGGGAAGTCTTAGCAACACGTTTTAATCAATGGAATTTAATAAATCGAATTTTATTTGATGTCATTTATTTCGAAGTAAAATGTGTTTTGCAGTGAATGTTCGTACATTTTACAATTAATCGAAGCGGACTATTGAAAGACTAATAATATATGTGTTCTTAAAGCTTGTTGTTTTAATAACTGATGTCTGATATGTTGTATTCACCAATTCATTAGTCATATTGCGTTTTTTATTTGATTGTTCGTTTTACGAATCCTCCTGTGATAAAGAGTAGGGAATTTAATCATCCCCACACATTTAATTAAAGATTTAATTCTCCTTTCCTTTCAAACAATTTTTTTTTTAAAAAATCAAAGTACTGAAAGTACTGAGCGGCGTATGTTGGTCGAAGACGATACTTTGTCATGTTGAAGGGGCGTGAAAAAAGCAGAACGCGTTGTATTTGTTTTTGTTTTGTTTTTTATTGAAAGAAAGTTATGTCATATATGTGAAGAAGCCTGCCAACAGTTTTATTATGACCAATATTATCAAAAGTGGAATGTAGTGTAAACTACATGCAATCCTTATGAGTACAGATTCTCGACTTTCAATATCTTTATTGGTAACTCAATTGAAGAAGATCATTCAATATAACAAATAGTGTGCGAGATACAAGTACATGCAACGGAGCTTCAGATGCGCTTTTTGATCAGTTAGATATTTACCCATTGTTATATATTTAATTGGGTATTATATGAGTTCAATTGGGTAAAATAGGACTATACAATTTGTTGACATTGTTTTGGGGTGGCATTTCACTAAAATGTTTTAGAATTACACAAACTGTAACTCATCAAATAAACTTGTTTCATAATAAGTTTTATAAAAGGTGACTGGCCTTCAACAACTCATGCATTTCTCAAATTGCATTGGTTGTTTTATCATTTGACAATTTCTATTACTTTATTGGTACCTATGCTTTAGGTTTTAATTGGGTATTTTGACTTTTTTTATTGGGTATTTAAGCAAATACCTGCTTATAGGCTGCACGCTAGTAGGAAAACCCCTCCCCACACAGGGGAAATTTTGTACACCCTATTTTTCTGAAAGCCCATTATGTGTAGAGCATTTTGGAATATGTGTGTCATCTGGCGACTGGGGCTTTATCGTGTTACTGGGTGTAGAATACGTTGCCTATAAAATAATAATTAATTTTACTGCATTT
The DNA here is from genome assembly GCA_037043455.1 of Cyrtodaria siliqua. Taxonomy (NCBI): domain Eukaryota; kingdom Metazoa; phylum Mollusca; class Bivalvia; order Adapedonta; family Hiatellidae; genus Cyrtodaria; species Cyrtodaria siliqua. The sequence continues at coordinate 282,627 of JAWPHD010000300.1, read as the reverse complement.
TCAAGACTAAACATGTATGGAAGAAAGAGTTTGTATATTAAATTGTCTTCATTATTCATGTCTATTATAATACAAAAGTTCGTTTACTTTTTATACCTTGGATACCTGTATTACTAAGCCTACGTTACCGTAATTAACCTTACCTTGTTTTATAAATTTTATTAACGTAAGACATTAAGAATATTAATGATGTTCATCCGAAAATTATTCCAAACCTTACCGATATCACAGACATACGTTCCCATGATGTTAATAATGTTTGGTTCTTATAATTTCCGTTACATTGTGTATTTTTAAATCATTTTCTATTTCCCGCATATTAAAAGAAATTAGAACAAATCATCCAGTACTCTATTAAAGTATTATTGCAACATTCCTTTAGACATAATTGACTGTAACAACTAATTTTGAAAATTACTTATACTTTTTAAACTACAAAATTTCGTTTCACTTCATGTTTATACCTTTGATTAAAGCTACGTTACCGTAATTTACGTTACCTTGTTGAATGAAGGTGTTTGATTTAAGAAATTAAGAAAATAAGTGTTTTATATCCGAAAATTATTTTAAACATCTTAGTTATACGTATCCATGATGTGAACAATGTTTGGTTCTTTTATTGTCCGTTACATTGAGTCTTTTTTAAAAATAAAATTATTAATAATAATTTTCCGTGTGTTACTAGAAATCTAGAAAATTCAGCCAAGTAGCTTATAAAGATGTTAATACAACATTCCTCTAAACATCATCGATGGTAACAGCAATGTTTGAACAGACTTGAAATTATGTCAAGCTAATATGTGTTATCTCATGTATTAAACGTTACGTATGTTACCAGTTACGTTTGCAACCTATTATTTAAATTCCACATCTATGTATCAAATAAAAACATGGATATATATCTTTACTTTCCTTTATATACTCTTATACTTAGGCAAACATTGAATGAAGTGAAGCTTGTATATAATTTACACGACTCTTCCGCATTTTTTACGTTACCAAATTCAAAGGAAAATGGCAAATTATTTGCACACTTTTAACTGCTAATGTATTCATATATTAATCATGTAACAAATTAAGCAATTTCAACATATTCACAAACTGAATTGAACTTTACTTACGTTACTAACATATATAAATGTATAGCTCTATAAGATCATGAAGATAGCATGCATTTTCATGAACATATATTACATTATTTGAGCTCAAAATTCCTCTATACATTGTCATCACTTCCTTCAAGTTCAATATCAATCAGTTTGTTGGCTGCCATATCTTCCCGCCCATTATTGCTTCCTTCTTCAGTGTCAGGCTCTTTGAACATGATGTCAACCAACTATTGTGACGCAATATCACCAATAGTCCAGTCAAATTCAATAACTTTATCTCCTTTCATTTGTTTCTGCGTCTGGTTAATGTTGGTCAGTTTGGTGCCACAAAAGCAATTGAAAGTGTGCATGTTCAAATTCTAGTTGAGGAAATTGAGTTTTTGCGAAAACATATTTGACATCCGTGTTTGCCGTATAGGCAGCACACTATCCACTCCGTGACCTCCGTAATTCTTTTGAAGATCTTCCGAACATTCACGTTGCTGTTTGTATAATCCAAATTGACACACACTCTCTGTGCTTTTTAATCACCTTCAATGGGAAGACCTTGCCTCGCCCTACAAAGCCACTGGTTGTAACACAGCTTGTAAAGCAATGTAGTGTGGATAGTAAAGAGCAAATATCAGACCCCTTAACCTCTACAATTTGTTTCACATTCAACATCGCCATAGTTAATCACCTTAGAGCCTAACATGACATATGATTGTATTACTGAAACACATTTTGAAAGCGGGATCAGTATGTCTGTGTCAGGAAAATGCACCACGATTGTTTATGATGTTGGTGAGGATTGATTCATTCTGATGTCTGGTTTCTCCTATGATGAAAACAGATCTTCCTGATCATCAGCAAAGACAAATATGTCATCTGCAATGGTAAGACAATGACATTTTTTTCAAACAGAGTAGGTTTCATAACCTTAGAGGTTTGGTGCATATCTGTCTGTTTTCCACTGGTCGAACATGTGATTAATGAATTGTGACTCTTCAAATCACAATAAGTCTCGTTTTCGACCCTGACTCGCCTCTTGCACTCAAACTATTTGATAAATCTAGGGACGCAAGTGTCTGTCACAAATTCGACTCAAGGTGCTTTGGCAAGTATGTCGAACTACCAGGAAATGAGGGCTGATTGTGAGGTGTTACGTTACGGTCACACACATATATAGTATATTTGGCAGATCACTGTGTAGCTGGCTCAACTGATACTTCTAAGCAGTGAAGTAATTTGACTTTGTCAGTTCTAACTGAATTGCCATTAGCTGTTGCAAGGGACCATGGTACTGAGCCTAGAGGATATGATAGCTTCAACTTAAGACCTGTCTTATACCTGATCAATAAGGGAACCAGTTAACCAAATATATAGTGTTATAGATCGGGTCGACGTTCAAATAGCAAGTCATTGACAGATATATCATGGTCTTCTCAGCCTGATGCTGTAATAGATCAACCTCAACATCTCTCTATGCTGAAATACGCACGATCGGGGGTATAGCTCATAGTCATTGATATCAAATCTGAATTGGCTTTGTGAAACCAATGATATATTCTGTGGTTCTTTTCAAGTCTTTCTCATTGTTCTTTGTTTGGGATGGATGCATTTTTTTGCGCGAAGAAATAACTTCTGATGCCATATTTGCCATCTGGAGAGTGTCCTCTAGCAGTTTTGCTCTACACTGACGTGTAATACAACAGTGATATTACTGGTATTCTGCATATTTTCTACTGAATCCAATGATGTTACCCTGAAAATGTGCATGATTGATAGTTTATGAAATGTTATGTGACTTGTGGAAGAGGGGCATGGAATCTCCTGTTTTGGAGAAGTTCATTTGAACCGGGGATGGGTTGTGTCAAGACCCAGGGTGTCATTAACTATACATACTGGAATTTGTCTGCTCCAATTTTCATACTCAAAGAACGTTGGGCATAGGCGTTAGAGTGAAGATAAATGCATGTCAAGGTCATTTTCCTTTGTGTCTGTCTTTGATAAGAGTTAGTATTATTAGTATTGTGTTGTCAATATACTAGTAATCAGAATAAGGCAAGACTAACTTACATTGGATGGGGACAAACTATTATTATTCTTCGGGGTTTGTCTCAAAAGCAGGATACATTGTAACAAATCAAAGTTAAAGTACAAATGGTAACGTAATTTTCGTATTTATTTTACATATCGTATCATCTATATATGCATCTATATATGCACACACATTTTATTTATTTATTCACTCTTTTATATATATATTCATTTAATGAATAACATTTTATGATTAAAACAGTCACTGTTTCAGTAAAGAACTAGAGCCTTTATTTCTGGAAACATTCAATATGTATGACAAATAACTTTAAATTGTAACGTAAATTTCGTGTTAATGTCACGTAACGTAAACTACATGTCTTTTGGAAATTTGTTTTCTACGTTAGATTTTGTTTTTTAACATGTTTGATAAATAATATAAAATGTACCTACAATTTTGTTGCATACAAACAATTTGTGAGTGTTACATTTTCAAAACATGTTAATGGTAACGTATTTCAAATGGATGTCACGCCCTTATGTCCCCACTCTTATTTGGCAAACATACTTCATTTGTAGAAAATGCATACCCTTTCAGGAAATTATGTCTTTAACATGACCCCAGTGAGGGGATTGCATCTTTTGGTAACTTACGGTCTAGTTATTATTAATTGTATTTATGATGTTTTGTTAACGAACAGGGTGTAACGTAAACTACAGTGAGCAACTGATTCGTTTGCATACAAGGCTTCATTTTAAAACAGTTTTTAACGATACTCTGCTTTATACCGATAATGTCATGCGGGAAACCAGCATAGAAGATATAGAGACCTATACCGAACAACACACTCTTAAACTTGTCGCTCAACTATAATGGGGTGTCGCCATTTTGAGAAAATAGACGCAAATAGAACCTACGCCTAAAACTGATTTTCCAAATGTGTATTGTTTTTTCCTCCTCCTATGGCACTCCACTGTCATAAGGGTTAAAAAAACGAATAAAAAAACACATAAAGGAATATGTATACGCTTTTTTGTACTATGTAGGACGGTAACGTTTGAACGGGATTCAATCGTAACTAAATAGAATGTTAGTGCCCGCTTTAATCAAGAGTACAATGTTTTTAATTTAGTCTGAAATATTGCTGTTGGCTAATTCTGAAATATAATTATATACATACCATACATGTACATTTGACTTCACTTTATAACAACATATTTACATATTAAACATATAATATCAGTTCCGTGCAGCATACATATGATATCCGTTCCGTGCAGTATACATACAATATCAGTTCCGTTCAGAGCTTATTAAATTTTAAAAGTGTCGATGTCAATTGACTTATAACCGCCAACGTATACTAAAGGAAAAAAGAAAGTACTCAATACGGGAATTTCCGCTATATATTTTATGCATAATATGCTGCTGTTAATAAAATAGTACTTGGCTACATTTGACCTTTCCTTTAGGAAAGAAATACTAAAACAATACATAACACACCAAAATGTTACACTTCAAAGTTTCAATATTGGTAGAATACGCGTTTGACTCAGTACTTAGGATGTAACATTTTGCCATCTCTTTACATTAAAAAAAGTAATGAAATGGCTCAAGTTTTCAACATGTATGAGTTTCGTGTTACAAAGTGTACATATGATAACAAGCTTACAATGTCACCATTTGGTCCTTTCTCTAAGTAGATACAACCCATTTTTTTTGTACAAAATATATTGGGATATCTTTGGAATATTACGTTGAATTAAGTGTGTAGTATAAACATTGTATAGCGGAAATTCCCGAGTTGCGTTTCTTTTCTCTTTTAGTATACATAAAAGAGAACAGTAATATATTGATTTAATACGCATTGGCTTGAAGCTAAAAGAGAAACAAAAACAATAATATTTTACTAAATTTGATCACGGTAAAATTTGCCGTTAGATAATGGAAATTAGAACAGCTCGACGTGCGGCTGGGATAAAGCGCATGTAAAATCTGATATCAGTTTAATTACAACCACGCCAATTGTTTCCATTAAACTAATACGTCTGTTGTAGGAAGGAACGTTCTCATTCTGGTATCTTAAGAGATTTTTGAGATGTATAACAAATTAGGCTAGGAGTTACAGATGATTAAAAAAAAGTTTGTCCTTGATTTTCGTCTTCTTCAAAATTGTTATTAATATTTCATATATAGAGGATCTTAGGCCAGAAAAAAAATACCTGTGTTTCTGGTAACCCGACCGTCCCTACTTTTTGGCACCGACCCTACAGTTTTTTATCATAAAAAAGGCCTATTTTTTGGCACCGACCCTACAGTTTTTTTATCATAAAAAAGGACGAACAAATTGGGTAAGAATCGGTAATGTACAAATATATTGAATACGAAACATTGGGAAGGACCGTAACTAATGTTGTAAGAACTTGTGGCCCGACCCATTTGCATACTTTGTTAAAAAAATGCAATAAAATATGTTTAAACCACATGTAAGATGGAACTCTATTGTGATCACTTTTTGCCTGTCACTCCGTCTGCCGTCCGTCAACAAATAAACTCATAATGGCAGAAAATATTTGTTTTCAATTCATTTTATTCAAAACAAACAAGTCAGATATCATGACGTTATTTTCCTTCAGTAAACCGAGTCTGCTATTTTCCTCTCTTTCGAATCCCACTGGGGACTTGACTCGTGAAGGTAAAAATCGGGTGATCTGCCTCTACCACAAACAAGTCCACCGTGACGTTCATGTATGGCCTAACGTGTGCTAAAATGGCGTTAAAAACACCATTCAAACAAGCAAACAAACAAACATTGATTTAAAAATCGTAATTCTCAGCGAGTACATTCGATCATGACGCCTTTTGACATTGTTCTGTATTTATTGACATAACGCTACCGTTCTTTTAGTGCCACGGTTTCTGGGTAGGGTAAAATAGTCTAACCGTGCTACGAACCGGTACCTATAAGTATTACTTACTGGTCCTTTGAGGTAATCGAGCCCACTCATTGTGACTTTCAAGTACAATACAGCTTAAGCCGGTGATCGGGACGTGAGAGGTAGTTAGAGGTGTTACCTCTCTAGTACATTCGCAACATCTCGTACACTGCTTCGCAGCATGACTCGAATGTAATACGCAGGTTTCCATATTGGTTACGTCATACTAGCGTGAAACGCGTCAGATTCCCGCCAAAACGAATTTGCATTCAAAATCAAAGTTATCTTCAACATTTTGCAATGTCATTTAGCCGATTGCTCCAACCATAGTTTATTTACGTGAAAGCAGTGATAAAACCTTCATCTGTATTGTAAATAGGAAACATACAACGCAAATCATACATCAACACGTGTGGCAAGCGGCCATCTTGTTTATGTAGCAACAGCTTAGCAACAGTGCACTATTTTCTGTGCCGTTGCCTTTCGGCTAACAGAATGTGAAGATTTTGAACAAACCGAAGCGCCGTGATACACACGAGGCGATTCCCGAGGAATGACGGGATTGGCCGAGCGTTCACGATTGCTCTCTTGTACACACTCAATAAAGACGAGTCTGCTACTTTCCTCTCTTGTATGTTGAAATCCCACTGGGAGCTCGACTTGTCAAGTAAGAAAGTGTCGATTCTAACGGTTAGCGGGAGGTATACTACAGTACTGGCTCTTCCCAGGAAAATATGGGGTGGTCTGCCTCTAAACACACACCCCAACCCCACCCATCCTACCCGACCAAAAAAAAAATAAATAAAAAAAATGACTGTCATGTATGGACTAACATATGCTAAACCTGTTGTAAACCACCATTTAAACAAAACTCTCTTGTATGTGTTCGTTGCTTCCAAAGGATCTATTGACAGAGTTTGTTTACACTGATTAATATGCACGTTTATCTCCAGTGTACAGCTAGCGCCAAGTTTAAGCTGATTAAAACACAAACTCGGGAGAAAGGTTTCGATACAATGAACAAGACAGTGGAAAAAAACACCATTTACAAATTAATTCTAACGTTAATTCTGTTTTCATCTCAGAACTGCTTATTAAATGTAATCAAAAGTTATCTTAAAGGCGTGATCTGTGTCAGATCTCTTTCATTAATTCAGTAAAATATTGATTAAAACATATACTGAAAAGAAAAAGAAACGATTCGTGGGTATTTCCGATATACATTGTATGTTTAATATCTACTGCTAGTCGGACGGTGCAGGGCGACATTAGGCCTATCCTTTCGGAAAGACGGTTTAAACAGCACCGAACACATCAATGGTTACCCCTTTAAAGTTTCATTATCGACAGAATGAGCATTTGGCTCAAGCAGTTGAGCAAACTTAGGCTTTAATTTTGCAATCTCTTAACATTAAACACAATACTGAAATGGCTTGACTTTTTCAAGCGAAACTTCAACATTTATGAATTTCGTGTAACAAAGTATACTTTGATTAAAAGGTCTGCTACATGACAGATTAATCCTTTTTGTAATTAGTTGTAGCCCCTTTTTGTACAAAACACGTTGAAATATTACGTGGAATTAGGTGCATGTATATACTAGTGTAGTATAGACAATTTTTGGTTATGCTTTTCTTTTTCCTTTAAGTATAATATGATCATGGAGATTATTGGACGACCAAATGAATTTGATATTTGTGTTTACAGAAAACATTTTATACAGGAGGGTATTGCAGAGCTTTCTGAAAACAAGAACACGAGTAGTCAAATGACCTTGAACTTACCGTTTCTTCTAAAAATTCCCGCCAATGTACATGTAGCTGTTTACAATAGAGTGAAACGCGGTAATTGTATCACATAACTTACGGTGTTGGAGTATGATAATTGCATCACATAACTTACAGTGTTGGAGTATGATAATTGCATCACATATCTTACAACTTACGGTGTTGGAGTATGATAATTACATCACATAACTTACAGTGTTGGAGTATGATAATTGCATCACATAACTTACAACTTATGGTGTTGGAGTATGATAATTGTATCACATAACTTACGGTGTTGGAGAATGATAATTGCATCACATAACTTACAGTGTTGGAGTATGATAATTGCATCACATATCTTACAACTTACGGTGTTGGAGTATGATAATTACATCACATAACTTACAGTGTTGGAGTATGATAATTGCATCACATAACTTACAACTTATGGTGTTGGAGTATGATAAGTGTATCACATAACTTACGGTGTTGGAGTATGATAATTACATCGCATAACTTACGGTGTTGGAGTATGATAAAGCTATGATTAAAATATCATAATACATAATGTAATAAAATCATATGCAAATGAAGGCCGTCTCGTCACTCTTTCTTTTCTGTTGACTCATTGCGCTGTAAACCTTCTCGCCACTCACCGCTGCGGGTTCGAATTTCACTGGGAGCTCGACTTGCACGTGAGGAAGTGTCGATTCTTACGGATGGCGAGAGGTGTACAGTACTGGTTCTACCCTGGAAAAAGCGGTTGGTCTACCTCCATCATAGAGAGAGAAAATCGACCGTCATATATATCCTAGTGACGTATGTGTTGAAAATGACGTAAAACACCATACAAACAAACCGTTGACTCATTGAACAGTCAGAACTGCCTCGACGATTTAACAAAATCTGATTTACGGAAATCGCCGAGACAGTCCCGATTTCTCCACGTACGTGTAGTTATACGACGACAATGTATCGGTATGAAACTACTTCCCCTTAGAAGCCAATGTTCAGATGCTACATTGTAATGCCTTGCTGCAAGTCAAATCATTTTATTTTTTGAATGGTGTTTTATGTCATTTTTAGCACATTAAGACCATATATGACGGGGTTTCTTTATTTTTCGTGTGTGTGTGTTTGTGATAGAGGCAGAACACCTAATGTATCCTGGGTTGAACCAGTACTGTATACCTCCCGCCACCCGTAAGAATCGACACTTTCTCATTTACAAGTTGAGCTGCCAGTGTTCAAATCAAGTATAAATAATGCAGCAGTGTATTTTTAATATAAAAAATCTCCGGAAAATGAGGGATGCTCAGACGTACAAGACGTATCTTTCCTGCTGGCCATTTGATGCCATACACCGACCTTTTCGTGTTTAATATAATGTATAAAACGTATTGACAATGTCAGCATTATTTCCCTCGGGATTGTATTTTACCGCCGCTGTATTCGTGATTAAAACATGAGCTTGTTATCTACATAATTAACGGAAAAGAAACATCTTAGGAAAAATAAGTGGAAGGTTCTGCACTCACAAATGTCCCCAGGTTGGAAATATCGCAGTAAATAAATGTCCCTGGAGGGAGTCTGTGGAATTGTCAGAGTTTATTTTAAAGCTGATTGTTCATGTAAGTGAAATCAAATTATCAGAAAGAAGAACACATTATAAAACATTATCTGTGAATCCGAAAGAACATACTTTAGCATGCTTTGTTCTTTCGTGGACAAATTGTTTTGTTTTCTTTCGCGGTGAATGCATCGATTGTTCATTATTTCGGCCCCAGAACCACGCAACGGCGTTTCTGGTTTCCATCCTTTCGTCCGAAAGAACGGAACGAAATAAAGCAACGGGCATAAAACCAACATACGCAGAGATTAACTCGTTATCCTCTAAATCGAACGTTTAACGTTACACTATCGTAACTACATATACATAAGTAATAAGATACACCAGTGTTGTGCTGAATCCTCGAAATGTGTTGACTTCTTGCCGCAAAGCAGACACATTTTCAAGACAAAATATGAAGGTTCGAAACCACCAATTATTTTCCCCATTGACACCAATGTTAAAATTTCACATTTTAATGATTTTCTGTCAAGTATGGATAATGCAACAGTGTAATTTTCCAATTGAAAAATCTCCAGAAAATGTGGGATAACAATACATGTTCTTGTTGTTTACTAAACATGTCAAGGGTACAGCTGTTTTTATTGATCGTTGATTACAAAGTGTATGCATAGTTTCGAAATTTGGAAAGTATTCATTAATAAACCAGTAAAACCTTTCGATACTCTTCTTTTACATACAACAACAACATTGAATAGAAATAGTCTGTTTTTGCCATACTTCTAATTCCAACAAAAAAGAAGGGATTACTTTTTTATAGTAGGAACTAAACTCGACACCGCCAAGATTTCTATTTAATTGGTGGTGGTAAGTCTGGAGAAGCACAATTAGACTGGTCCACTGTCGACCGTTCAATGCGCAGACGAAGCGAGTATCATGGGTTAGAGCATAATGTACATCTTGGGGGCGCTTGGATAATAGTCCAGACAGTTTGTTTGTTTGTTTGTATGTTGTTTGACGTCATTTTGAACACATTTAAGGTTATATATGACGGTCGATTTATTGTGGTGGAAGCAGACCACCCAATGTTCCTGGGTAGAACCAGTACTGTACACCTCCCGCCATCGGCAAGAATCGACACTTCCTCACTTACAAGTCGAGCTCCCAGTGGGATTCGAACCCCCAGCGGCGAGAGGTGAAGGTTTACAACTCAACATCGTTAACCATTCGGCCATGGAGACGCTAGCGAGGCAGCAGTACAACACGTGTTAGGTAAGTAATTATTAATTATAGTGCTTTACTTACTTAGTTTACTGAACCATTCGGCCACGGAGACGCTAGCGAGGCAGCAGTACAACACGTGTTAGGTAAGTAATTATTAATTATAGTGCTTTACTTACTTAGTTTATTTAACCATTCGGCCACGGAGACGCTAGCGAGGCAGCAGTACAACACGTGTTAGGTAAGTAATTATTAATTATAGTGCTTTACTTACTTAGTTTACTTAACCATTCGGCCACGGAGATGCTAGCGAGGCAGCAGTACAACAAGTGTTAGGTAAGTAATTATTAATTATAGTGCTTTACTTACTAAAGATTGGCGAAAGCACTCACGCCAGACAGTTAGTATTGTTGATTACAGTTGATTCTTCATTTGACAATGGTTTTATTGACCAGACTTCCCGTATGATTCTGAAGGGATACAATTATAGTTCTCGTGAAAAGTTTAATTACCTCAACTTGTGAGTATGAATACGGCTTCGTTGTTTTAACGTCTGAGATGTAAATTAATTCCATTTAAAGAGGGTACGTCAGGCTTTTTCTAGAGGCATCAAACATTTAAAAAAACAATCTTTCAAATCAAGATACAAATTCCAAAAGCAATCAAAATATGGTTATAGCAACGTGTTGCTCAGTTTTACAAAAAGAAATCGTCACCAAATATTTTGAATGGATTCGGGTGGATAATGCTTAAACCTAACCCTGGTGCGTAACCTAGGATAGCATGTTCTACTGTGCAAAATACGTTTGTTGCCCATTTTAAGTCGGACCCTATATCCCCTAAATACCTGATATACACGGGGGCCTCATTTAAAAGGAACGGCTTGTTTGGACATGCGCTACCCAAACAAAAAAAAGCCTAACAAACCGTGTTAATGAATCGCTTCAACGGATTTTAAAGCGATTTAGAAGCGGTCCAATTTCACATGCAAATGAGCTAATGGATCGCTATTTAATATTCCTGACAAAATCTGTTATAAACAAGAAGCAGCATTTATTTCCAGAGTAATATGGCATTTCAATTAACGAACAGCATCAAAATCGCACTTGGATCGCTTTATGATCGCGATCCTGATTAAATGGGAAATGCATCACGATCCATTAATGGTTTTGAATGGATCGCACTCCTTATACAACTTTTAATGGATCGTGTATGGATCATGATCAAAAAGCGATCCAGTGTTTTACTAAATGGATGTCTTAGTATTACGTAACACTATAAAACCACTAGTGGATCACGATATAATACACATTAGAATGGATCGCTCTAGAATCGCACAGCTAATTAATAGCTGAGTTTTAGTCCAATAATTTTCAGAATGGATCGCTTTAGGATCGCTATTATGCAACACTATTACACATTCTAATGGATCGCATTAGGATCGCTATTATGTAAAACTATGTATATTCTAATGGATCGCATTAGGATCGCTATTATGTAACACTATATACATTCTAATGGATCGCAATTATGTAACACTATGAACATTCTAATGGATCGCTATCATGTAACACTATTATACATTATAATGGATCGCATTAGGATCACAACTTTTTGAATCGCTTTATGCTCGTGATCCATTAACAGACCGCTGTTCTAATGGATGCTCCAGAACATAAGAGTGATCTTGACCTTTATGCAAAAAGGACCCTTTACCCGCCCAGAATTATGACCCTTAAAATAAGTGCTGGTAGTTGTTCATAACATGTCATGTTGTTGAAAGCTGAAACTCAAGTTTAACTAGTGTTCACAATTGAATATGGCATTTTTCAGTAATTCAAGTGGCCATAACTCTGGTGTTCCTGGTCTGATATAGCATGTTGTCGAACTTTCATTAATATCAACAAACTGACAAAATTTGGTAAAGATCAAATACAAAATGAAAGTGCGAGTGTTCACAAGGCAAAATATGTAATTTTTCATAAAAACAAGGGCCATAACTCTGGTGCTACTAATCCAATCTGGCTCCGATGTTTTTGAACTTGTTCGAGCTTTCATTGATATTTTAAAGACTCTGTCAAAGTTTGGTAAAAATCAGACTAATAATGAAGGTCCTATCATGTTCACAAGGCAAAAGTTAAAAGACGACAGAGGACGGATGGACAAATCACCTGCTGGCTTTCGGTCAGCAGAGCAACTTTTTTTTTATCAAATTCTTTCAATAGTTCAAAAGAATGATGGGATAATCATATCTGGTTCAGAGTTATACAGCAGACACGAACTGCATAATATATTTATGTTCTTTATGTGTTCCATCAATAAAGTTACGTGTTGGATACAATCTATTGTCCGTGTTGGATACAAGCTATTGTCAGTATTGAATACAAACTTCGACCAAAATGTTTCAAATGTGAAGAGATAACAAACCCTGATTATTTGCAGAAACAAGCTACAAGTAATCCCATAAACATATATTTTCGGATCAATTTCCTAAATCCACCATCAATTAAAAGTGGCATGTGTCATAAATAGTTCTACAGTTCACTTTTAAGGTTATTATGACAATGTTTCTTGGTGCGATGTGATGATCTTAGATTCTAGGCACCCAGCATGTTCTTGAGACCTTATCACTTTGGAGAACCATGCCTTTGAAGCAGATCTGAAATAAAAATGATTATACTAAATTACCTTCTTTTTTTTTTAAAGTATTATGTATAAAATTTATATCCGATGACCATAAAACAATAAGAAGACAGAATACTACCACCGTCATCATTCGTCTTATCGAAATAAAATGATGTCGTCATTTGAACTGACTAAATGAATTTACTATCGTGACGAAAAAGTGGGCATTACTCTGTTAATACTGTCTTGATCGATTTTGACGCCGAAATGATATGTACATCTTGACATCATAGGTAAGCATCCTGTAAAGTTTCGAAGGAATCGGTTGAAAAGTGTGGGTGGACTTAGACACATAAGATATTTTCACGTAAAGTTTGATGAAAAAGGGGCCTCAACTCCGGTAATACTGAGTTGATTTTGAAACTGAAATGGTATGCATATCTTGACAGCACAGGTAAGCATCCTGTAAAGTTTCGAAGGAATCGGTTGAAGAGTGTGGGCGGAGACACAAGATATTTTCACGTACAATTTGATGAAAAGGGGGACATAACTCAGGTAATACTGGGTCGATTTTGACTCCGAAACGATATGCACATCTTGACATCATAGGTAACATGGGTAAGCAACCTGTAAATCGGTTGAAAAGTTTGGGAGGATATAGACGCACACTTTTCAGGACGGAATGGCGGACTGACATGGCTAACGTATATGTATCAATTCAATATTAAACAGACACACATATGAGAATCTATCACAATGACATAGCTACAAAACGCTATATAAAAGTTAAATATATATCCGTCAATGGTTAAAACTTTTCATCCAAGCGAATGACTATTGACCCGAAGCAGTGAACTATTGACCGAGACGCAATCTTCGAGGTCAATAAGTTACTGCTAAGGGTCAACAGTCATTCCCGAGGATGAATAGTTTTAACAGTTGACAGAAGCAGAAGTAGATAGTTGTTTTACTATATTGAACCATAGAGAAAAAAGTAAGAAAATGTGTCAAGTAATTTATTTTTAATATGGAATTGAAACAATGTTTTCTTTAACAACAATGAACATGAATTTAAACAAATAAAATATAGTTACTAATTCTTCCAATTCTTCCTCCGTTGATAAATGACAACGTTGCGCGTCCTCCATTGTCAATTTTTATTCTGTCATTGAGCGCTTATGGTTATTAATTGACGTTGGTCCTAAAGCGTTTGAATTATCTGGAAGATACTATTGACTCGGCCAGAAAAGTATTCACCCGAAAAAGAACTATTGACTCGTAAGTCTGGTTTAAACCGGATTGGACACGTTTGAACACGTTTTCAAGTCAGTTTCAGCCAATAAAAACTACGTAAAATGATATATAATAATAATTACTACCGGTATGTACCTTTTGTCGTCTATGTCAGAGGTAACTGATATCGTCACAATATCTCGTAATCTGTTTCGAAACTGTTACCTGAAAAAGAGCTAATCAGTCAGTGCACAATTTGGAATTCACCTTGTATTCAGTAAAATTATGCTCAACCTCAATTTGGTATTGACCTTGTATTTATTATGCTAACTGAACATCATACCCATTTTTCTCAATTTAGATATGCCATCTCTTGCTGCAGAGTGTTTAAAACATCACTTATCAATGGGTTGCATGTTATATAAGTTATAATTATATTATCAAATATAATATCTGTGTCATTCTGTGATATAACATTAATTAAAAATTATCATGTTTATGGACATTAATCACTGATTAACAGTGACAGAAAATTAGATGTTCGTCTAGATCTTGGCTAGCATTATTGCTTCTCGATCCCATTCGCAACATCTCATTCACTTCTTTAAAGCATAATTCAATGAACGCAGAAGTTTTCATGTTGGTTACGTCATTCTAGCATGACGCGCCTTAATAGATTCCCTCCAAAATAAATTCGCAAAAATCAAAGTTATTATCAAGTTTTACAATGTCATTTAGTCATCAATAGGTTATTTACATGTACATGAAAGCAATGATACAACCTTTGTAAATAACAAACATGCAACGCTAAGTATACATCAACATGTGTGGCTAACGATCATATTGTCTACCTATCAACAATGCACTTTGCCTTCCGTCTAAAAAAATGCCAAGCTTTTGAACATACCAATACATCGATATACATGCGAGGCGTGATCCAGAAGAATGACGGGATTGACCGAGATTTCACAATCCCGCAGGACCTTATTCGGGCAAATTTGTTAAAGATTGCCATCTTTCGTAATGTAAAGCATTAGTTCTATGAGCAGTTAAAGCCAACCATATGCATGATAAATATATCGCTGAACGGGCTGTTTGCTGTTAACTCTTCCTCAGAAACAAGGCTGTCATGGAAACCACTTCCAAACACTTGAATTACGGTGGTTGTTTATGCAGGAATTACTTGATGCCTTCAGAAACCTCGCCGGAAGAGTGCGAATGGGAGTCGGTCCTGAAGAAACTAAATAGCGAAGAATCATGGCTCTGTGGTAGGTACATATCACCATAAAAGCCATGATTCTCACGTCTAATAAGAGTCCTACTAATTAGGCTTCTCAAGTATTCCAATAGGTCAGATAAATAACACTGCATGAAATAGCTAACATTTAAAATTAAACAAAATAAAAGCTTTAAATATTTAACTTACCACTCAAAAAGTATTTCGGCCTGACCAGGCAACGCCAAGAGTTCTGTCCCTTTTCATCTGGGTAGTTGCATACCAATTTTATCAATGCGATGCCTTTGTTCGTCAATATGCACCTCAAGATATGTTTTGGTGAATGTTTGGCCGTCTTCAATATCAAAGAGAGTCATAATTTCGAAAGAATTCATTTCTAAATTACATTTTTGTGAGTTGTAAATACTTCGTTTGCCTCATCCGGAAGTCAAACATTTGAAAACATCGCTAGACTAAACGCGATTGGCCAATACACAATAAAATAATCAAACGTGTGAGACGCTTGCAGAGTAAAGATAAACTACGGGTGTGCACCTTTGTGATATTATTAATGATTGATTTGCTAAAAACCTGAACATGAAAATGATTTTTCACGATTCTCTACGTACAAACGCCAAGAAAGCATATATTACGTCGTGGTAAGTCATACCTTTATTTGTGTCTTTTGTTTTAATTAGAATGCATGTAGGATTTGAATATTTACTCCAGAACTCTCTCAGTACTTACTTTCATGATATTAAAATCGTACTCAAGACAATTCGTACGAGTAGTGTTTTTTCATTATCGAAGTTACATGTATCTAAATCGGATATTTAAAAGGAAAATAATAAAAACATTTCTAGTTAAATATTACAGTTGATAGGGAAATACCATTTAACATTTAGACACTCAATAGAGATTCAATTATTGATTTATTTTCAGTTTTGGTTGTAAAGTCAAGAAAAATGACAAAGAGATAAACAACAGTGTAAGTTTCATCCACTCCAGCAAGTAGCAATGGTGGCCCGGTTTATAGTCATCTGACTCATCTCAGTGGTTGACTGGAAAACACCACATCAAACTATTTTAAGGTGAATTTCTTTAAACTTTAATACATGCCTATATGTAGACGTGAGAATCATGGCTCTTATGATAGTATGTCTATCTATCTATATATCTATTAATTCTGCATCACCCCCTTTCGGGTATTATGTGCAGATTTCCTGGGTAGAACCAGTACTAAGCAATGTGGGTAAAGTGTTTTGCTCAAGGACACAACGAACATGGTGCGGAGGAGGATCGAACCCACCCCCACCCCCCTCCCCCTCCCACTCCCCCATTTTTCCTGGGTAGAACCAAGAATCGACACTTTCTCACTTGACAAGTTGAACTTCCAGTGCGATTCGAACCCGCAGCAGTGAGAGTCGAGAAGATTTACCGCTCATCCAAAGTTTGTTCTAAAACCAGCATTGACGTCTGAGATCCATGCTATTGTAGTGTCATCTCCCGCTGCGGCCTGCTTAATTGTCTGTATGATTACCTGCATAATAAAACGGCTTGACTTCTAGCAAGAATCAGTAATTGACACTCAAACACATTATCCACCGGGGTGCTTCGAATTACAAGTTGAATGTCAACTAATCTTTTAAGAAACATCTTTAATCTTCGTAAATCATTAATATTGTTGGATCAAGGCGACATATTGATTGAGATTTTCAAATCCAAACACAAATAAAAAACTAGTTTCCGGACTTCAAAGGGTCATCACTGAACTTTCGCGGAAGTCTGCGTCAGATGCACATATAAACGGATACATTTTGATACACCTGGAAGACAAGTTGACAAAGACTGTAATGTAACATGTCTGGTAAATGAGACATCACAGGCCTGCTTATTTCAAATCGATGCTGGCGTAATACGGCATAAAATGAATTATGTAATTGAAGTAACTTTAAAAGCACATTTGTGTGACGAATTGCGAGAAATATGTCGGATTTTCTAGAAAAGAAAACAAAAACTGATTGAACATTAAAGGGTCGCACGCCAATCTGGAGCTATATTTGACAAATAATCGGGCACCAACAAATTAATTTAAAACATCTCCACAAACTTAACTTCAAATACTAAATTAATATACAAGAACTTCTAACGTCTCCTTATTATAGTTTATATATGTATGTAGTGGTTATTTCATTTTCGTGTAATGAAAGTTCGTATGGGTACATTTGAACATATACTAACTACTCGTCTGATAATTATTAATAATAATTAAATTAATGTAATATATTAATATAATATAATATAATAGAGTGGTCAGAGTTATTCTGAGGTTGGTCATATTCAGCAGATGTATCTGACGGTCGATGTGTTTATGGTAGAGGCAGACCTCTAAAATCGTTTTCTTCCACGATTTCTGTGCGTTTTCTTTTTAAGACTTTCACTTATTGTGTCCTATGTGTATGTGCTTAAAACTGTTATGACTTACTAATAACAATACAAACGATAACAAATGGCTTTTATTTTCTTTCAATTGATATGTTATTGAAACCCTTTCAGACTTTTACGAAAGAAAAAATATTTTTAAAATGGGCCAGCCTCTAACAAGTTTGTTTCTTCTATCTTTATGCGTTTCGAAAATGTTCAGACTTTTAATATAAAAAAGGGTCAGCCCATAAAAACAAAGCATTCTCCATTTGTATGCGTTTTAGAAGTGAGTGAAAAAGGTCATATCAGGACTGATATGAGAAGTAAAACCTAGCTTATATGTACAGTGTGTATGCAAACTGTTCCTATTTTCATATTTGTTAGCAAGTATGTATTAGTATATAATAAAAGGACTAACATTTGAATAAGCATAGCAATCGTGCTTACAGAGCTTAAACTAACCATAGTGATTTAAAATCGCGCATTTTACTGTTCAGAATGAATTTCGTTATTAATAAGGGGTCTGTTGACTGTTTATGGCCAATGCATTATGTTTTGGCCCTTAACAATACGAAAATACACAATATTATTTCTTATCTATTTTAAGTCAGACCATTAGACCCTACAAAAAATCCAGATGTAACACTTCACCCCCGCCCCCTTCCTCACATCCACACATCCACACACCACTCCTCTTTAATCTCGACGACGCGTGACCTCGCGAACGAACATGCAACATAATATCTTCGAAAAAATCAATTTTCATGTCAAATCAAATAGGTTATGACCTGATTAACTCAAGTTTTTTAATATTCTAAAATTATCATTTTATGCATTAAACGATGTATAACAAGTATTTTTTGTAAATAGCAATAAATCCAATATTAACATATTTTTTAAAGCAGCTATCCCGCCAACAGCCATATTTTATAACATATTTACACCGTTTCTGAACCTACTGATGACGAGATATTTATGTAACGAATCCAAACTATATAGACACAACATAAACGGCTTTAACCAGTCAAGTCACACCCCAAAGCAGGGCCATGTTTTATGAAACAACTTACAACCATTTTGATCTTAAACAAATTTCTTAAATGCTTCACCATAAATTACACTTTTGAAATAAACATGATTTCTTTTCATTTTCTTACACGCACTACGTGCATATAAAATTGTCTACATTGAATGCTTAGGTGAAAGAAGTGAAGGATTTTGAGACTTATCGTAAGATATTTAATAAAACAGGGCCCTGCAGCGTCGAATTAATAGTTATCAACTCATAATTCATTTTACGCATATTCAATCAGGGGTGTTTTAAGAACCCGTTAATAAACCTAAACTTTTAATCAGAAAATATACATGACCTGAACAACTGGACAGAGTTTTGATAAACGGTTTTGTAATGTAATTTTATCGTTATTTCGCAGGTAAGTTGCTTTAAATAAGACACAGTTTATATTTATAGATTACGTGATCGTATTTGACGTATTTAAAGTTGCTTTCAGCGTCTCCGTGGCCGAGTGGTTAACGACGTTGCGTTGTAAACCTTCGCTTCTCACAGCTGCGGGTTCGAATCCCACTGGGAGCTTGACTTGTAAATGAGGAAGTGTCAATTCTTACTTACGGATGGCGGGAGGTGTACACGACTTGTTCTACACAGGAAAAGTGGTTGTCTGCCTCCACCACAAACAAATCGACCGTCAAATATAACCTTACATGTGTTAAAAATTACGTGAAACGCCCTGCAAACAAAAAAAACAGATTCGTGCCTTCAAAATGACTTTGCGTGAAAATAAAACGAGATGATCTTGTGCGTCTTTAATATGTCTACATGTGAATAATGAACTGCACGAGACGCACGTCTACAAATAAATAATGAACCTGTACAAGACGCGCAGCAACGCAGTATCAATGCGGGGAACCCACGTGACTTTTGAATAACGTTCGCATTAGAAAACATGGCGGAAACGTCCACATCAAGTGTCTTGTTTGAATAACGTTTTTATTATTTAACCGATTGCGATAAGGTAAAGTCTAAAGTATCCACCAAAATAGTACCAACCCTCGATGCAAAGCGTCTGTCGGCTGTCTGTAGCCGTTTGTTACTGATGCTCGAACAACTTTTTTCTTGTGTCAAAACAAATAAGGATAACGTTTGCATTTTTTCATGATTTTCAGTCAAAATGTTAAATCTGCTCATTGCAGGAACCATTGGTACCTATATTTTATCAACCATTTATTTTAAAATATATGTTATACTAGTAGTTCTACGAAAACGCTGAAACTTTTGCGAAAAAAATGGAAATTAAGTTTTGAATATCGTTTGCATCGGTTTTAAAAGGAATATCGTTTGCATTAAAATTATAAATTAAAACAAACTATGCAACACGTTACTACTACGCCTTATTTGTTTGAATATGCGTATGCTTTGACACTTTTAACATTTCTTTTCAATAACTAATAATCATTTTTAGACTTAGTACGTTATAAAAATAACGATTTCTGTTTAGATGCCATTCTTGATTCGTTTTTGCTCTACTAAAACGCTTATGTGATGCGATCAGCCCATCGTCCGTCTATCGTCAATTGTCCGTTTACTTTCTTTGTTGGAATCATAACGAGTTTCATAAAGCCTATGTGGAATGGAGACGAGTTTTAGGTCCTCTTTATTGTCAAATTATTTATTTATAAAAATAACATGGACATAAAACCGCAACGACATTTGACAAACTTTAGCGCCAAAACGCTTTCACACTAAATGGTCATAACGTCATGTCATAGAAATATCTGTATAGTCTTTCAAAAGGAATATTAAAAAAAATAATAACGATTTTCTTCAAATGTTCGAACTCGTTATTTTTCAAGAAAAATCAAAGTTATTTGGATTCTTCACAAGGGACGTGGGCTCACATTTCCTGTCTGAAATTTATTTTCACCCTAGCCGTTAGGCGAGGGGAAATATACTTTCCAGGAAGTGAAGGTGGAATGTAAGCCCATGTTCCCTTTCAAGAATTCAAGTAATTAATAATGACATACGCCAACGTGTTTTACCTTTAAACAAACTACAACATCTAGTAACCCCTTTTCCTTTTCAATTCTGCTTATTTCCCATTATCGTGCCCCTGTTTTAGTCCTAAGACGTGACATCTTTGTATGTTTGAATACATGAAGTCAACGCAAAACGTCGACATATTTGGCGGATTTTTAAAATTAAAAATCTGTGGTGGGTGGTGTTTTTTTAACAAAAGTTGGTATTTTGATCATTAAGCTTGCAAAACACCACTACTTACATTAATGTTAGACGTGTATGCACGAAATGGAAACGTAGAGAATCAATATACACGTTTATCATGCAGATATGCACTTTTCTGCCTAATAAAGGGGTGACCTAATCACTTTTGCTTGATGAGGTAACTGACCAATAGAGAAAATCAATGCGGAATCCCTCGGCGGTTATTGTACGTAACGTTATCTGAAGTCATGCACGTAACGTTGCCTGACGTCATAAAACAAAACAACAACAGGGCGGCGTCATCGATAAGCGTAACAGTCTGAGAAATAGGTAATAATAGTAATTCATACAAAAAATGTGGATAATCTACATGATAAATAGAATATTATGTCAGTGCCTTTTACTATCAAGTTTATTAGGCTCGGCTAATAAACTTGGTAGTAAAAGGCACTGACATAATATTCTCTATTTATAGTCGAGATTTTCCACAACAAATCGGCGGCGTAATGGCCACCAAATAAAATGGGGCCATTACGCTGCCGAATTGTTGTGGAAAATCTCAACTATAAATAGAGAGTATCATGTTAGTGCCTGTTCCTATCCAGTTCATCAGGTGTGGCTGAGAAAAAAAAAAGTTTGTAGCGACTACTTCTTGAAATCCCTAGTGATATTGATATGGGACTTTTTCTAAAATGATCAGCATGACATGATGTTTGTCCTTGTCGAACATCTTTTTGATTCGACGTTAAACATGTCTGCCAGTGGCCATCTATATTTACATAGAATTACATAGCACAACCTCGGACTTTATTTTTTTCTCAGCCTCACCTGATAAACTGGATAGGATCAGGCACTAACATGATATTCTCTATTTATAGTCGAGATTTTCCACAACAAATCGGCAGCGTAATGGCCGCCATTTTGTTTTGTGGCCATTACGCTGTCGATTTTGTTGTGGAAAATCTCGACTATAAATAGAGAATATTATGTCAGTGCCTTTTACTACCAAGTTTATTAGGCTCGGCTAATAGTAAAAGGCACTGACATAATATTCTATTTATCATGTAGATTATCCACATTTTTTGTATGAATTACTATTATTACCTATTTCTCAGACTTACGCTTATCGATGACGCCGCCCTGTTGTTGTTTTTTGTTTGTTTTATGACGTCAGGCAACGTTACGTGCATGACTTCAGATAACGTTACGTACAATAACCGCCGAGGGATTCCGCATTGATTTTCTCTATTGGTCAGTGCCTAATAAAGCAACATTGATTAGGTCACCCCTATTAGGCAGAAAAGTGCATATCTGCATGATAAACGTGTATATTGATTCTCTACGCTTCCATTCCGTGCATACAAGTCTAACATTAATGTAAGTTGTGGTGTTTTGCAAGCTTAAAGATCAAAATGCCAACTTTTGTTAAAAAACACCACCCACCACAGATTTTAAAAATCCGCCAAATATGTCGACGTTTAGCGTTGACTTCATGTATTCAAACATACAGAGATGTCACGTCTTAGGACTAAAACAGGGGCACGATAATGGGAAATAAGCAGAATTGAAAAGGAAAAGGGGTTACTAGATGTTGTAGTTTGTTTAAAGATAAAACACGTTGGCGTATGTCATTATTAATTACTTGAATTCTTGAAAGGGAACATGGGCTTACATTCCGCATTCATTGTCCTGGAAAGTATATTTCCCCTCGCCTAACGGCTAGGGTGAAAATAAATTTCAGACAGGAAATGTGAGCCCACGTCCCTTGTGAAGAATCCAAATAACTTTGATTTTTCTTGAAAAATAACGAGTTCGAACATTTGAAGAAAATCGTTATTATTTTTTTTTAATATTCCCTTTGAAAGACTATTCAAATATTTCTATGACATGACGTTATGACCATTTAGTGTGAAAGCATTTTGGTGCTAAAGTTTGTCAAATGTCGTTGCGGTTTTATGTCCATGTTACTTTTTATAAATAAATAATTTGACTATAAAGAGGATCTAAAACTCGTCTCCATTCCACATACGATTTATGAAACTCGTTATGATTCCGACAAAGAAAGTAAACGGACAATTGACGATAGACGGACGATGGGCTGATCGCATCACATGAGCGTTTTAGTAGAGCAAAAACGAATCAAGAATGGCATCTAAACAGAAATCGTTATTTTTATAACGTACTAAGTCTAAAAATGATTATTAGTTATTGAAAAGAAATGTTAAAAGTGTCAAAGCATACGCATATTCAAACAAATAAGGCGTAGTAGTAACGTGTTGCATAGTTTGTTTTAATTTATAATTTTAATGCAAACGATATTCCTTTTAAAACCGATGCAAACGATATTCAAAACTTAATTTCCATTTTTTTTGCAAAAGTTTCAGCATTTTCGTAAAACTACTAGTATAACATATATTTTAAAATAAATGGTTGATAAAATATAGGTAACAACGGTTCCTGCAATGAGTAGATTTAACTTTTTGACTGAAAATCATGAAAAAATGCAAACGTTATCCTTATTTGTTTTAACACAAAAACATGTTGTTCGAGCATCAGTAACAAACGGCTACAGACAGCCGACAGACGCTTTGCACCGAGGGTTGGTACTATTTTGGTGGATACTTCAGACTTTACCTTATCGCAATTGGTTAAATAATAAAAAAAGTTTCCAAACAAGACTCACCTGATTTGGACGTTTCCGCCAAGTTTTCTAATGCGAACGTTATTCAAAAGTCACGTGGGTTCCCCGCACTTAATATGACTTTAGTAAAAACCACAACTCAATCCAAAATAAAACATCATGAAGTTTCTGTTTTAAACCTTCGTGGATCTTTTTACAAACTATTGAGGGAAAATCCAAAAGTTCGCAATGGTAGGAATGAATTAACTCTCACTTATTACTCTGCAAAAAGGGAATTAATTACGGAGAACGTCATGGACGTATCTTTGTTGTATAATTGTATGACGGTACGCTATCGATAAGAGAATTAATGCGCATACAAGTATTGCATTCTTCAGAAATGAGCATTATATACCCCCAACTGTTTAATTGTGGAACATGTATTTGTTTCAGTATAACATTATGCATAATAGTACATTTGGAGGATCCTACATGAGTGCTTGTTTTATATTGAATTGAATTAAACTAGTTTGATAAAATTGTGAAATCATCATATCAATTTTGTCCAGCGAGTTTATTGATTTATTATTAGCAATTTTGTTCAACGAGTTTAATGAATTCAATAGTTAATAAACACGAATGTGCGATTGTATTTATCACATCACAGAAACAAAACACACATACACACACACACACACACACACAAACGAAACACAACTAATAAGCAACATGTTGTATTTGCCTATATAAATATAGAGATAATTATATTTCAAAATTCCAATAGGCTATAAAGCCCACGCGGATACAAATACATGGTAACAGTGCAGTTGGTACATTTATGAATTCACAATGAAAGAGACTTAGCATATGCATGTAGACACCTAATGTGCATTGACGAGAGAGTGTTTCGGGTTCAGGACTATGTGTATATCTACACAAGTTAACATAAGTATGTTAATACATACACATATTTATATTAATATAAGCTAACTATACTCAACATGTTATACAAGAACATATCCACTATTTAATTTCTATATAACATCTCAATTCATAATTGAAATGCTTTATAGATAAATATGGAAAGTTTGCTTTATTATTTGAATCTATCAATTCTATCAACTTAACCATGTTAGGTCGACGGCAAATGGTGATGCATTAAAGGGACACACGGCAATCTTGAAATACTTATCAGACATCAAACTATTTACCTTAAATCAGAGTATTTAAATGTTTACAGGTTTGCAATTAAAATAAAAGGTAATGCGATTTGCAGTTTTCATTTTTGTTATATCATTCAGCCATATGTTAAAGATTGGTTCACAGTAATTCATAATATGTTTGCATCAGTGCATTTTTCAATGGCACTGTGATATGTAACATGTCCATTTCTGGAAGAATTTTCTTTTTGACCTCGCCTACCCCACCACTACAAGCTCCCATTACAAGACCAACGGGCTCCGTGAAAATCCCGTTTTTACGTGTATTGACCCTCAACGCGACGAACCTTAGACCATCCAACAGTTAAGCATGTAGGAGTAATTGCACTTTTATGTGATACCACTAAGTTCTATATAAAGCTCCTATTTAAAACAATAACTTATATTATTGACCTACTGACCAATGAAATATTTTTTTAAACGATTATGTTTAAGGTTAATTTTATACTCACGCAATAAACTGAGATATGCATAGTTGCTGTTATAACACATTTTAGAGACAGCAGTCAAAATGTAATCATCAGATAAGTTTTTTTGAAGTTTCGCACTTCTAGGGATACAATACAATTATGTAAATATTGGTGCAAAAGTAACATATTAAACAATTCACATTTATAGGACTGTGTAAAGTAACATATTAAACAATTCCCAGTTACAGGACTGGGCAAAGTAACATATTAAACAATTCCCAGTTACAGGACTGGGCAAAGTAACATATTAAACAATTCCCAGTTACAGGACTGTGCAAAGTAACATATTAAACAATTCACATTTATAGGACTGTGCAAAGTAACATATTAAACAATTCCCAGTTACAGGACTGGCAAATTAACATATTAAACAATTCCCAGTTACAGAACTGGGCAAAGTAACATATTAAACAATTCCCAGTTACAGGAATGGGCAAAGTAACATATTAAACAATTCCCATTTACAGGACTGGGCAAAGTAACATATTTAAAAATTCCTAATTACAGGACTGGGCAAAGTAACATATTAAACAATTCCCATTTACAGTACTGGGCAAAGTAACATGTTAAACAATTCCCAGTTACAGGACTGAGCAAAGTAACATATTAAGCAATTCCAATTTACAGGAATGGGTAAAATAACATATTAAACAATTCCCATTTACAGTACTGGGCAAAGTAACATATTAAACAATTCCCAGTTACAGGACTGGGCAAAGTAACATATAAAACTGTTCCCAGTTATAGGACTGTGCAAAGTAACATATTAAACAGTTCCCAGTTACAGGACTGGGCAAAGTAACATATTAAACAATTCCCAGTTACAGGACTGTGCAACGAAACATATTAAACAATTTCCAGTTACAGGACTGGGCAAAGTAATATATTAAACAATTCCCAGTTACAGGACTGGCAAAGTAACATATTAAACAATTCCCATTTACAGAACTGGGCAAAGTAACATATTAAACAATTCCCAGTTACAGGAATGGGCAAGGTAACATATTAAACAATTCCCATTTACAGGATTGGGCAAAGTAACATATTTAAAAATTCCTAATTACAGGACTGGGCAAAGTAACATAAAACAATTCCCATTTACAGGACTGGGTAAAGTAACAATATTAAACAATTCCCATTTACAGTACTGGGCAAACTAACATGTTAAACAATTCCCAGTTACAGGACTGGGCAAAGTAACATATTAAACAATTCCCAGTTACAGGACTGGGCAAAGTAACATATAAAACTGTTCCCAGTTATAGGACTGTGCAAAGTAACATATTAAACAGTTCCCAGTTACAGGACTGAGCAAAGTAACATATTAAACAATTCCCAGTTACAGGACTGTGCAACGAAACATATTAAA
Source organism: Cyrtodaria siliqua (assembly GCA_037043455.1). Taxonomy (NCBI): domain Eukaryota; kingdom Metazoa; phylum Mollusca; class Bivalvia; order Adapedonta; family Hiatellidae; genus Cyrtodaria; species Cyrtodaria siliqua. The sequence continues at coordinate 255,587 of JAWPHD010000300.1, read as the reverse complement.
CAATTTCCAGTTACACGACTGGGCAAAGTAATATATTAAACAATTCCCAGTTACAGGACTGGGCAAAGTAACATATTAAACAATTCCCAGTTACAGGACTGTGCAAAGTAACATATTAAACAATTCCCATTTACAGGACTGGGCACAGTAATATATTAAACAATTCAATTTACAGGACTGGGCAAAGTAACATATTAAACAATTCCCAGTTACAGGACTGTGCAACGAAACATATTAAACAATTTCCAGTTACAGGACTGGGCAAAGTAATATATTAAACAATTCCCAGTTACAGGACTGGGCAAAGTAACATATTAAACAATTCCCAGTTACAGGAATGGGCAAAGTAACATATTAAACAATTCCCAATTACAGGACTGGGCAAAATAACATAATAAACAATTCACATTTACAGGACTGGGCAAAGTAACATAATAAACAATTCACATTTACAGGACTGTGCAAAGTAACATTTTAAACAATTCCCAGTTACAGGACTGGACAAAGTAACATATTAAACAATTCCCAGTTACAGGACTGGGCAAAGTAACATATTAAACAATTCACATTTACAGGACTGGGCAAAGTAACATATAAACAATTCACATTTACAGGACTGGGCAAAGTAACATATTAAACAATTCCCAGTTACAGGACTGGGCAAAGTAACATTTTAAACAATTCCCAGTTACAGGACTGGACAAAGTAACATAATAAACAATTCACCTTTACAGGACTGGGCAAAGTAATACAGTAAACAATTCACATTTACAGGACTGGGCAAAGTAACATGTTAAACAATTCCCAGTTACAGGACTGGGCAAAGTAACATATTAAACAATTCCCAGTTACAGGACTGGGCAAAGTAACATATTAAACAATTCCCAGTTACAGGACTGGGCAAAGTAATATATTAAACAATTCACATTTACAGGACTGGGCAAAGTAACATATAAACAATTCACATTTACAGGACTGGGCAAAGTAACATATTAAACAATTCCCAGTTACAGGACTGGGCAAAAGTAACATAATACACAATTCACATTTACAGGAATGGGCAAAGTAACATATTAAACAATTCCCATTTACACGACTGGGCAAATAAATATATTAAACAATTCACATTTACAGGACTGGGAAAAGTAACATGTAAACAATTCACATTTACAGGACTGGGCAAAGTAACATATTAAACAATTCCCAGTTACAGGACTGGGCAAAGTAACATAATAAACAATTCTCATTTACAGGACTGGGCAAAGTAATATATTAAACAATTCAATTTACAGGACTGGGCAAAGTAACATAATAAACAATTCATATTTACAGGACTGGGCAAAGTAACATATTAAACAATTCCCAGTTACAGGACTGGGCAAAGTAACATAATAAACAATTCCCATTTACAGGACTGGGCAAAGTAACATATTAAACAATTCCCAGTTACAGGACTGGGCAAAGTAACATAATAAACAATTCACATTTACAGGACTGGGCAAAGTAATATATTAACAATTCACATTTACAGGATAATAATATCAGAAATTTGCTATCATACAACTACAACTGTATTCGGCCAAACCATTACAGTTTATAAATACAGCTGACAATAGTTTTCATTCAAATGCACATTTTGATAAATATATGTTGATAAATACTTCGTTTTGTGTGTGCTTTTTCAATGAATTATATATCCATAATATATATAATGGCAATAATGCTTTATATATATATATAATTGTTTATTGTTTTAAGCCAAATATGGCCCATGAACATGTTTACATAATAGATACAAATAAATGTGGTTAGATGGCATGTTGTTAGTACATGTACATAGAAATAACAAAGCATCGCAATACCATAGAATACATTCGGTACTATTACGAGGATAATGAAACAAAAGTTAAACGTATGTGTTAGCAAGTTTACTATACGTTGAAATTAATTTGACCAGTAAAATGTAACCGAATTTTAGTGGTTATCCATTTAGGAGAGATTTTGTTTTTATTTGTTATATTTTCATTTTGAAGTATAAATCGTTATCTTAAACTTAAACAAATACTACTATCTGTATTTCATGGAATAGAAGCAACACAGCCACATTTCCACACGGAGAGATATACTACACATATTAAGTGTTAAAATACAGTACTTATACAAATCCTATTTTTGAATTTCAGCGATAAATAAATTTAATTGTGTTCAATATTTGTTCAAAACAGTTCTAATATCAAAAGCCTTATATACATATAATCCTAATTTCATCACTTCGATTTTGTTTTCGCTATTTAATAATTGAACGAACTTCATGTATATATCAGACATATTAGTTCTTACTGAAGTAATTTACTTCGCTAATGTGTTCAGAAAAGGATAATTGTCTGGAAAAAACGCACATTGTATATATCATTCATCGTTATCGTATGTGATTTGATATATTTGAGCTCCAGTCATAACTATTATAACTAATAAGTCATAGAAAAGCTGAATTAATTCGCTACAATACCTTTAATAGGATCTTAACTTGTCTGAGATTTAACGGTGTGCATGCCCTCAAAACGGCTTACCGTCATCTACTTCTAACATTAATAATGATAGATCGAATTGATATCAAAGAGCGTTAGGTAAAGTGACACACCGCAATCCTGATACTTGAAAAGCTCGCATCGTTCCTTAGCTTTTCTAAATAAATAACATTTGTTCAATCATTAATATTAATCATAAGCATAGAATAAAGCATATTGATTTTGCATATTTCAAACTGTTGTTTATATGTCACCAATAATATATTCAAACCTGTGATAGAATAACGAAACAATTTAAATATTTGCAAGCAGATTTAAAGTCAAAATGATACTTAATTAATAAATATAGGGGATACTTGTAATGCCTGATAAAATCTTCAAGATTGCCGCGTGTCCCTTTAATTATAGCGCTAGATTTACATTATATGTTGTTTAACGGTTTATCAACACAGAAACTGTTATTTAGAGCAGCCCCAGAAGGAAAGGGAAGGACACATAGGAATTCGGAAACCTGTCCTACTCTTACTAAGGAATATATTCATATGGTTAGAGTTTACGCCCAGTTTACGTCACCTTCCAACGGACGAGTTCAAACGAGGAAAAGTGTTTTACCAAGAATACACCGACGAAACTCATTGGCGCCGGTGAGATTTGAACCCGGATCCTCCTGTTTTAAGTCCATCGTGATATCCACTGAGCCAAGCCAGACCCTGCTAGTGCTGGAGCTTTAAGTCACACTACATACTTCGATTTTGTAATATAACCTTGTATGCATTATTTTGAGGTCTCCTTATTGTCTCTTCACATCCATATATGTTCGACAACGGTTGCCTTTTATTCATCTTTAAATTTGTTCTTTGTTTCTGTGTGTGTTTGTGGTTGACTGTCGTCTTTGAATCTGCTTTTCCTGTTCGATTTTTATATCTATATTCTAACTGCTGAACAACCAATATTTGGCTGTGTTATTTTCGCTTACAAAAGAAACGAATCAAATATATGAGCATTAAAAACAATAAAACATATCTTTAACCAAAGAGCACACTACAACAGTAAATAAATACTGAACAGGTGATCCATTGGAAACAAAAAACACATACAAACAGACATCATGCAGACTCGGTTGTAACATAGTTTATGAATAATAAATCTCTAACATGTAAATGTAATGAAGCTAACTGTGTCTAGAGGGATCTGCAAATAAGACTTATTTACGAATAAATATATAATTTCTACTTAAAGTCCACAACTTTACTCGTAAACTGTAATCTGTATGAATATGTTGAATGAAATGAGGCTTTATGTCCCGTTAACACATCATATTAGTTTGTGTTTGGGATAGCAATCTCAGCGGGAGATGGGATGACGGATAACGTTTCCCCATCGGATATATCTTCGCCAAGGAGAGAACACACGCGGTACACGCTGACGAAACCATATTAATCGGTTTCATTGCAAAGCATTACTTTTCTTTATATTCATCTAAAACGCACATACCCCTACAAATTTAGCCCTTTCCCCGGAACAACACAGTACATAAATCGAGCGTTCGTTGATACAGTTTTTGACGTGATTCCGATCACCAAGGAGAGGAAGAAATGATATGTGCCTTGTCAAACACTATGTTATCAGTCTGACCACGCGTCCGATACTTTGACATTACAAATCGTATTAAATTCACTCCAGACACGTGTTCATCGTCAATGGAATGAAATCCGATGAAAGGATACAAATTAATTTCTCTCCGTGCTAAAGCTTAACCTTGTAATAACCAACTTCATCCCAATCAAGAGAAGCCTGACAAGTCACTCGCGTCTGGGACATTCCTTTACTGTCTTCCTTTAATACAAGTTTTAGGGTTATTTAATTCCGAATCTTATGTGGATTGCGTTACAGATTTCTTAGTTAAACCAATAACATACGCTACTAGTCGAAGTCACAAAATGTAACTCAATTTTGATTAAAATGTGTAACACCGTTAAAAGGCTGCTAGGTCCCTTTTAATTTGTTTTATACCGATATATAGGCACAAGATCACAGATAATGTTAACTTGTCTAGTTAAGATAGAGCCTGGTCGTATAATTTGGTTAGTGTAGGACACATATTGTTTTGTATATCTCAGATCAATGCGCTGGAATAGTTTATGGCAAACACCAGCAATTTGTGGAGCGCTATGGTCTAGTGGTAGAACGTTGGACCCTTGCTCGAAAAGATGTGGTTTCGATCCCCGCCATGATATGTGTTGTGTTCCTGAGCAAGACACAGTGTACTAGTTCTACCTAGGAAGACATCAAGAGGGATTAAACTAATGTCAGAGAGCGTTATAATCGATGTAAAATAAATAAGTTTGTACTACTAAATGCCTGAAATGGAAACTGAAGCCATAAACAAGAACCAGGGAATACAAACGTATGATACATATGTACGAATAGGGCACATCATGTATGATACAACTTATCTGGTTAGAATCCCCAACGGTGTTTTTGTCACTGATCGTTCCATGGCGGTTCCCCTTTTGTCAACCTTTTTTATGCGTTTAGTGTCGCCTACTTCATCGCTTCTAACCTAATACGCGTCATATATGGTATAACGTTGAATTTACAGTTTTGCTAATGTTCCATAGCCGGTATTTCTTGTTGACGTCATTTGGGGATAGGCGAATGAGGTAAGAAAACCACGTTATTTGTATAGATATGGCCATATTTTAGGATAAGATATAGTGAGTACGAGCCGGAAAGGATTGAATTTTAGTATATTTTAGCCGAAAATTCCTCTACTTTTTTCAATCATTCTTGAGAAAGGACTTTTTTCGTCGTTTTCGGACGGGCAGGTCACGTATAAAATCCGAAATTTTCACACATATACTATCCATGCAAAATGTATTATGCTGATCATACTATAAACACCTAAATAGAGGATCAGAAACAATAAACTTGTTCAATCAACGAATTGGGATGTTTTATGTCAAACTTGTCTAGTAATGTGACATAAAATGGTACACCAGACCTGTTTTTAGCGTATGATTCATGTAAAATTGTATATGTAAAATTCACAAATAGTAGGTCCGTTTACTGATCTTATTTTGTTTCTTCGTATTAAATTACTAGTCCTATCCGTTATTTGTTGAGGTCAGTATATTGCAGAGAGATAATAATTCATTTTCCGCTGTTTCATGTTGTAAAACTGGGTTTCATGTTGTAATACTGAGTTTCATGTTGTAATACTAGGTTTCTGTGTTGTAATACTGGATTTCTGTGTAAATTTACTTTCAGTACACAACACGCGTACTGCATGTCGACGTTGTATTCAAACTTTCAAATTTTCAATACTTGTTGTAATTAATTTTTTTATCGAATCCGTTATTATTTAACAGAACATGAGGATTTCAATTCAACTGAACGTTCTTTTGTTCTTCTTAGCCATCACACCCCACCAACTCCTAGTAAAGTGACATATGTCAGTCTTTATGTATTTATCAATCATCAACATTAGCATCTGGAGGTATTCATCCCGTTGAGTATGCGTTCCCCAGTGGATAACACATTTAAAAGTCAAAATAATTCACAACACTCAGATTAGGTACGTCGAAATTAGTTCGGGAATTGTGTGGGTTGTTGAAGTCTATTTGATTCTGCCCTATTCGTGTTGGGCCATCCATTAAGTATAGGAATTTTGCGTTAAATAATGTATAGCCAGCCTTGTTAGTGTTTGACAGCCCGTAAAATCGAACGGTATCTAAAAAATAGCGCTAATGCGATATTGCCTATTGGATACCTTCCATTCGCGAGAAGCTGAACAAATAGGAATACGTCTTTCTTAATAGGGTAAAAACATTGAAGTTCGGACGGACAGGTAAGTTCGGACGAAAACTTGTTCACCCTCATATGAATAAAGATATTCCCCTTTCCTTCGTGTTGTCTTTCGTGGGTATATCCCGGTCTAATTTTAGAATATTTTACCAACTGCGTGCGCATCACTGAATAGGAAATGCGTCAGTGTGTCGATGACGTAATACTCGGTTTTGGCGCGTTACTTTCCACCTTTACGTATTTTCATCTGATCTCAAAGTGAAATTCTGAAAGTGAGTATATTCTTTTTGTGCGTATTTGTTTTTTACACGTTGTATATAATACTAAATCATATATCTGTTATTTAAAATTATCATTAAACTTAACAAAGACATGGACACAGTATATGATTTTATGTGTTTTACTTCAAATTTAGCAGGAAAAAAAGTGTCCGTATTTCCCTACAAATAAAATTCAGAAAATTTAAGATCGGACACTGCATGCTTGTTTATTCTAGTTAATTATCTTCCAATTAAAGGATGCCCCGAAATTATAAAGGCGAAAGAACTTACTACAACTATGACAAAAACAAGATTGTAGACGCTGTGACTGCAATCAAGAATGGGACGATGTCTATAAGGAAGGCAGCGGAGACATTTAATGTGCCACGGTCTACTCTTGCCGACAGGGTATCTGGAAAGATAGAGATTGGGGCTTCATCTGGACGGGAGCCAGTGCTGCCTTCGATGGTGGAGACGAAGATCGTCAATATGGCTACCTTGGCAGCCGAGAAAGGGATTGGCGTTTCCAGGTGAATAGGATAGAGTACAGTACAGTACAGTATTTAAAAATGAAAATGCGCAATATGTAGCCTACGCCAATCTTTTGCAACAAAACGGGGTGTTAAATACAGAGCTCTGTAGAAGTTGTTTTATTTATTACCAATAAATGATAATTGATCTATTGTTTCTTACAGTGCTTTCCTGTACCAATTTACATTTCCGTTTAACTGACTTGATTTTCATGCAGATACGTATTCCTTCATTGTCGTAGGATCGTCTTATAACGGCGATAGATTACTTGAGTCATGACAGGTTTTACGTGAGTTATGCATCCATAAATGAAGGGGGTGCAGATCTATCTTAATCATATGCATTTTTTTCTTCAGGAGGCAGTTGCTATCGAAGACGGGAAAGGTTTGCAAAGCCTTAAGCATTACAGGCTTTAAGAGCGGAACGCCCACCTTAGGCTGGTTAGAGGGCCTGTACAGGAGGCATCCCGAGCTAACCACTCGAAAGCCAGAAAAACTCGGAACAGCTCGAGCGAGCATGACAAACCGAGTACCGTTTTCCAGCTCTCAAACTGGGCATTTTACTCTCTTTACTATCGTCCGTTTGCGTTGATGCATTAACTAAGTGTGTTATCTCTGTATCTGTTAAGGCATACAGGAAGTAAATCACTGTGGTATTCATGCCTGGTGTAGTCGAAAAGAGTTCCTAGATATATAATCCCTAACCTTTTTTGTGATAAAAGGCATTTTTGAGTATTTAAGGCCTGTTTTTCTGGCTGAAATAACTTTATTGACTTGTTTGTGATAGCTAAAAACCATTTGCATGGTTTTATGATGATTTTATTTGTCAACTTGACAGTTTTGAAAGTGAAAGTAGAACACATTTAAGAGGTGCCGAATGAATGCAGTTTGTTCACGGTATCAACAAAGATCAGAATTTTATTTTCTTATATGCCACATGACCCCTACTATTCTCAGCAGTTTTCTAGAGACATTTCTCATGACTAAGAACATGTAAGTGACTCTTAGTTTGAACTTCATTTTGAAAAATGGCTAACTAGAAAGCTTGGACAATATTGCATTGGACTCAATGGGATTTGATTTACTTCTGGTACACCTTAATATAGTTTCCTACTTGTCTTCGAAGTATCTTGGTGTTAATCCCATTTTGTTAGGGTGATATATTTCTTTGGGGAGAGAATCAAGGGTAATAATCTTCGTCTTTTTGATTTAGATTGCTAGTACATTTTTCTTCTTTATTGGTGTTGGGAACTAAAGTAAAATATGGTGATATTATACATTTCTGTTATTTTGAGTTTAATACTAGCAGGGTGTTCCACGGAACACTTGTGTCGCCTGTCGTGTGCTTATTTTAGCATGTTCAATTAATCTTACTATAAAGTTCATGAATTATGGAGTAGTTTTTTTAAAGTGTTGAAGTTGATAAAAAGGAGCATAAACCTTCGTTGGATAATTGATAAGAAGAACTACGATTTATGATCATAGGTCAATACTTTGCCAAGTTATGAGCTATGATTAAAATACCATAATACAGAGTGCAAAAAATCATATGCAAATGGCCCTCTTGTTACTCATCCTTTTCTGTTGCCGCTGCGGGTTCGAATGTAACTGGGAGCTCCACCTGCAAGCTCTAGAACCTGGTTTAAACCCCCAGCGGCCTTTTTTTACCACTGACCGTTCCAAGGCGGTAGCCCTATTGTCAACCTTTTTGTGTTTGTGATGTCTTATTAGGCCTTTTTGTTCATCTTTAAATTTCTTCTTTGTTTCTGTGTGTGTTTGTGGTTGACTGTCGTCCTTGAATGCTACTTTTCCTGTTCGATTTTTATATCTATATTTGCAAGTGAAGAAGTGTCGATTCTTACGGATGGCGGGAGGTGTACAGTTCTGGTTCTATCCAGGAAAAGGTGGGTGGTCTGCCTCCACCACATAGAGAGAATATCGACCGTCATATATATATATCCTTACATGTGTTGAAAATGACGTAAAATACCATACAAACAAACCGTTGACTCAATGTACAGTCAGAATTTCCTCGACGATTTAACAAAATCTGATTTACGGAAATCTCCGAGACAGTTCCGATTTCTAGACGTGTACGGAGAAGACCGAAGAAAATACGACGTCTTTATACGACGACAACGTATCGGTATGATTTCACCAATTAGTTTCCCCTTAGAAACCAATGTTCAAATGCTACATTGTAATGCCTTGCTGCAAGTCATATCATTTTATCGTTTTAATGGTGTTTTACGTCATTTGTAGCACATTTAGGCCATATAGGACGGTCGATTTTGTGTTTGTGTGTGTGTGTGCGATGGAGGCAGACCAACAAATTTACCCTGGGTTGAATCAGTACTGTAGAACTTCCGCCATCCGTAAGAATCGACACTTTCTTATTTACAAGTTGAGGTCCCAATTTTCAAATCAAGTATATATATATTGCAGCAGTGTATTTTTAAAATAAAAATACATTTCCGATTCAAAAATCTCCGGAAAATGTGGGATTCTCAGACATACAAAAAAAAAACGTATTGTTATGCATACCCTCATAGTTATCTGACATTTCACGAAATGTGTATGAAGTATATCTTTCCTGCTGGCCATTTGATGCCATACATCGACATTTTCGTGTTTAATATAATGTATAAAACGTATTGACAATGTCAACATTATTTCCCTCGGGATTGTATTTTACCGCCGCTATATTCGTGACTAAAACATGAGCTTGTTATCTACATAATTCACGGAAAATGAACATCTTAGGACAAATAAGTTGAAGTTTCTGTACTCACAAATATCCCCAGGTTGGAAACTATCGCAGTGAATAAATGTCCCTGAGGGGATTGTCCGAGTTTATTTTCAAGCTGAGAGTTCATGTAAGTGAAAGCAAATTATCAGAAAGAAGAACACATTATAAAACTTAACTGTGAATCCGAAAGAACATAGCATGCTTTATTCTTTCGTGGACACATTGTGTTCTTTTCTTTCGCGGTGAATGCATCGATTGTTCATTCTTCCGGCCCCCAAACCACGCAATGGCGTTTCTTGTTTTCATTATTTCTCCCGAAAGAACGTAACGAATAAAGCAACGGGCATAAAGCCAACATACGGAGAGATTAACTCGTTATCCTCAAAACAGAGGGTTTAACGTTATATTGTGGTAACTACATATACATAAATAATAAGATACACCAGTGTTGTGCTGAATCCTCGAAATGTGTTGACTTCTTGCCGCAAAGCAGACACATTTTCTAGACAAAATATGAAGGTACGAAACCACCAATTATTTTCCCCATTGACACCAATGTTAAAATGTCACATATTAATGATATGCTAGCTGTCAAGTATGGATAATGCAACAGTGTCATTTTCATATAGAAACATAATTTTCCACTTGAAACATCTCCAGAAAAGGAGGGATCACAATACATGTTCTTGTTTGTTTACTTAACAGGTCAAAGGTATAGCTGTTTTTATTGATCGTTGCTTACAAAGTGTATGCATAGATTCGAAATTTGGAAAATATTTATCAATAAACATGATAAAGCAGTAAAACCTATCGATGCACTTCTTCTACATTCAAGAACAACATTGAATAGAAATGGTCTGTTTTTGCCATACTTCTAATTCACATCTTAAAAAAAAAGTAGGGATTACTTTTTTTATTGTAGGAACTAAACTCGACACCGCGGAGGTTTATATTCAATTGGTGGTGGTAAGCCTGGAGAAGCACAATTAGACTGGTCCACTGTCGACCGTTCAATGCGCAGACGAATCGGGTATCGTCGGTCAGAGTACCAGACTATAGCACAATGTGCATCCGGGGCGCTTGGCTAATACTTCAGACAGTTTGTTTGTTGTGTTACGTCATTTTCAACAAATGTAAGGTTATACATGTATATGACGGTCGATTTTTTATGGTGGAAAAACAAGTTGAGCTCCCAGTGGGATTTGACCCCCAGCGGTGAGAGGCGAAGGTTCACAACGCAACGTCGTTAACCATGCTGTCACGTAAACGCTAGCGAGGCAGCAGTACAACAAGTGTTAGGTAAGTAATTATTAATTATAGTGCTTTACTTACTTAAGATTGTCGAAAGCACTCACGCCAGACACAGTTAGTGTTGTTGATTACAGTTGATTCTTCATTTGACAATGGTTTTATTGCCCAGACTTCCCGTATGATTCTGAAGGGATACAATTATAGTTCTCGTGAAACGTTTAATTACATTAAATTATGAGTAATAATACAGCTTCGTAGTTTTAACTTCTGAGATGTAAATTAAGTTTCCACTTAAAGAGGGTAAGTCAGGCTTTTTCAAGAAGCATTAAACATTTGAAAAAAATGTTTCAAATCAAGTTACACATTTCAAATCAATCAAAAAACGGTTTTAGTAACGTGTCGCTCAGTTCTAAAATTTAAAAATAGTCACCACATATTTTGAATGGATTCGGGTGAAAAATGCTTAAAATTAACCCTGGTGCGTAACCTAGAATTGCATGTTTCACTGGGTAAAATACGGTTGTTGTAAATAAGGTATTTGTCAATTTTAAGTCGGACCCTATATCCCCGAAAAGCCTGATATACACGGGGGACTTATTTAAAGGGAACGGATTGTTTAGACATGTGCCACATTTCATTTGAACTATACAATCCATCCTTTGTCTTGTCTAAATTATATACTATCTTTGTTATATAGAAACAATAATTTACGAATGCATGTGGTAAAAATGACGGAATGTCTACTTCATCCGCCTTTAGGTCTATTACACGTTGTGTCGATTTGGTAATGATCCAAAAAAAGAAGAAGACTTAGGAAACGTCAATCTCGTTTTAAAGTAATCTGCCTTAAGAGGCTTCAGATAGAAAATATGATTATATGAAATTTTGCCCAAGAAAGATGTATTGGTGATGACATGTCAAATTAAACACTGACTTCACTCATGTTTGTTCTATCCAATTGCTGTTGGATTGTATTACAGTTATACGTATAAACAGTGATGCTGTTGGATTGTATTACAGTTATACGTATAAACAGTGATGCTGTTGGATTGTATTACAGTTATACGTATAAACAGTGATGCTGTTGGACTGTATTACAGTTATACGTATAAACAGTGATGCTGTTGGACTGTATTACAGTTATACGTATAAACAGTGATGATGTTGGACTGTATTACAGTTATACGTATAAACAGTGATGATGTTGGACTGTATTACAGTTATACGTATAAAAAGTGATGCTGTTGGATTGTATTACAGTTATACGTATAAACAGTGGAATTTTATTAGTATTAATTTCGCAAAAAAATACACATTTGCAGACTCACCGCTCCGGGTTCGAATCCCACTTGGAGTTAGACTTGTAAGTGAAGAAGTGTCGATTCGTACGGGTTGAGAGGTATACAGTACTGGTTCTACCCAGGAAAAAAGTCACCATGAACAAATCGAGCGAATATAGCCGAAAATGAGCTGAAAATTAGTAAAACTTTAGCTTATGTTTAAAGGCATACTGCGTATACCTATCTTACATGAGTGACTGTTTACTACTGATTGTAATACACGAGCTGGATACAATGATAGGATTTGAGACTTTGAAATTTAACACAAAACAACTTTGAGTAAAATGGCGTAAACCTTTCGGATATAAAGGGCACAATTTGTGCCAGATAAGTAGACACTGCTTGTTCATAAAACATGCATTCGGTTGAACATTTCACTCGACCATATCCCATTAATTTCATGTAAAGATGGCCGAATACAACAGTCCTTAACAACGTGTGTACAGGAAGTTGTACCTGTAAAGACAGGGACCCAACTTCTCGTATCGTGCAAAAAACACTTTTGGTTTACCCGGAAAGATAAACTCGTGATTTTTTTGCATATCAATAGCAGAAACTGTACTGTATACGAAACCACTGTATGGATTAATGGTATTCTTTGCATTTCGTGATACTAACGCATTACCTACGGAGGCCCATAAGTGATAAGAAAATATTGATATTCAAAGAAAAAATGTGCACACGTTTATAATTCAGCGATATGATTTTGTTTTGTACATAAATAAGACATAAGCACGCCTGATTGCAATTTTCAAAAAAACAAACCTTAAATTAAAAGCGGTTTAAGGATTGAAGATGGCGGGCGGATGGGTGGAGGGAGGGACGGGCATCCACCTTTTGGCTAAAGCTTTCATGCACTTTGTTAATAACTTCTGTAACTTGTTTTCGATTAAAACCAACTTTACTGTGAAGCGTTATGTCTTTAAGATGCCACTTTCCTACGAGCAAGGCCGATTTTCTCCTTTTCAGAATAAGAGTTATCTATCGAATCGTTTTATTACCAAGTTTTACCGTTTATCTACCGTTTCAAACCAGTTTGTCGTTCGTTTATCGTTTAAAAACGGAAAACGACCAAAAACGGGTTTGCAAAGCTTAAAGTGCGCATGCTCAGAGTTTTACCGTTTCCAAACGCTCTGAAACGGGCGTTTCCAAACGCGCGTAGTGCGCATGCGCATAGTTTCCAAACGCGCGTAGAGCGCATGCGCAGAGTTTGCAAACGCGTTTTTGAGTTTTTACCTTTTTTTGCGTTTGACCAATTAAAAAAAGGACAGTATAATTAGATAATTCTCTTCTACGATCGTTGGTTTAAGAGTGATTGATTGATGCAGCAAATGAAACAAACATTTATATTAATTAGAAACAAAAATTGATGCTTAATAATTATGTTAATTCCTACGTGCAAACCCCATGCATTCGCCCATCATTTATATTCATGCCACCATCGAGTCAATATATGATTAACTAAATCTGGGTCAAAAATGACATATAGAGCCCAGACTAGATGCATCGTTTAATTAGCCGTGTTTTGGATTTTATTGCCAAAAACACCCGACGTCGACAATCATTAATTGTTTAATCCATAGTTCGCGTAGTGTGTACAAGTGCACTGCGATTGAATTAGAGTCATCAGTTATTAGATATTTTCACATTATACATACTGGAAGTATGAAAAAAAATATTTCAAATTAATCAGTGCTGTAAAATTTAGTTTGTAAATAAATGGAATATACTCAGTTTACCTAATACATGAGAGAGAGCCATACTGGAAATAAGGCAAAACCCGAAAAATGGACAAAATAATGAGTGAATGAATGAATGAATGAATGAATGAATGAATGCTGTTTTACGGCACGTCGACACATAAATAGTTCACATTGTGCGCAAAAACTGATGAAAGATGAATGAAAGAAACAGTTATCAAAAATAATGTAAATGTATAAAGATAAAACCATTTACAACAAGGGATAACACGGTAAAAGTACTCTTCGATCCGGAGCTGCATCTGAAGCAGCTCGTCAAGGGTTAAGTCGTAGATTGTTGAAAAAACATGGTCGTTGGAAATCAGAAAATGCTAAGGATGAGTATGTAAGGGAAAAAAAATGAAATCAAGAGAGAAGTAACGTTGAATTTAGGAATTTGATTTATAAATATACTATCATTTCCCGAACTTTTTCTGGTCGAATTATACGCTATGTCTGTGCATATCGATACCTATACTGTGTTTATTTGTTATTTATGTCATAAATAATAGGCATATACATTATTGCAATAATGATTAATAAATAATTTATGTTTGGCTGAATGAAATGAAAGAAAACATAACTGCAATTACTGTCTTGTCAAATTGTAAATTTCCAAATTGGTTCACTATTTTGTCACAGTCTGATGATTGTATTTATCAGAAAAATAACGTTTTTTTTATTGACTAGTTTCGTTGGAAGGCGACGTCAGTGTTTGGTTATGACGTTTGACAGAGTTTCTCCAAAACATCTTGAATACTATCTAAATTATTTATTGAAATGTGTGCTTTTGTTACGTATGATCATTAACTGTCCAACCAACATTGGTGTTTCTGTGACCTTGAGTTTCAATTCTAGGTTTTGATTGATTGAACAGGGATCTTTTGGTTAAGAAGGTTGTCAACGTTTCTCAAACACATCATGAATTTGAATACTTTCCTACGGATTGTGTCGCCTTGATACATGAGACCCAATATATTAAATAGTGTAATAGAGTCACGTTTACAGTTTAAAACTATAAGTATCACTAAATGTGATCCATATCCTATTTCGAGTCAGAAACAAAATATGGTATAAATGTCGAGAAGGAAATAAAACATTCACAGAACAGAGTTTCAGTCAACCAAACACACGTATTTGAAACAAACACCAATCACAAGGATAGAAAAGAGCAACGTATGCGAAATGGCAAACTCAAACGGTTGGAAATATAAGTACCTCATTGGAATGGTCAGTGACAATATGGGTACCTCCTTGGAATGGTTAGTGACATAAAGGCTGCTGGGGTTAAACCAGGTTCTAGAGTGCACCAAACCTCACTCTTACCCTAGTTTCATTCCAATAAAATGGGACCAGCCAGGCTATATCCCCTTACAAACTAGGCAGTATTAATAGCAATTAGTAGGCAATATAAGTATAACACAAAATGATCATGTATATATGAGTATAAAATGCACAGAAAACCACAAAGCAAATACTTGTCAGAAGCCAAGACAAATAAAGAATGTTGACGAGAAGACAATATTAAAGACACAAATTAGGCGTTACCATCCCTTGTCCTATTTAGGTAGAAGCACGTGCATTCATTACGATATATAGTATAGAAGGATAGAGATAGTGAGAAGAAGAAGGCCCTTTACTATATACATATACCATAACTATATTCTCTCTAGCCTTCTATACTATATATCGTAATAAATGCCTATGAGTAGAAGTCATCATAGGGCTCAAAATCTGTCGGGTCATCGCAACATTAATTGTAAAGCATTGTGGCGAACTGTAAATGGGTCAACATCTAAACATGCAGTGCGTTGCAGAATGCTAGGAACAAGTTTAACACAGATTGTATGAATGTGATAATGACCAATAATCTTAAAAAGTATTTACATATAGTCACCATAGTACTCGTATTCACGTTGTGACAGACCTTGTAGCAGAAGAGTTCTGAGAATACTTTTAAAAGTAAATCAGAGTTATGATAATAAACCTTTAAAGGTTTGTCCGGATATAAAACTCAATGAAGCACTATTAAAGCTGGAGTAGATGAAAAGCAAAACAAACTTCCAACTATGTACTGGATTCCTAATTTATAAAAACAGCCTAATAAAGCCCACTTTCTTCCTATTTTTAGTGTCCTCACCAGTGCAAACATTTAGGACGATATCCTCTTTGTTCAATTAAATATTACACAATAACTGATGATATTTCAAAGGAACGTATGAAACAATCAGACGATCGAATGTTTGGACAATTTAGAGCAATAACTAGATACTTATCTAACAAGTCTAAAATCCGTTTTATATAAAGTTACACGCCAAACTGTGTGTAATGTGTGTACTCAAGCTAAAATGTGCCTATTCTTTAAATAATCAAGGGTAATAACTCTTTAAAGTAAGTGTCAGCTTTACTCAGTAATGAACTTGTCAAAGGCCTTGTAGGTATAAGGCCAAACACCATACAACATTTAGTGGAAATCGGAAACCGTTTTCTGCAGTTATTGTGAACAAAAGAAATTCGCATTATCCCTAGCACAGGACAGAACAAAATTCATAAAAGGTCCATAACTCTTGTTAAAATTAGTAAAGTGCAACGTAATCAGGTCTTGATTCTGTAGTTTGATATTTCATATACACATATAGGTTTCAAATACTGGAACTGTATTTGCCTAAAAGGACGTGTGCAAATTTCTTTATTTTCCTTTGACTGTTTGTTCAGCTATTTTCATATAATGGCTTGGTACGAATGGGTTACCGTAGAAATCGCGATGTTGTTATGAATTGAATTGAATTGAATGTTGTTTAACGGCTCATCAACACAGTACAGGTTATTTAGAGCCGCCCCAGAGAGAGGGGAAGGATACATAGGAATCCGGGAACCTGCCCTACTCTTATTATCGAATAGATTCCTATGGTTCTTTAACGTGCTCGGTTGATAGACCGATACACGGGACCGCCCGGTTTACGTCCCCACGAGGCTAAGGACAAGTGTCTTGCCCAAGAACACACCGACGGAACTCAGTGGCACCACGGAGGATTGAACCCGGGGCCTCCGGTTACAAATCCGCCGCGCTACCGACTGCGCCACGCCAGCCCTCATTATGAAATGCCAGAAGTCCATACAGTGGTTTCATATGTACAAGACCCCCATCTGTTAATATTTAAAAAATCAGGAGTATATATTTCCGGGTAAACGTTTTCGTTTTTTTCAGGCTTGGGTCCCTGCCTATATTTACATACAGCTAATTCAGTGTTTGACGCAATATATCAAGCAGCAGTATCAGGAACGAAAAGGTCGCATCAAAGCTTGTTTTCGACCCTTGTTTTTGATCTATTGTATTTATTTCTAGATTTATAATTGTTTTCGGTTTCAGCTTCTTCTTTCTGAAAATAGTGCTGTGTATGTGTAATAAACAAGTAATTAGTTCAGAGCTGTGTACCGGTAATTATAAAAATGTATAGTTCAGAGCGACACTGATGTATCTTCTTTTTTATTTATATGCTGTTACAACGTTGTTGCATTAAGGCATCGCAGTATATTAACTTAAAGGTTATAATGATGCCCATGCGCGTAGTGGTTTCAACGAATAGTTAGTAAGGAATGCAAGAATCGGGAGTACGTCAATGTCGTAGATTGATCCTGATGGTGACCCACAAGGAATGCAAGAATAGGCATTACGTCAATGTCGTAGATTGATCCCGAATGCGGCCTGCTTAATTGTCTGTATTATTACCTCCATAGTAAAGCGGCTTGACTACTATAAATAATCAGTAATTGACACTCAAACATATTATCCCCGGGAATGCTTGGAATTACAAGTCTGAATGTGAACTATTATTTTAAGAAACATCTTTTATCTTCGTAAATCATTAATATTGTAGGATCAAGGAAACATTTTGATTGAATCAATACACAAGGAAAAAGAACTATTTTCCGGACTTCAAAGGATCATGACTGAACTTTCGTGGAAGTCTGTGTCAAATGCACATATAAACGCATACATTCCGATGCACATGGAAGACAAGTTGACAAAGACTGTAATTTAAAATTTCTGGTAAATTAGACATCACAGGCCTGCTTAGTTCAAATCGATGCTGGCGTAATGCGGCATAACATGATTTATATAACTGAAGTAACTTTAAAAGCACATGTGTGTGACAAATCGCGTAGAAGTGTGTCGCACGCCAATCTGGAGCTATATTTGACATATAATCGGGCACCAACAATCAAATTAATTTAAAACATCCTCACATACTTAACTTTAAATAATAATTTAATATACAAAACAGAACTTCTGTTAATCAAGATCCCCATCTGTTAATATTTAAAAAATCAGGAGTATATCTTTTAGTTCAAATGCTGCTCCCAACTTAATTCCATTATGTTTATTTCGCTCTTCGGGGCGTTTAATTTTATTAGATACTGGGACCATACGCCGTACGACACGGGGAAGCAAATAACTCCATGTCCACCGCCGTATGCATGCCATCTTCGGGATGGTTAAAATTGTGTACTATTGATTTTATGAATATTGAGTTCTGCTCAACCCGGGGCTAGAGGGCGTGAGCGGTAGCTAGCATATTTCACTACCGCTCATGAACAGACTCAATCAAACAGAGACTGCAATATTTCGTATGTGTCGTGCTCGGCCGTTTCCAAAGGTCCATTATCATACTCGTTTCTAAAGCCTCTGTATTACATTTTAAATATATGTATGTAGTGGTTTCATGAAATGACATTTCGTATGGGTACATTTGAACCAATACTAACTACTCGTCTGATAATTACTATTACTAATTTAATAATAATATAATATAGTATAATATAATATAATGTAATAGAGTGGCCAGAGTTGTTCTGAGGGTGGCCGATTGGTTGGTTAAATAGTGTTTACGTCGTTTTCAGCAGATTTAAGACTGCGGTCGATGTGTTTGTGGTAGAGGCAGACCTCTCAAATGTTTTTCTTCCATGATTGGTATGCGTTTTCTTGTTAAGTCTTTCACTTATTATGTCCTATGTGTATGTGCTTAAAACCTGTTATGACTTACTAATAACAATACAAACGATAAAAAAGGGGCTTTTATTTTCCTCCAATTGATACGTTATTGAACCCTTTAAGACATTAACTAAAAAAAATATATTTTTAAACTGGGCCAGCCTCTAACAAGTGTGTTCCTTCTATCTCTATGCGCTTAGATAATGTTCAGACTGTCTATAAAAAAGGGTCAGCACATAAAAACAAAACATTCTCCATTTGTAAGCGTTTTAGAAGTGTAAAAGATCATGTCAGGGCTGATATGAGAAGTGAAACCTAGCTTATACGTACAGTGTATATGCAAAATGGTGATACTTTCATATTTGTTAGCAAGTATGTAATAAAGGACTTACATATTGAATAAGCATAACAATCGTGCTTACAGTGATTAAACTAACCATAGTGCGTCTGTTGACTGTTTATGGCCCATGTATTATGTTTTGGCCCTTTACAATACAAAAATACACAATATGATTTTTTATCAATTTTTAGTCAGACCACTAGTCCCTACAAAAAAGCCTGATGTACCACTTCACTCCCGCCCCGTCTCCTACTCACATCCTCACATACACACCACTCCTGTTTAATCTCGACGACGCTTGACCTCATGCACGGACATGCTACAAAATCTACACGTGGAAAAAATCTTGGTTTAAAAGTCCGATAATATAGAACATGTGTGTGTGTAATGGTATACTAATCAACAGAATTACAAAATATCTTCAAAAAAAATCAATTTTCATGTCAAATGCAATTGGTTTTGACCTGATTAACTCTATAGCTCAAATATTTAAATATTCTAAAATTATCATTTTAAGCATTAAACGAGGTATAACAAGTATTTTTGTAAATAGCAATCAATCCAGTATTTACATATATTTTTTAAAGTAGCTATCCCGCCAACAACAGCCATATTTAACAACATATGTACACCGTTTCTGGACCTACTGATGACGAGGTATATAATATGTAACTTGCATATTTTGAGAATATAAACTATATAGACATAATATAAACGGCTTTAACCGGTCAACCCAAACCCCAAAACAGGGCCCAGTTTTATGAAACAACTTACGACCATGATTTTGATCTTAAATCAATTTCTTAAATGCTTACTATAAATTACACTTTTGAAATAATCATGAGTTCATTTCATTTTCTTACACATCTGTTGTTTCTGCTCTAAGTGCATACATACTAGTCTACATTGAATGCTTAGGTGAAATAAGTGAACGATGTTGAGACTTATCGTAAGATGTTTAATAAAACAGGGCCCTGGAGCGTAGAATTAATAGTTACCAGCTCATAAATCATTTTCAGGGGTATTTAAAGCACCACTTCATAAACCTATACTTTTAATCTGCAAATATACAGTATTACATGACCTGAACACCTGGGCAGAGTTTTGATAAACGAGTTTGTAGTGTAATGTTATCGTTAGTTGGCGTGTTAGTTCCTTTAAATAAGTTTATATTTTATAGATTTGATGTATTTTAAAAACGATTTAGATCATTGCTTTCTTACGGATGGCGGGAGGTGTACAGTAAAGGTTTTACAAAGGAACAGTGGATGGTCTGCCTCCAACACAAAACAATCGACCGTCATATATAACCTTACACGTGTTGAAAATTACGTAAAACGCCTGGCAAACAAACACACATATCCTCGCCTTCCAAATGACTTTCTTCTTTGAAAACAAATCGAGATGGCCTTGTGGGTCTACATGTGAATAATGAGCCTGTACGAGACGCAAGTCTACATGTGAATAATAAACTGTACGAGACGTACGTCTACATGTGAATAATGAAACTGTACGAGACGTACGTCTACATGTGAATAATGAGCCTGTACGAGACGCTCGTCTACATGTGAATAATGAGCCTGTACGAGACGCACGTCTACATGTGAATACTGACACTGCACGAGACGCACGTCTACATGTGAATAATGAACCTGTACGAGACGCACATCTACATGTGAATAATGAGCCTGTACGAGACGCACGTCTACATATGAATACTGACACTGCACGAGACGCACGTCTACATGTGAATAATGAACCTGTACGAGACGCACGTCTACATGTGAATAATGAGCCTGTACGAGACGCACGTCTACATGTGAATAATGAGCCTGTACGAGACGCACGTCTACATGTGAATACTGACACTGCACGAGACGCACGTCTACATGTGAATAATGAATATGTACGAGACGCACGTCTACATGTGAATAATGAGCCTGTACGAGACGCACGTCTACATGTGAATACTGACACTGCACGAGACGCACGTCTACATGTGAATAATGAAACTGTACGAGACGTACGTCTACATGTGAATAATGAGCCTGTACGAGACGCTCGTCTACATGTGAATAATGAGCCTGTACGAGACGCACGTCTACATGTGAATACTGACACTGCACGAGACGCACGTCTACATGTGAATAATGAACCTGTACGAGACGCACATCTACATGTGAATAATGAGCCTGTACGAGACGCACGTCTACATATGAATACTGACACTGCACGAGACGCACGTCTACATGTGAATAATGAACCTGTACGAGACGCACGTCTACATGTGAATAATGAGCCTGTACGAGACGCACGTCTACATGTGAATAATGAGCCTGTACGAGACGCACGTCTACATGTGAATACTGACACTGCACGAGACGCACGTCTACATGTGAATAATGAATATGTACGAGACGCACGTCTACATGTGAATAATGAGCCTGTACGAGACGCACGTCTACATGTGAATACTGACACTGCACGAGACGCACGTCTACATGTGAATAATGAACCTGTACGAGACGCACGTCTACATGTGAATAATGAGCCTGTACGAGACGCACGTCTACATGTAAATAATGAGCCTGTACGAGACGCACGTCTACATGTGAATACTGACACTGCACGAGACGCAAGTCTACATGTGAATAATGAACCTGTACGAGACGCAAGTCTACATGTGAATAATGAACCTGTACGAGACGCACGTCTACATGTGAATAATGAACCTGCACGAGACGCAGTATGCACTTAAGTAAAAAGCACAACTCAATCCAAAATAAAACATCCGTGAAGTTTCTGTTTTACACCTGCATGGATCTCTTTACAAACTATTGAGGGAAATCCAAAAGTTCTCAATGGTAGGAATGAATTTATGGTCTTCGTATAGGTGGTATAAAAAGAATATGTAAACTCACTCTTATTACTCCGCAAAACTGGAATTAATTACGGAGAACGTCATGAACGTATCTTTGTTCTATGATCGTTAGACGGTATGCTATCGATAAGAGAAAAAAGGCGTGTACATGTATTGCATTCTTCAGATGTGAGAATGATTTAAATACCTCCAACTGTTTAATTGTGTAACATGTATTTGTTTCAGTATAACATTATACATAATAGTATATTTAGAGGATCATCCTTACATAAGTGTCTGTTTAATATTGAATTTATTAAACGAGTTGGATACAATTTTGCCAAGCATATCAATATTATCCAACGAGTTTAATGAATTCAATAGAAAATACGCATAATTGTGAGATTCTATTTATAACATTACTAAAAAAAAAAGCAACATGTATTATTATAGACCTGTGTCTACATATAAAGATGTCGTATAATGGCGTCAATAAACAATACATCAAACAATCTACATCTATATGGTACGTCGATCTGCCAAAGTCTGACAATCATTCAACGTAAGACGACTTGTGCTTCGCGGTTGTGAATGGGAGTACAATATAAAGTAAAGAATTAAGAGAAGCTAATATAGAAAGAAATGAAATAAAGTATAAAGAGAAAGTATAAAGAGAATAAGGCGAAAAAGGGTTAATAAATACACAAATAAGAATAATTAGTCACTAATAAAAGAAAAGAATTTCAGATGAGTTGTCTAAACCTACATAGGTCCTTCTGATATGAACCAATCCAGCTTCCGTGGAGGTACCAGAGACGAGTGTGTCCCCGCTGACACAGCTTCACTTCGTCACTTGTCTTTTAGTAGGGTTAGTTTGGATCCTGGTTTACGGACTGAGAGCAGAAAGTTC
This sequence comes from Cyrtodaria siliqua, assembly GCA_037043455.1. Classification (NCBI taxonomy): domain Eukaryota; kingdom Metazoa; phylum Mollusca; class Bivalvia; order Adapedonta; family Hiatellidae; genus Cyrtodaria; species Cyrtodaria siliqua. The sequence continues at coordinate 232,280 of JAWPHD010000300.1, read as the reverse complement.
CCTCTTGAAGTTTACCAAGTCGGGGGCCTCAGCTGTAGCAGCTGGGAGAATGTTCCAAGCAGGAACAGTTCTCGGAAAGAAACCAAACTTGTAAGTGTCCGTCTTAGCAGAAAGGTGTTGGAACTTCTTACAATGTAGTGCTGTTGTAGAGGGAGTTATGTACTCAGAGTAGGGGATGTATATCGAATCACAGACCACTTTGTAGAGGATTTTGAGTTGGAGCTTGGAACGTCTGTGTTCAAATGTTTGCCACTGGAGGTGATCCAACATTTCTGTCACACTGCTGGTATTTCTGTAGCGGTTGGTAACATATCGTGCCGCCCGTCTTTCCCCGAGCAACTTCTTATGGGGTGTATATGACTCAACTTATTCATTTTTCAAGAGCTTGTACTCGAGTTGAGGACTTTAATATTCGTAATCTACTCAATCAAGGTTACCGTTACCATAAACGTCTGCGACAAGGACTATCACAACCTGACTTCTATGGTGATGTGATTTATACACTTCGTAAGATTCTTGGTCATGATCACTTTCATACTTTCTTTGTGAAACTTGTTAAAAACTTTATCAAAAGAGGTTATTGCAACGTACTGCATGCTTGGTGGTGGATCCTTTTACAGTTCGCCACTATGCTTTCCTCTTTAATTGTACGATGATCGGACAGGCTGTGGACCCTATGATGACGCCTACCTAAAGCCCATTGGGACGGTGGCGTTTGATGTTTGTCTATGATCTTTCTTGTCGTGCCCTTAATGGTTTATTCTCTTGTTGCTCTGGCTTCTACCAAGTCATTGAGAACCTTCATTGTGGCTTTCTAGGCTATTGTTGTTGTTTTTTATTATATTTACACAAGAATATTTGTGTTTTACTTATATTGCCTATTGATGCTGCCTTGTTGGTTAGAGATTAGATCATGACGGGGATTTCTTTACTTACACTGTCCTGTTTTAATGGGATGACAGAAGGGTAGGTGTGAGGTTTGGTGCACCCTAGACCGGTTTAAACCCCCAGTGGCCTACTTTGCCACTGACCGTTCCTAGACCGTGTCAATCCTTTTGTGTTTGTGATGTCGTTTGCATTTATTATTACTTTTGCCTTCTTGTTTGTCTGTTTGAATGTTTGTTTCTGAGTTTTGTGGTTGACTGTCCTCCTTGAATGCTAGGTATGTTCTGCATGGTGTAGTCTCCATACTGTCGCACAGTAATCCACATGTGGTATCACTAAACAGATGTATGCGTTTGTCTTAGTGTCCTCGTTTGTAGACCTTAATCGCACGACATTACAACTCTTTGACAAATTAGTAATGACATATGACGAGATCACTTTTTCTATGGGTAGTGCACACGTATTCACATGTACTTTTGTAGTGAAATACAGGTAATTAATAAACAAAAAAAAAACGAAAAGAATTTCCGTTACAATATATTCCGATCCATGAATAAGTCATGCCTGACGAATCCTGACAGCCGAGTATATATGTTCGGTTGTAACTAGGTTTCATTAAGGAAAGGAAACTAACTATTGATACATAAAGGATTTTACATGAATGAATGTGAATTATTGATTTTAATCAACGAGTTGTATAAAATGATACAGAACATAACAGATGTTTTATTTTAGAATAGTATGCAATGTGCACAGTTATTTGAAATAATGAAATAAGTCATTATGTCCCATGATCAAACATTTCACAATGAAGTCATACATATATACAGCCAATGGAAGATATCTTGTCTATTTTAAAAAAACAATTTGAATATAAGGTTACATAAGGTTATATTATATTATATTATAACAAAATAATATTTTGTTTAGAACATTAGGGAAAAAAATAAATCTATTCTTTAGAAGGAACATATGTATGAAGGCAAAATAACTAATGTACCGACCGAAAAAATGGAAACAAAAGCTTTCATTTAGATCAAAGAAGTATATTGTAATGGATCCCTACATAATCATCTAGGCGGTAAGGACTTCTATTGTGTGCAAGAACAATTGACAATCTTAAGGAGAATATGAATAAGTCTGACTTAAAGCTGGAGGCCAACTATACGAAAGAGGTATACGTGCTGGAGCTAATTAACAAGGTTATCAGAGTGACACTATATGTTTCATAACAGCACAAACAAAAACTATGGAAGAAGAACACTATTTATTCCCGAGAAGTCAGAAATCTAATGGCGAACACCCTCATAACAACTCTGTCGATTTTCCGATATAATTACCGGAACCAGTACGTACTGGAAGGAAGCTGTGAATGCGTTTAAGGAAATTAAAACTTTTATTACAAGAAGACACGTTGTACGTTTGTTCGGATCTGTGTCAAGAGCCTTACGTAGAAAATACGCGGTTTCCGGTCTTACGAGTCGTACGTGGCGGTAAGAAGGGACAGAAAGATACAACATATGCGCTGTATAATCAAATAATGATCCTTTCTACATAAAAATCAAAGCAGACACTCTAAATTGAGTGAGAATCTATATAAAAGAGGACCAGGATTGTCAGCGATCGAAAAAGATAAAACTGTATGACGTTGCGCACTTCACCTAAGAAACTCAAGATGGATATAGAACAATGGAAATCAATTATTTCCGTCAAATGGCTGACGGAAAACTGAATCAAAGCAAAGGCGGAAAATATGTCGTGGATAATGGGCAGAGTGTCAGTACTTCAACAACTGATCCCGCCTTAATATTCATAACGCAAGTGTCAAAGGCTGTGTGACAAATCCATTTAAGCAAAAAACAACAAAACCAACTTTCAAATCGACGAAAGGATATACGAAATCTCGTGTACAAGAACTTGTTTGGAAAAAAATGAAAAAAGAAATCCACGAGGTCAATTTAGCATTGTTTCAACAGCCAGAAGTAGAATTGAGATCTCAGAAAAAAGAAAGGATCATATTTAGACAAACAAATCAACTCACTGAGGGTGCCGCTATCGAATTTAATATACCCGGAACATCGACTAGATACGTAGATTTCAAAAACTATAAATAAACAAAGCCGATGGTATGGAATTAGGTGCCGCAGAAAAAATAGGTTTGGCGAATGCACCCTTACACACTATTCGCACTAATCGATGTCAACGTATACCAACATCCAACCAGCGAGCTAGGTTCAAACTATCCTTATAAAGCGTATCTGTATCTCCTCTTGGATACTCCTAGTCAACACGAATTAGTCAGCTTTTTATCGAAGATGATGATGATAGCCCCGGGGTGACAGATCCAACGGGGAGCAATAACGGACTTCACGAAAGAGCTACATTCACAGCATTGTCAAAGACTGTTGATCTTATTGGACGATTACACGTCGATATTTGTAGCAGGAACGTCTACTACTAAATAGTGTACCGATCAATTTTAAACTTTGGTAAAGTACCAGTCCATTCCTTCATGCAGCGGATAATGAGGCATATAGAGTAACATTTACGGAGGCATCACTCAAGATAGCCGTGGTGAAAGTCAGCCACAGTGTAATTAATCATAGCTCATGCGGACGCTCTCAAGGCAAATCAAGCTCTATACCCCTATACACGTTCAGTAATAAAGACGTACGGCGTACCTCAGGGACAATATTCCTTCACTATTGATGATCTATTTCAAGGAGATGTCCCGAAACAATTGGTCGTTTGTCTCGTGTCTTCGACAGCCATACATTTGCCTTACATTTAAACGCATACAGCTTTGACAACTTCAACTGAGGTCGATAATCAGTTAAGACCATCGCAGCCACTGTAGCCCAATTATAAGGATAACAACTACATATACACTACTCGAATCATTACCAAAGAGCCATACACATTAACAGATTAAGATTTCAAAACGGGTGTTGCTGATACGTTTTTAATCCAGAAGGGGATACCAGAGATTTAAGTCCTCGAGGGTTCTCAGTTGTTTGGAACTTAAGTTCTCCGAAGTTGTACCAGAAATGTGTACAGTGATCGCATACTCCAAGTTTCCTGCTCTAATGAAAATTGATGCCAGTAGAATCATCACCATAGGATAATGAATACGCTCCAGTTACTACATCTTTTACACAAGGATCCTATAGTTAGAAAACAAAAAGGGGCAGTGGTTGCCGTTGATAAACTACCGATCGTCATTGAATATCGGCCAAGGGTGTACATTGCCACACGGATAAACGTGATCAACCGGCATACATTGGGTAGCGTTTTATTTCCTAAGAAGGTACCTATGGAGTTTTTCGATTCCAATGGAAAGCCATCGGAATATTATATTTAGAAGATTCAGCTCATAAATAGATTTCATTATATATGCAATCATTACAAAGTCTAAGACGTTGGGACAACGACTTATGGACATTTTTGTATATTTTATTTGTATCAAGGGTGTTTTGGTTTTAGGCTGAAACAAATACTAGACTTTTTTGATAAGCACTATCTTCTTGTCAATGAAGACATTGTAAAGAAATATGTTCACCATTTGTAAAATATACTTCTTATGTACTTATGTCATTTTTACAAATGCTTTAACGAGTGTAAATTATACGTAATAAAACTAGTAAGTTGACATGTAGTTTGGTATTTTATAAATAACCTATAGGCAATATTATATATACACATTTTATATGTCAATATAGTACGCAAGGGATTAGGGTGGTCCCCTTGACGCACTTCACACGAGTTGTAATTCTAATAATGTAGGTATAACACATTCATTAAATTGTCTTTCAGTTTGGATTCCCGTCATCAGTACGGATCCAGTATGAAAACATATGAAATGAATAGTATCCTCCACAAACATGGTCGCATCGAACCTCTCGGGTTCGTAGGAACCTCTGTTATAGTTCACAAACGTGTAGGTGTCCAAAGGTCCATCCAATTTGTAAACCGCTGAAATTGTAGATATGTTGATGGTCGTCAATTTCACGCTCCATCTATTCGTTGTAAAAGTCTGACATATCGTCTCACTCGTCGCCTGGCTTCACTTATAGACTCAACTTTACCATTGACCATCATTTTGCCATTGGAATATAACTGAAAACATCCACCAATTATGTTATGATGCCCAATAGCTCCGGAGATTTTCAAGGATTGCTGTTTTTTGTCTCAAATTAGTCACACTGTAGCTCGTTGTTGCAGACCACGGTCGCAATAGCGTAACATCGCGTTAGTCTCTTTGCTGCTTCTCTAGCTTCTCTTCTTAATTGATAAAATCGCAGCCACCATTCAGTCATCAATCAGGGACATGATTACTAATAAATACTGATAAAAGTGATCCTTTGGGAGCAACAAACACAATTAAGAGAATAAAGCAGCAGACTTGGTTTTATTGAGTCTGTTCATGAGAAGTAATGAAAGAAGCAACACCTCTCACGCCCCCTAGCACCGGCTTAAGCGGTATTCTACTTCAAAGCCACCTATACTGGGCTCCAAACAGTATGAATAATCTATCTGAATAAATGTTTCTTTTATACCATAACGTAAACGAGACGTATCAGAATACTGCATTTAGATTGGCTAGAAAATTATAATGCAGATGACGACATTTAACTTTGATGTATGAAATGGTTCCATACGATCAAAAAGCGTCAGGACTACTAAGCACGAAAAAACCTATTGTCATAGGTTTATTCTTTTCCACACCCACCATCTTGACATATTCGCAGTCACTACTTATCAAATCTCACACTGATACAATGTCAGTTAAAAACATATAGAAATAATTATACTTGTATATAAAACCACTCCACTAGTTCCGCCGCCAGGAGAGGTATGAATATTTGCATATTCCACTACACATCTACACGTTTATTCCAATCATATATCAACGTTTCAAGTTAGTACCTCTCACGTTGTACGAGGAGCTAATGCCCAAATCTCACGTACGGACGAACGGACGGTCGCACGGACGGACAGGATAATAATGTCGCCGACATTTTTTTTTTCAAAATGAACGGGAAAAAACGTGTTTGTTTTTTGTGTTTTAATATTGTTCATTTACCATCCATCAATAATTATTGTTAATTGTATTATACCCTTCACTTAAAATCATGTATCCTGTAAAAGTATGTTGATATAAATGAATACAATTCTGTTCTGTTCTAGTATTGCGCCTAACTCATGCCATGTAAAATGTGAAAATGTCGGAAATTATCATACCTGTTCATATTATTCGGCCTAAACATTACAGTTTATAAATACAGCTGACAATAGTTTTCATTTTAATGCACATTTGATAAATGTATGTTGATAAACACTTCGGTTTTGTGTGTGATTCAATGAATTATATATCAACAATCTATATATCAGACATATTAGTTCGTACTTAAGTAATTTACATCGCTAATTTGTTCAGAAAAGGGTAATCGTTTGGAAAAAACACTAATGCGATTTGATATTTTTGGGCTCCTGTCATACATATTATAACTAATACGTCAAAATAAAGCTGAATTAATTCGCTACAATACCTTTAATAAGATCTTAACTTGTCTGAGATTTAACGGTGTGCATGTCCTCAAAACGGCTTACCGTCATCTACTTTAACATTAAAAATGACAGATCGACTGTATTGTGTAAATTGATATCAAAGATCGTGAAGTAAACGTGAAAGGGACACACGGCAATCTTGATTTTTGACAACCTCGCAGCGTCCCGTTAGTTTTTCTACACAAATTGCATTTGTTCGATCATTAATATTAATTATAAACATAGAATAAAGCAGCAAAATGTTTTTGCATATTTTTAACTGTTGTTTATATGTCACCAATAATATATTCAAACCTATGATAGAATAGCGAAACAATTTAAATAGTTGCAGGCAGGTTTAACGTCAAACTGATACTTAATTAATAAATAGACGGGATACTTGTAATGCCTGATAAAAACTTCAAGATTGCCGCGTGTCCCTTTAATGCTAGAGCTAGATTTACATTATATGTTGTTTAACGGTTTATCAACACAGAAACTGTTATTTAGAGCAGCCCCGGAGAAAAGGGAAGGACACATAGGAATTCGGAAACCTGTCCTACTCTTAATAAGGAATATATGCATATGGTTATTTAATTAAAGTGCTCATAGTATAGACTCCGATTTAAGGGACCGCCCAGTTTACGTCCCCATCCAACGGACGAGTTCAAATGAGGAAAATTGTTTAAACATGAATACACCGACGAAACTTATTGACCGGTGAGATTTGAACCCGGATCCTCCTGTTTTAAGTCCATCGTGATATCCACTGAGTCAAGCCAGACCCTGATAGTGCTGGAGCCTTAAAGCTGTACAGTCCCTATTTTAACTGGTAATAACTCATGAATATGAATGAGTCACGTGTGAAGTAGTTTCAAATCGACGAACACCCCAAAAGTCGGTATATAAGGAGAAATCGATACGTAAAATTTCATTTTTTTTTAGCCTCCGTACAGGTAACGTCGATAAATATACGGCTCCAGAATATATGTGATAAAAAAATAGTTGACCGGAACAGGATTTGAACCACATCCTTGCACTTGTAAGATTTGAAAGATGTACGCTGAACCTCTAGACCACTGCTATTTATTGGTATTTTGTAGCATTTTTAACACTAAATAGGCATTACGTACACAAAGCGCGCACACAAACTCATCAAGCGCTAAAGAACAAGTCGAGATATGGTTGATTTAAGGCGAGGTATTAGTTTCATATTGATAAGATACAGTATGACATCAGGCAATGATAATTTACACGTGCGACAATATGGACTGCATATTTATTGATCCATCTTTAGTTGCGTTCAAATATGTTAAGTTATTTTGGCTCATAATATATGGTAGTTAGTATACTGTTTTCTCAAGTAGCGTTGTAGTTCAGTGGATAGAGCACAGGACTTGAAATCAGAAGATCGTGTGTTCGCGCCCCGAAAGAAGCTAACTTTTTTTGTTTGTAAAAATTACTGTTACCTGTGTATAGGTACGATGTGCACTGGTCGATATATATACAGTAAATGATTTCCTTCACTATATTTGCTCGCTTAAATACCCGATTTCGACATGAGCTGGTGAACATGAAGTTACAAATAAAGACACGCCTACAAAGAAGAAATCGATTGATATAGGGACTCTGTAGCTTTAAGTCACACTACATACTTCGATTTTGTAATATAAGCTAATATGCATCTTTTCATGCCTCCTTATTGTCTCTTCGCATCCATATAAGTTCGACAACGGTTGCCTTTTATTCATATTTAAATTTGTTCTTTGTTTCTGTGTGTGTTTGTGGTTGATTGTCGTCCTTGAATGCTGCTTTTCCTGTTCGATTTTTATATCTATATTCTAATTGCTGAACAACCAATGTTTGGCTGTGTTATTTTCGCCTACAACAGAAACGAATCAAATCTATGAGCATTAAAAAAAAGAAAATATATCTTTAACCAATGAGCACATTACTACTGTAAATAAATACCTGGAAGAAACAAACACATACAAAAGAGAAAAATAGCGGACTCGGTTGTAACATAGTTTATGAATAAGAAATCGCTAATTTGCACATGCAATGAAGCTAACTGTGTCTAGTGGGAACTGCAAATAATACTTATTTACGAATAAATATATAATTTCTACTTTACTCGTAAACTGTAATCTGTATGAATACATTGCGCGGGAGATGGGATGACGGATAACGTTTCCCCATCGGATATATCTTCGCCAGGGAGAGAACACACGCGGTACACGCTGACGAAACCACATGACATTTTGATCGGTTTCATTGCAAAGCATTATCAGAAAAGATCTCGATTCAGGTATGTATTGCTTCACACTTTTCTCTAACCATTTATATTCATCTAAAACGCACATATCCCTCCAAAATGTCCTCGTCGCAACACTATACATAAATCGAGCCTTCGTTGATACAGATTTTGCCGTGATTCCCATCAAAAAGTCACATCGTTTCGCCACCAAGGAGAGGAACAAATGATATGTGCCTTGTCAAACACTGTTATCAGTCTGACCACGCGTCCGATACTTTGACATTACAAATCGTATTAAATTCACTCCAGACACGTGTTCATCGTCAGTGGATTGAAATCCGATGAAATGATACAAATTAATTTCTCGTCCGTCCTAAAGCTTACGTTGTAATAACCAACTTCATCGCAATCAAGAGAAGCCTGACAGTCACTCGTGTCTGGGACATTCGTTTACTGTCTTCCTTTAATACAATTTTTAGTTTTTTTTCCTGTTAATTAATTCCGAATCTTATGTGGATTGCGTTACAGATTAACTACATACGCTACAAGTTGAAGCCACAAAATGTAACTAAATTTTGATTAAAGTGTGTAACACCATTAAAAGACTAGGTCCCTTTTAATCTTGTTTTATACCGATATATAGGCACAATATCACAGATAATGTAAACCTGTCTAATTACGATAGAGCCTGGTCGTATCAGTTGTTTAGTGTAGAACACATATTGTTTTGTATATCTCAGATCAATGCTCTGGAACAGTTTATGGCAAATGTCAGCAATTTGTGGAGCGTTATGGAGCGTTGGACCCATGCTCGAAAAGATGTGGTTTCGATCACCGCCATGATTTGTGTTGTGTTCCTGAGCAAGACACATTGTCATACTGCAAAGCATTTTCTCAGGATTTCAATGGTCAATGCGCCGTAGACATGAGCCCATGTCTACGTCTCGCGGCGTGAACATAGGACGAATTCTCCGTGGTACCCCGTTACTCCAATACACAAAAACAAAATGGCGACGATAACGTTGCCGATTCGTTTTGGAAACCGCCGATTGTTTCCTTCCTATCGCTTTTCTGTGCTTTCCACTGTGTGTAAAAGTCTGAAATAACCGTAAGTGTATTTTTTGGCAATTTTACAGATAATAAAACATTAACATAGTGATAAAATACGTTTATTTTATTTAAAAAATCCGCCAAATTTAACGACGTTAGAGCGATGACATCAAGAAAATAAACAATGTCTAGTTAGAGGCACGTTACGGGGAAATTGGCGCAATAAAAATGAAATCGTGTTTTTGGCTGTTTTTCTTACTTAAATAAATGGTTACAACTTTGAAGTATGACAAATTCGTTATTAGGAATCTTGACAGGGAACATGGGCTCACATTCTCTGCCTGGAAAGTATATTCCCCATCGCCTAACGGCTCGGGTGAATATAATTTCCAGGCAGGGAATGTAAGCCCATGTCCCTTGTCAAGAACCCTAATAACTAATAGTGTACTAGTTCTATCCAGGAAGACATCAAGAGTGATTAAACTAACGTCCTAGAGCTTTCGTTATAACGTATTCTCAATGTGTACGAACAGGGCACATGTATATTACACAACTTATCTGGTTAGAATCCCCTACGGTGGTTTTGTCACTGATCGTTTCATGGCGGTACCCCTTTTGTCAACCTTTTATGGGTTTGGTGTCGCCTTCTTTGCTTCTATTTGTCCTTTTTATCATGTTTTGTTTAGAATACGACATATATCTAATATATAAATCGAAGTTTGTAATTTCACTTGGCTAACCACTCTTTCGTTTGCCCTACTAGATAACGTTGATGAGAGTTATGTAAATTAAATACATGTCAGTGGTGCTGACGTAATACATCACAACAGTGTTGTTTTTTGAAATGACTGCTGATGAAAACAAATGCTGATAACTAGTGCGCAACGTTATACGATAACTATATTTATTCAGTTTATGCTTCAAAATTCAACAATTAAATGTATCGGTGTCAGACCCACACAATACGATGAAGAACCTAGCTATATATAACAGTAAATGAATAATGTAATAGTCTACAGTAAATTAGTTACATTTCGTGGCGCATCGTTTAACGTATTTTATTATTTCATTGATTTATGAAAAACCTATTTAATGAAATAGAGATAAGGTTCAGATTAAATTACAACGGAACTTAAAACTTTAAATGAAAACAACGCGAGGTGTCTCAGACTTTACGTATGTAAAGGAGGCATTAACTGATTAAGGTGTTGTATTCTAATAAGGAAAAATAAAATATTTAGTGTTTTTTAAACGGATTCAGTGATGATATAGTTCTAGTTGACACACTATATGAACACGTGTCAATTATCTACGTAATAGTTTCTGTTGTTTTGTGTTGTTGTTTAAACAACCTTTAAAGTACTAAATTACAATTTCAAACTCAATTTCTGTCTTTGTTTTACATATTAATATGTTTTGAAATCGTAACATAATCTCGTTTGCTTAACACATATCACAATATATTAACCCTGTCACCGCCAAATTTAAAATGTCGTCTGCTAAAATTCGAATTCTAACCTTTCGGATATATTTCATATATAACATGAATAATGTGTTATAGATAACATTCTTACTGAGTGGCGAACAGTATACACCCAAATCAGCCTACACATATTGTCGTTAAATCAATTATTTCGACTGTGGCAGCGAAAGGGTTAAGGGACAAACCATATAGTTAAATCAAAGCGCTGATCTCAGATGTTGTCGCTATCAGTATGGCCATTCTAAGTATATTATAAACGAATAATATTGACAAATAAAATATTTTAGTGCATACAATGTCTAACAGGAAATGTAGCATTTAAAGAACACAGTCAACCCAAAATACGCACAATCATAAGGAAAACAGAAAAAAATGTATGTGACTCCACAAAAACAAGCGGGTTTAAAATACGGACACCACGTTAAAATGGGCTGCTGAGGGATGGGGTTGCTAAACCACGGTTGCACCAAAATGATATATAGGGTCCTATAGAAACCACAGCGTCCGAACGCAATGGCATCGTAGGTCCGCACTGTACTGCAAACAAGGACTTGAAACTACAATGAAAGAGACAAAAAACAACAGAAAGGGTGGTGAAGACTGGGTTACCGACTTTGAACGGTCAGTAGGCAATAAGGCCTACTGGTTAACTTGAATCGATTGCATATGCGCACAATCCTCGCTATTATCCTGTCTTCAGTGCCCAAATAGACAAGACAGTGTAAACAAAACTACATCCCATAAACCTCACTCTTAACTTATTGCTATCCCAACTAAACGGGATAGTGCACATTATGAAATGTTCATGTATCTATACCGAACATCCGTAATGAAACCATGGGTAACCTTCCATCCGGTAAACATCAAACGTTATAAACAGTCAATACGTTCGAATTACTGTAATACTGTTATAATCGTAACTGAATTTTTCAAGGTATGTCTTTTGTAAAATAATAAGAGATAAAGACAAAGTTATATTTAGCTTTACTAACAGCAAACAAAATATTTATTCATTACCGTATGTGTTGACAAGACAATTCATCTGTATTTGCTAAGTACTGGTTCAACCAAGACATCGAGAGTTCACTAAATGAGTTCATAGAACAATCGGTATAAAATAAATAAGTTTAAACTAAATGTGTTTAACTATGACACATGCTTACAAAATATACTTAAATGGGATTCACCTCACCTCAATACTCTTCAGCGTTAATTCCAACATGTATGAAAGGAAACGTTTTCACAACAGCAAACTATTGATTGTATATATATACGAGTATTTCAAATAATAGTATAATAGTATATATATGTTATAAAAATGTTGAAATAAAATATGTTTAAACCAATTATAAGTATTAGTATAGTATAATAATTACATTTATTTTATCAAATATTAATTGAAGTTACTGACCGTTCCAAGGCGGTAGCCCTATTGTCAACCCTTTTGTGTTTGTGGTGTCGTTTGCATTTAGTATTGCTTTTGCCTTCTTGTTTGTCTGTGTTCGTGTTTGTTTCTGTGTTTTGTGGTTTACTGTCCTCCTTGAATGCTACTTTCCCTGTCCGATCTTTTTTATATTTCTTTTCATGAATGACATGTTGACGTTTTCTCAACGATATTCTTATCACGTTAGGCCCTATTTTTCTCGGTTGTTTCCTGATTACAAACACGTTTATCGTGTTTATAATTAACACTTGTCAGAGTCAGAGTAAAGGTTAATATTTATATTAATATTTATTACTGTTCAATTAAAGTAGGTATGTAAGCCGAAAAATATGTGTAGCTTTAAATGTAGCTGTAAATAAAATGGACAAAACTAAACTATGTGATGTACTCATAAACAAACAACACATTTAAAGAAGTCCGAACAAATTAACAATTTTATTTTATGCTTAGCAGTGAAATAGTGGATTTAGCAATGAAATAAAAGTGGTATTTCATATGTGTGAAACATAAAGTTTTATTTTTTCGCTGCCGGAACTACTTTTCAATATTTAAAACATTTTTTTTATTTGTTTAGAAAGTAACTGTTTAATATATATCAATCGACTATAAATGGTCTAACTAAGAAAATGAGCTATAGTTTTTTAAACTGGTCAAGTACCGGGTATTTCAGAATTGTCATTTACAGTGGTCATTTTTCAAAAGCTACTTTTTTCAGAAAGTTGCTATAAAAGTTATATCATTGGATTGGAAATAACTTAACTAAGAAAATGAGTCGTAGATTATTGAAATCGGTTAAGTAGTTTAGAAATTATGGGGTATTACAAACAGCAATTTTACCATACTAAGCCAATGACGTCGTCAATTTTTTATTTATTTATTTTCTGCATACTGCAGTACACTGTGATTATAAAGCATGAAATAAAGTGATCAAACTTCAATTCACTTCTCGATGAAATAAAATCTGTTATTCCCTCCAAAACAAAATATATCCTCTATAATTTAATTAATGAAATATCAAACATTTGTTCCATTTTATTGTGATTAAATACCATTTCAAGGCATAAGAAAAAACAATAACGACAAAACAACTCCTAGAATGGTTTCGTAAAAATTAAAATTACTACAGTTTTACAATTTAACTCAACACACTACATTTGGTAATATCAGGCATTTATCAAATGAAACATTACAAATAAATATAAATACAGAGTACGCTTTAAACTCACACGTGTCTAATGCGTTTGCACTCATACATGCCATATATGATTTATATCATAATGATTACAGTAACTCCAAACCTAAAAATATGTTTATTTTAATCAGTATCCGGCAGTTGTACTCTTAGATAGAATATGTATTTGTATATTATTATTTGCACAATCATTGGGACTGTTTGACTGTTCTTTGTAACATAAATCTCGATGGTCGACATTTGTGACAGAATCAGGCATGATCCGGCGGGAGTGTTTGACTCATTTAACCCAGGCACGTCATGTCTAAAATATCAAATAATTGCAAATACAGTGCAACATCTGACGTTGGAAGATATATTGATTTAGGTAAACACGATGTGGTTGAAATGGTATTACATAGATACAACATCACGAATATCGACAGCGTGTGTCAATCATGCACGTTGATACATGACACCTTGTTGACGATCACATGACTGTTGCTTTTGTAATTTCAGACACAAATGATAAGTCTAGAATCCTTGATAAAATTGGATCTATAGGAAACGCGTATGTCTGACAATATTTCAATACGGGAGCAATGGGTAAATATCTTTGTAGGCAACTTGTTTCAGATGTCTGGTTGACAATCCGACACATTTTGCTGTCTGCCGATAACGGTAATTCGGTATTTGAACAACACTAACTTCTTGGCGCATGTACCTACATCCAGTGTATACAGGGTTTACACAACCTCTAGGAACTGTACGCACGTGTCAATCAAGTGTGTCATGGTATGACCAAAGGTCTACACGTGTCAACTAAGTAAATGTTTGACGGCTACTTCTAAGCGCTTCAACGTTGTTTTCTCCGAATAGTCAACACAAACTGGATCCGGTCAAACAAGTTAACCCTTTGATCAGTCTTGTTTGACAGGCGGAACTGAAAAGAGGAAGGCATTGTATAAAGTATATTAACCTTGACAGCATAGTATTCAAACCTGTGAGAACATTACCCAGTCAATACTTCGAAAACCATATAATCCCAACAAATGAAAAGTACCTACTGTTAATGCTGGTATTTCAATAGGACACTTCTTGGGTGAGTATTAAAGAACTCAAACAGAGTTTTAATAAAACATGATTGATGTTTGTAAACACACTTAACTGAGACCAAGATAGTCCATTAAACAGTTTCAAATGTGCCAAATAATATTCTGTTATGGATGATATAAAAACTTCAAAGTCTCCCCGTACATCCAATCAATATTGTTATCTTTTCATTCCACAGTATTTGTATGACATGCATTGATCCAGTTTTCCCTCGAACACATGTGTTTCTTATACCGTGTTAAAGGTTTTGCGCTCATCGACATTTTGGCCCGTTTTATTTGGGTTTTCCTTAACTTCCCTCGTGATCTAGTATTAGACACTGTTGTCGAGTTTTGGACCTCTTTATACCGTCCGTTAGTGTTCAAATATTATTTCTTATAGATTCTATTTCGTATCTCTAATAACTACTAATTGACCCTTATTACGCTTTTCACAGAATGGTATTACTTCCTAAATTACATATATGAGTATATCAGTAAAAACACTTAAAATACATCTTTCACCTCTTCGGTTACACTCTGCGTCATCAATACAAATTCCACAAAATAAATCTTCATTTCTTAGAACTAATTCATCTGTACTCCTTTCACCTTTATATCTGCATTTGGCAACCTCGTTTCATGTTCCTTCTAATAATATTACCAGGATTTTTAATATCGGCTCAAAAAATTCAGTTGCTACTCTAGGATCACCTGTTTTGAGGAAATACCATATAAAGTCTCATTTCAGAAATCGTTTAGTTCATTCATCACTCTATTAATAAGTGCAATGCTAAAACGTGCAATTATTTATTTTGCAAGTCCACCATTAAATCAGCTGTTAATGGTAGAATGTTTAATGTAGTATGTCTTGCTTCAAATGTTGATTGACGTACATCTGACGTCATTTATGATTTGACTTGAAATGCGCCACGTTGCGGTATACAATATGTTGGACAAACAGGTCGATATTTAACAGTTCGATTTCGTGAACATAAATATAATGCAGGTAATCCTAAAAAGTTAAAAAAATTACTTGTACCAACACTTTCGTCAGTCAGGTCATACTTTTAGTAGCGTTACTGTTCAACCAGTTGAATATATAATTAATTATAATGATGCTACTAAAAGCTTTAAATCAAAAGCTAGACATATTGCAGAACTTAAGTGGATGAAAAACTTGCAGAAACCATATACACTCGGCCTTAATGACAATATTTATCAACAAGGAAATATTTCAAAAGATCATAATATTGACATTTTTTCTATATTTTCTATTCGAAAGCGTAACACTAGGTCTCATGGTCGTAGGCATAATGGTAACATCAAACGTAACTCGCGTTTAATTATTTTAGTCGCTGATTCTCATACTATTTTTAAACAGTCTGGAAAGCACTCTATGCTTTAACGGCTTACCCATTTGTCCATTTCTTCAATTAAGCAGACACAATGTTCATTTGTACAGATCCCTTGTATAACACTGCTCCCATAACTCAAAGCTACACACAACAAGGAGTCTGATCACGACAGACATTTTCTAAAAATACTATATATTAATAAAGGTATTGATTTCATTGTCTAGTATATTTCGAGATAATCATGTAGTTGATTGAATATCTAAATATTTCAATAATTCCGGAAGTCCTGTAATTTGTTATAAGTATAAAAAAAACTATTAGAAATATTATCTTAAACTACAACAAACTAGTTTCTGACCTTGATATAGTAAATAACACCCCCAAGGAATGTGAATGTAACACATCGCAATTTTGCTATGCTCCAGCAGGTCATGTCATCACTGGTAATTTTGATATTGTTGAAAAACGTATTCGGCCTCTGTTGTCAAGAGGTCCTAAGTATAGATTACATTCAACTATCGAATTTAATGCCTGTCGTGCTCAGATCGCTCAACCTATTGAGGATTTTAGTCTAAAATGGTGTCGTAGAGAACATGCGGACCCAAAGTCTCTTTCTATTTGGAAAAGGTCATTGTTTTAAATTATAGATACACGTATCAACTTTTATAATGATAACCCCTCTTTACTTTTTCCTTTCGTAATTTAAAATCGTGAATTCAAGAATTTCATAATAAATTTATTTTAGTTCCTACTAATAAAGCAGCTAATAATGTCATTATTGTTTGACGCCTACATTACGTCAATGTTTTATCTCTGGAACTCGGTAGCACTAATTCGTATACTGCAGTTCATTCTACTGAGGATGATGTTGTTTTCGCACATATCACTCGGTTCACTACTTTCAAGGCTTGGGTAGACGAAAATCAGAACAAACTGCCAACTATATACTGCATTCCTAAATTACATAACAATTTCGAATTCTATGCCTGCACCA
>JAWPHD010000300.1:0-210000 GCA_037043455.1 Cyrtodaria siliqua | reverse complement strand
TTCCTTTAAAACAATGCTGCGTAGCATGAGGATTGACTCCTGAACCGTCTGATCAGTTAACGAACGTGGACGATGCAGTTAAAAGGCTATTTCGTATCAAATACTATGTAATAAATGTTGCGATCTGCAGTTTGATTGGTTTCAATCATTTTGCAAGTAAAACTGACTTGAAAACGTTGCGATTATGTGTAAAACTTAAAAGCAGGTAAAGAGAATGTTCTGTTTTAAGTGCAAGTGAAGTTTTCATAACACAGAATTGTACATATAAATAATTATTGGTCCGACACCTTAACAAAAAAAGGACGGTGTATGGTCAAGAGAAATGTTCAACCAAATGCCTATTTTAAGCATGAACAATATCAACTAGACATATTATCAGAAGGGTAGAAATTTCGCCCTTAATGTCTGGCACAATCTTACTCAAAGATTTTTTGTTTTTACTTGAAATAAACTGGTCCATAGAATGGGCAATGTATCCATCCAGTGCAGACGAGATATTATGTCTAAATAAAATAAGCCATGTTGTCACTTCATCCAAATTTCGAAGTAATAATTTCGAAATATCTATTAACCTGTCATTTTACAACAGGAGAAGAGTCAGTGTCCTGTTTTTATGAAACAACTCAAGATCATTTTTATCGTAAGTCAAAACAAAATGCCTTTCTCACCATTTTCATTATTAGCGTTGAAGATAACAATGAAAATTTGAAATATTGCATGAACAATATAATTTATGTAATTAGATTTAGAATATCGTTGCATTTGTTTAACTTAAAACGTAGCAATTAGGTTTGAAATATTGCATGAACAATATAATCTATGTAATTAGATTTAGAATAGGTGTATAGTAAATCGTTGCATTTGTTTAACTTAAAATGTAGCAATACATTTAATAATTTGGTATACGATAAGAACTGCCATAAGATAATCCATAAAACGGGTCACTGGACATCACAAGCCACCAAATTCTTAAATTGCACGGTATATTACAGCGAAACTTGACTGCAGAACTGCTATACTAATTTGACACTCCAAAACAACTTAATTGGACATTACACTCACCTTAACTGCAGCATGCAGTTTTATAATCTGACCGTTAACAGCGTACCAGTCCGTGCAATGGTCTTAACCATGACGTGCGTTAAAAT
The DNA here is from genome assembly GCA_037043455.1 of Cyrtodaria siliqua. Taxonomy (NCBI): domain Eukaryota; kingdom Metazoa; phylum Mollusca; class Bivalvia; order Adapedonta; family Hiatellidae; genus Cyrtodaria; species Cyrtodaria siliqua. The sequence goes on along the minus strand of JAWPHD010000300.1, from coordinate 208,852 downwards.
AACATGACAGCTCTTTCGGCAGAAATGGCCACTGCCATCTCCTTAACTGTAGATGTGCAGTATTATCCGAACAGTTCACAAGAAACTGGACCTATACACACACGCACGCAATAACTGTGTGGTGTGACGTAAAGACCTTAGGGTACTCACCAGAGTAAACTTAGATAGTTTAAACCGCTCAACCTTTAGAAAAAAACACTTAACGAATGTTATTCTTAACAAACTCCAGCAAAGCAAGAGAAACAACCCCCGTTTCACGAAACATAGAAGCAGTGTCTTTGTTATAGAACATAGAATCAGTGTTAGATATGTACGGAATATATGAAACATTTGTTGAAGTGTGGTCCTAATTATTAAGCATCTAATTGTGTGCAACTTTCTTGCGCTTAAAAAAAATCTGTGTTATTCGGTTCTTGTTTATTTCTTAAAATGTGCAAATGTTTTCTCTTTTGTTGTTGCATGCAGTGCAGCAGCAGCTGAAGCTTTTCACGCGCACACACCGCATAACTCACTTTTGAGTTTCAAGTGTTTTAACACGAAGTAGTCCCAATTTGCACTCACGTGCAGTTACGCGGAAATTGCAGTTGTCTTTTAAAAAACGTTAGCTTAAGCCAATTTTAAATGCAAAAACAACACAGACAATGAATAAAGTAAGTTTATACGTTAAACATCCCCATAGCATTCGTTTTGACTACTATTGGCATATTTTGCATAGCCTAAATCGCTGTTCAAATGTGAAGATCGGAAATTTTGAGGTTTTTGAAACTGCAAAATTGCCGATTTCTCAAAACGGTCACAAAAAATGGGTAGTCACCAATTTGGCTTAAATTAACAGGAATGATAGATCAGTACCTCTACTACCTTTCCTGAAAATTTCGGCAAAATCCATGACTATCCATTTTTTGAGACCGTTTTGAAAGATGGTCACCCTTTTTTCTCACTCAAAACACACATTATTCAAAATGGCGGCTACAAGCTAAATAAGCAAAACTGAAAAATCAATAACAGAAACGTAAAACATGAATATTTTCTACTCCCGGATATAGTTATTTCCTGCTCCGAATAAAATGTCAGTAAGTCAACCTTTAAACACTTTTTCTGCCTTTCCTTTAGCATGTTTACGGTAAAAATCAGCCGCCCTAGACGCTTATTAAAAATCACAACAGGCCAAGTCGGCAGTAATTTGTTGTGTTTTCGCTTTTCAGTCATACCGTTGATTTACGGTTGAATGAACTATGGATAATTGCAAGTGAATACTTCACAATTCCAGGATTTAATGAGCAAAAAGACAGACCTATTCATGTGTTAACTATCGTTATGGGTGAATGATGTAACAAATACTTGTAGAACATCTCCTGTCAAGGTCATGTCATGTAGACCACATGAGTCATGTCCCTTCGCCTCGATTAGGGAAACCGACAACTTTGGTGTTTAGACATAAAGGAAAAACAAAGGATGAAAGGTATGTACAGCACTCGGTACTGACCCATTAATGTGTTTTATTTAGTGCATGTTCATGTTTATAGTGTCTCCGTTAAAATGTAATAATAATATAGCACTGATGTATTATTTCTATGATGAGACCCTTCCAGTGGGGTCTATGTTCACAGAAAATATGATCCAATGTTCTCCAAAAATATTTTGCTTTGTTCTCCAAAAATGTTTTTCCATTTATTTTTATTATTATGTTCCCTTGTTCCCTAAAAATATTACCAATAACAGAAAATGTTCCATTGTTCCTCAAAAATATTACCAATAACAGAAACTGTTCCATTGTTCCCCAAAAATAAATGGCCTTGTCCCCAAACCCCCTCTATGACCGCAGATCAGAAATGCACCGTTGCCACCTCCCCTTCACCCTCCCCACCCACAAAATCGGTGCCCTTGCATCATCCACCCCCCCCCCCCCCACACACACACACACCCCACACTGCCCAAAGTTTGCATATAGCTACAGCAGTACTGTAAAGGATTAGCACATCTACTGTAGGTATGTATGTATAAAAACAACAATTGATTTTCTTTCAGGGATCTTTGCAGATGTTGCCACCTTCTGTCAAGTGGCATCTCCAAGTTCCAGCTCTGAGACTTAGCCTAGCCCTGGGTAAGCTAAAGCTATAAACTTTAATATATTTGACCCCAGTGATATAGGTTAATTAAGCTAATAATATGGCAATATTTCGAGCTACCCCAGAGAGTGGAATTCAAAAAAAATGTACCTAAGCTACTCTATCTATCTTACTAGCAAATGTTAATATTTCGAGCCGCCCCAAATTCGGGAATACATTTCTGCAGTTCTTTAACGTGGTTTTTATAAATGAAGATTTTGATAAGCTTGAGAAACAGTAGATTTATTTGAGTGGGAGAACCCGATTTGTACAGATTTTTTTATCATTCTCATTAAAGTAGCCATCCCGCCAACAACAGTCAAATTTTATAAACATTATGTACACTGTTTCTAAACCTACTGATGACAAAGTATATATATAACTTACATATTTTGAGAAATCAAACTCATACATACACAGTATAAACGGCTTTAACCAGCCGGACCAAACCCAGAACTGGAGTGTCGAATTACGAGTTACCATCATTTTACGGTTATTCAATAACGGGTATTCTAAGAACCTATTTATAAACCTATACTTTTAATCAGCGCATATACATTGTTATATGGATAGAGTTTCGATAAACGGTTTTCTAGTGCAATTTTGTAGTTATTTGGCGGGATAGCTACTTTAAAAAAAAAAGAGGAGTGCCTAACTATAAGTATAATTGTCCCAGCCCATTGGAATACTTTACTTTTTTGTTTGTTTTGTTGAGATATTGTGAAATTCCATCACATAAAACAATGGATACACATGATACAACATGAAAGTTTCTCTGTGCTGTTGTCACTTTACAGCGATATTATTAAAGACCGCCCCAGTTAAATTACAAATAATAGGACACTTTAAAGGGACATATGGCAATCTTGAAGATTTTGTCGAACATTAGTATCACAGTTTATTAGTCCCGTATCAATTTCACTTCAAAACTGCTTGCATATAATTAACTAAAATTTAGATGTATTATTTGTCTTCGTTATTCTACCATAGGTTTAAATATATGATTGGTGCAATAATATCAGCAATTAGTAATAATATATAAATTACACAGTTATACTATAATTATAGAGATTAATATACAGGCATTTCATATCTCATCCTTTCCGTCGATGTGTTCTTGGGAAACACACTTTCCCTTAACCTCGTCCTTCGGATGGGGACGTAAACGGGGCGGTCCCGTGTATCAGTCTATCCTCCAAGCACGTTAAGGAACAACAGGAATCTATTCGATAATAAGAGTAGGGCATGGTTCCCAGATTCCTATGTATCCTTTTCCTCTCTCTGGGGCGGCTCTAAATAACCTATACTGTGCGAAGGCCGGGCACAATATAAAAATGTAATATTTCATCTATGTGTGACCTAAAAAAATTATATACTTCAGAATATTTTGTTGATTTTAGCAGTGATGGGAGAATAATGATTAATTTTTTTTTTCTCGGCGGATATAATAGCTGATCTTCCATGATCGATTGCGGATTTATTAAACGAGTTGGCAAAAATATACAATGCGCGGCTTGTCGAGCATCAAATAATGTTTAATGTTTACTGAAGAGTTTAAAAAATAATAGATGATTTTGTGAGATTCTATTTATCACACAAAAACCCATACAAGTTGATGTTAAACGTTCACATTTCTCTGTGATGTCAATTTACCTATATATTAATACCGTATTTCCTCTATTAGAAGAGCCCCCACCTGTTTTAAGAAACCTTACCGTCTTCAAAAATTAAAAGTTCCTAAAAAACGCAATGTTTTTACCGCTAATGGATTTGATTAAATTAAAAGTTTCTAAAAAACACACTGTTTTTACCGCGTATGGATTTGATTATGGGAGTTTTTTACCTTCGACACCAGTATGGTCTATGACATAAACCTTAAAGCGCTATCATCATCAATACAATTACCGCTTTTATTTATCTCGTTCCTTTCAATTTACTATTTAGTTTATCTTTTATTATTGGTTAATTCATATGCAACCAACCCGTTTTGTAATCGTCAAGTTTGACAGAAATGTGTATCATATAGATGCAGAGTGATGACAGTAATATACTCGGTACAGTCATGTTTTGGTTAAGTCAATACCGGTGTAACAGTAAAAGATCGCAGTACAGTAATTCTATAAGGAAACAGTCCGGGGAAAGGAGGTGAAATATATTGAAAAGTTGTATCATAATATTAACCCCCCCCTTTCCATAGTGCCCGGGAGCTACTGTTAGAGGAAATACGGTATATACGACAGCCAAAGTTAAAATCCTTTTAAAAATAACAGGACACTCTGTTGATTCATGTGAAATTCCATGCATATATCATATGGCTTATATATTTTGTACCACCAATCCATCCTTTTTAACAACTTGTTTTGTTCATTTCAGAGACGCATCATCTGGTTTCCAGATGCCCTTCGTTCTTCAAATACCAACGCAACCCTGGAAGACGTGGATTTAACCAAAAAAGTTGACAATACTGTGATCGCAAGATTCTAAACTCAAGGAAATATATTCATTTTATTAGGCCAAATCAGAAACACGGTTAATTTTTCTTCGGCCTTATGCGTTACAGTATATACTTGTTACTGCGTATCCCGCTTGAGATGTGTTCGCCTGATCATGATGGTGACTTCAGTTTGGCAATCCCGAGGACTAAGCAGACATTATTTTTTTAAAGAACCAAAATGAACATAATTATGCCTCACAGAGACTATATAATATGTAAAGCTGTTAAAAAACACCAAATGTATACAATGTCATACATTGACAGTAGATGCTCACATTCAAAAAAACTTTTGGTGTTTTACATCATTTTAACACATTTTAGGCCATATATGACATTGATTTTTTTGTTGTATGTTGTAAGTATGAAGTAAATTTCATTATTGTAGTATTTAATAGATGTTTAGTTTATAAATATAATATATATAAAATATTGTATTATTTATTCTTTGGTTCAGTTGGATCAACATTGTATGTAAAAAAAGTTTCCATTTGCGTTCAGTCATGCATGTATCTGAAACTGAAAAACTGCCTTTTGGGAACACAAGGTCATTTTAATTTATTTATTGTTTATTCAAGCTTTTGAAATAGATCTTTTGTAATTAAAGTGACACATGGGCCGATGATGGCAATCTTGAAGTGTATATCGAGCACTGAATTTGAAATTAGCATCTCGAAACATGTTTTGCTGTACTTAGCGGTACTCGTCTGATAAAGCAAATGTCACTGGTCTAGCCTGGTCAAGTAAAATTCATTGGGTTGAAGAGTGCATAAAAAATATCCGCATGACAGATATATTCATATGAGAACTGAACACTTATTTTTGTGTCTACTGCTTAGGATGGCAGACACTTATCGATCACTTTGTCATGCTTTAACCTGCAACCTAACCTTGGCCATCAATTGAAAAGTATTTTAATTGTGTTCATGAAACTTCACCAACGTCTTCATCTCAATGGATGTTGTTACACATGTGCAATACCTCTGACTTTCATTTTGGCAGGTTATGCCCTATTTATCAGCCTAACCTGCAACCTAACCGTGGAAATAAGCAAACAGCACTGTCAGCAGGCGAAGCAAGTGTTCATGGGTGATGGAACACACTTCTAGTTCAAGGTCGACTTAGTGACCGCTTCCCACTAATAACAATCTGGAAACTGATATTTCCATGTCTATACTAGTTTGACATATTAAGCCGTTATATTTGTTTTGTCAAGTGTCGGTGTAGCGGACAATGCGGTGCACTTAAAAACTTAAAAGCACAGGATCCGGGTTCAAGACAACGGTGCCACTGAGTTTCTTCAGTGTGTTTAGCCTCGTCCATCGTAAGCAGACATAAATCCTCCTATCTGAAGTTTATATATCGAAGTCTATTCTCCGAGCATGTTTAATAAGCAAAAGTAGGAGTAGGTCGGTTTCCGCGATTCTAATGAGACACCTACCCTGACCAGATCCGCATTTTTTATTTATTTTTTTATGGGTGGGGTGGGTGATGGTGGTGGTGACGGGCCGGTGAAGGATAACCAAATAAATTGGACTGCAGCTTTGTTTTAGTATATTTTGATGTTAAATATGGCTGCATATGGTGATACTCGCCAATAAAAAATAAATAAAAAAACATTAGCGGGTGGCCAGTTGAGTTCCATAATTCCAGATTGGCCATCAAAATGCACAACGAGAAGCTGAACAGCGGTCAGCCTTTTTAAATATAGGCTACAGACTACTTTTCAGACTAAATGTGAGCCCCTTCACCGAATACCGAATACGCACCTGTAGACATTCAATGACTTTACACTCGTTATATTTTTTGACCGACAGTGCCGAGTCGAACATTTTATCGTTTTAGCGTGTAATTTTTATAAAGAAATACCATGATGTTCGTAACATGTAGTACACGCCATGTACTATTTAAGCTTAAAAAACATATTTTTAGTATCTCCTTGTATTTCATTAGAAAAGAACACAAGTGTTACCATTTTTAAACGCATTTTAACAATGACATCTCTTACGAGTTACTTCCCCTCGCTTCGGAATTTTAAATGGGTGAATCTCGAAATTTCTCGCGCAGTAAAGCATCTAAAAGTCAATACAGCTTAAGATGACGAAACTTAAAAGGGAACTAAAATTTTAATCATGTAAACTTGTTACAATCTTCCAGATTACGCGTTTAAAAAAAGAAAATGGCGGCTGTTTCACTTTTTTTTGACGTTGACGGAAAATGACGTACTACTTTCCGTTGTCATGTGTTGCTATGATAAGTGGACGGCGGAGCTAAAAACCACTCTGCTTCCCACCTGATGTGACAAGAATGGGACACTTCCTTCATTTCATACAGGTTTGGATATGCTTGAATGTTTCTGAACCCAGATCTGAGAATTTTTCTTGCGCTTAAAAAAAAAATCTGTGTTATTCGGTTCTTGTTTATTTCTTAAAATGTATAAATGGTTTCTCTTTTTTTGTTGCAGATGACAATAATGGGACACTTCCATCTTTTCATACAGGTTTGGATATGCCTGAATGTTTCTGAGCCCAGATCTGAGAAACGTTATTGCGATTAAAGCTACAGAGTCTCTATATCAATCGAGTTCGTCTTTAAAGGCGTGTCTTTATTTGTAACTTCATGTTCACCAGCGCATGTCAAAATTGGGTATTTAAGCGAGCAAATATAACGCAGGACATCATTTATTGTATAGACATCGACCAGTGCACATCGTTCCTGTACACAGGTAGCATTATGATTAACAGAAGGAAAAACAAGTTGCCTCTTTCGGGACTCGAACACATGATTATGATTTCAAGTACTCTATCCACTGAGCTGTAACGCTTCTTGAGAAAATAGTATACTAACTACTATTTATTAAGAGGCAAAATTAAACGCAACTCAAGATAGTCTAGTAATTATAGGTTTTAAGGTCAAACAAATTCCAACAGAAAGTATTTTAGGATTTTTAGAATCACTGACATGTAATGAGTTTCAGAAAAAAAACTCCTCAAGATAAAGATGGTGGTAAATGCTAAATTTTGGGGTAAAAGTTACGTTTTCAAGAGAAAATCTCCGGAAACTGGAATTATTTTATAAAAAATCATTTGAGCAAATTAGAAATTTCTAACAGTGCGGAAATGCTCTTCCAAACACATCTTCGTGTAAATCACGGTTTTACAGATGGATATTGGGTTAATTATATGACATTTTGGAGCAAAACTTCGTTGATTTCTGTAATACATTTGGTGTTGCTAAGCTATAAATTAAAAAAGAAATCTAAATGAGTTGTAAAAACTTAGTTTCTTACTGTTTTGCACACTGAAAGGTACAGAGATGTGCCAGAAAAAAGTCCTTTAGCCTACTATGATATAAATTACTTTATTTTTGGGTCTGAAAATGTGTTTTTCATAAAATATCGCAGAAAAGAGGAATCATTTTGTGTAATAAGATGTTTGAACATAAACTTATCTAATGGAAGTGATAAAATGGTGCACAATTATATATACAAATGTTTTATTGTATCGTAAGTTAATGTGAAAGTTCACATTGTGAGTTTTTGGGGCAAAATGTTGAAAAAATGAATAAAATCGTTGATTTCTGTAATACAGTCGTAGTACAGACCTTTAAGCAAAAGTAGGTGAATGAATTATAAATTGATAATCTATAATGGTTTTCCATAGAAGCAAGATGCAAGGATGTGCCCCAAAAGTCATCAGGCGTATACTGTTGAAAAATGCATTATGTTCCGGTGGCAAAATGTTTTTTCATAAAAAAAATGTTGTAAACAGGAATAGTTGTTATGATGTATTTTGAATATACATAATCTACTTGAAGTGATATTATCCTGTAAAGGCATATATCCAAATGCTTTATAGTATCAGAAATTTAGATGCTCAATTTTAAGGTCTGTAGCAAACAAAAGATCCATTGAATAAATGTCTAGTTACAATGGTTACACAATGGTTACGACCATGGAGATCATGTTTACATCATTTGGAAATTTTATATATAAAATAATGAAGGAAAAACATGATGTTATTACATACATACACTTCTCAAAACTGCTAACTACACCGCTCACGTTTTGGGTTATATATATCGATGGGTTGAATGTTTTTCAATAAAATAAAAAGGAAATACCAATTCAATCATTTTTACATCATTTCATTTTATTTTTTTCATGGGCAATGCTAGAACTAAACCACAATAAGCAATTACAAACGACCCATGTAAACACTAAAGTCACACTTTTCCCATATCTACATGTAGATATGGGAAAAGTGTGACTTTAGTGTTTACATGGGTCGTTTGTAATACCCATGTAAACACTAAAGTCACACTTTTCCCATATCTACATGTAGATATGGGAAAAGTGTGACTTTAGTGTTTACATGGGTCGTTTGTAATTGCTTATTGTGGTTTAGTTCTAGCATTGAACTAAACCACAATAAGCAATTACAAACGACCCATGTAAACACTAAAGTCACACTTTTCCCATATCTACATGTAGATATGGGAAAAGTGTGACTTTAGTGTTTACATGGGTCGTTTGTAATTGCTTATTGTGGTTTAGTTCTAGCATTGCCCATGAAAAAAATAAAATGAAATGATGTAAAAATGATTGAATTGGTATTTCCTTTTTATTTTATTGAAAAACATTCAACCCATCGATATATATAACCCAAAACGTGAGCGGTGTAGTTAGCAGTTTTGAGAAGTGTATGTATTTATACCCTTTTGATACACATATTGTATACACTTCATTGAATATGTGGTGGAAATATTGTTCAAGCAATCATTACAACAGGGTTTATAATCATTTAAATAGCATATATGGTAACTTATATTAAAATGGTGCAGTATGTTTTATCTTTAGGTGTGATAATTACATTTTAATGAAAAATATCACCGGAAACTGTATGATAAGTTTTAAAAACACGTTCAAAGTAACTGTATGAAATTCAATTTTGAAATTTTGCGCAATACTCATGTCGAAGTTGTAGGAGCTTTTGTTCACATCACCTAATATTATTGCTTGTTTATATAAGAAAAGAGTGATCAAATAACTAAAAATTTAATTTAAATGAATCTCAATTTCTATAGAATTCATAGAGCTTACATTTTGGCACTGCATACATGAGATTCCATGCTTTCTACAAAAACCTGTTACACATTCAATGCTATAAATGTACACTCTGATTACATTGTTTTGGTTGTTCATAATGTATATAACCTTTCATTAACATGCAATGCCCACACTTTCGAGAAGCAATTATTTATTGAAAACACCAAGGTATATATGTTATTTAAAAGATGATTATTGTGATGGCAGACTAGTGTGTTACTAGTGGGATAATCCATAGATTTAGATAACTACAGCTATAGAACCGTTTTATTACCGAGCACAAACTAGTTTGAAACGATAGCAAAACGAACTCAAAACGCGACACAAAACAAACGCGTTTAATTGGGTTTCTGCAGATGAACCAATGAAAATTGAAGAAAAACGTTTCTAACGTTTTATTCGGCTGAAAACGGGTTTGTCTCATTTCGAGTTTTTGCGTTTGTAAGATTAGCCAATCAGGTTGCTGATATTTAGTTTGGCCAATCAGAACGCGAAACGCCTAAACTGTAAACGGTGACTGAGCAAACGGTAAAAAACGGGTTTCTGCGTTTTTCCGTTTGACCAATGAGAATGCAGATCATTTAACTACTAAAACATTTCGTTGCGCTAAATAAATCTATATAATTATTTCGTAGTAGACGAATACTATTTTATATTAATGGCGATACTTTGTTAAGCTATACTTGGTGTTGTATAAAGAATGAGTTACATAGCTATATGATACATGTATATTTATTTGCGTTATGGGATTAACACTAAGTGGATTGAATAAACAGCCGCCGCGCATGAAATGAATGACACGCTTACTGCGTGTGTGTGTACTATGTTTGAATTGTATATTCATAATACATGTAACTGACATGCTGTACGGCGGAGTTGACTATACGCATTAAATATAATGTTTTAAACAATTATACATGATTATATTGATCACGATTCGGTTCTTAGAATACATTTAGTGCAAATCAAACGTAATGTTTAAAGAGTCAAACATACTTTATATTTGGGACGTCATAGAGAGCCCTGTTTATATATACGGCTTTTATTGTGCTTACACATCATGGGTATAGCGGTACAAACTAATTATAACAAATTAACTTTAAACGTATTATAAATACAAATACTCAAAACAATTTAACGAATCGACATATTATGAAAATGTCATTCGGCGGATCCAACATGCAGCTGTGCAAAGTACACGCATCTTTCAAAGCGTCAAATACTGTTTATTTTTTACTAATTGCATGTAATAAAGTATTATGTTATAGAGTGTTATTACATTTATAACAACAACGTTTTGAAGTTTCACATTCATAATGCTGTTTTTTAATAATTTACAAACTTCAAAAATGGGATTTTGAATTCAGATAACTATTTGATAAATATATTCCGCCTCATGCGGAGAATTCCAAATAAACACATAAAACATATTAATCACACGAACAAAGAGGAAAAAGCATGCAAACATATAGCTACTAAAGGATATTAACATGTATCTAAGAGAAGCCTAAACATATATGTATACATGTATAAACGTATATGTATTTTTTTAAATTAAAACCAAAAAATAAAAAAATAAACGTATAAGAAACAGCAATATTATAACTTATCAATAACTTCAAATGTTACGATTAATTTAATGAAGGTCTGCGCTCCCGTTATTGAACGATAACCTGAGCAAATGAACGATAAACTAAGACCATACCTTTCTCTAGAAATGATATATATTCATAATCAAGGATCATTGTCAGTCTTTCATGTTTTCATTCTGATGATCACTGATTTGGCGTACCAAGTGTATATGTATAATGGAAAGTGTACTAATTAATTGCTATACAACAAACAAATTAGCCGAAATGACAATTGACGACATGTGCACTTTAGTCGCCATAAGTTATTTACATAAAATATATTATGGTGAACACTGTGAACTAATTTTTACGGCTTTTTGTTAAATTATGACCAGTCATGTAGACGCAATAATACAACCAGGCTGTTTCACAAACGTGTAGTAACGGGTGAATAATTATCAAAATGGAATGAAAAATAAAAAAAGATTAGACCATGTGAAAGTTCTTTTGAAACGAAACGGATTGGTAGCCTTCCCCCGACCCACCACGCCACGTTGTACCCCACTTCCTCACCCCACAAACCCCACGTCCACTCCACCCCATCAACACACACACGCACACACACACATATGTAAGCGCTGTCCGCCTATCTGTTAACTGAATTTTTTTGAAACGTTTATTTATATGTATAACGCATTCAATAAAATCGCATCGAAATAGAGTCAGGTAATTAAACTGTGCTTGCAACTAAATGACTAATAATGCTTAATTATACTCATTCTCCATAAGACAGCTTCCTCGGTAATTCAGTGTAAGGCATTGTGCTTGGAACTATGAATGTTCATCTATAACGAAATTTGATGTTAACTATACGTACTTGCCACTTTTTCATAGCCTCGTCCGTCGAATAGGGACGTTCACGGACCTATCTATAGTGTTCCCGAGCACGTTAAAGGACCATATGGCATATCTTCATTATTCCGAATAAATCAAGTTATCGGATTTGTATGTATCCCAAACCCTTCTTCTGGAACGGCTCTAAATAACATTGCTTGTGTTGACAAACCATTAAACACCATTTAAATATTTCCGTATTTTGTTATAGCGCCGCTTACTGATGTGAAATGGGTACACTTAAATTGTGTAGAACACTCGCTTATCCATACACTCTAATATCGATTTTCACTTGGTTAAAGGGAGTACATCAGGATTAGTAGTTCTTTTAAAATTGTTCAAATATATTATTTCGCTATTAAAATAAGAAAAATAAACTAAATGAGTCATAAACGACCAAAGTAAATTACACCGAACACATACAATAAAAGACATAAATATGGTATTGACTAACTAAGGTTACGTGCCAGGGATAGCTATTTTAATCTTGGAGGTAAAAAAAATCGCAACATCTTGCAAAGCGATCGTCATGTGTCAGTATCGCCGCGGTGATCACGTGTGGCGGCTATTTATAATCTGGTGATTACTCCATGGCCTAATAAGCCATGCTGTAATTTATAATTAGTAATTATTGCGCTGTAGTATAGGAAGCCTAATGATCTATCTATATCTTAGAGCCATTTCGCAATATAATTTAGTAATTTCATAGCTTTGTATTTTATTAATGCACGTGTTGCCTCCAAAGCCTGATGTACTTCCTTTAAGTTGCGGAAGGACGATATAATTTGTGCATTTAAAAAAACACGCAAATTAATAAAGAGGTAACATAAACGTTTTTGTTCTATTATCTTAGAACTTCATCAGGTATACGTATGCTAAATTGTAGAATAGCTATTTATATACGCCGTGATTGTTTAGCTGTTGAATTAGAATAGGTCTGTTGTTTCGATCTCTACATGTACATAATACATAATATCGTTCTCATAATACAATTGGCTATATTTAGATCATAGTATGTTTATCTCTTTGTGCGCGATAAACTAGTTTCCCACGCATCATATATCCGTATCATATATACGTCTTGTGCAGTACGTGGCTCGCCGCGGCGGTATTGCACCGCTCACGGAATTGCAATAAACATAAAATGTGTCATAAAACTGTGTTTCCCTAAATGGTACGTGCTTTTGTCATATACCGACGTAAATGTATGTTCCCTAATTAGGCTGTACTTCAATAGGGCTACGCAATAGCTGATTAGTGGATGTGTGGTTTATTGTTAGTTGGGGGCACGTGGAGAGCGTGTCATACTGCAAATCCAAATTTAATACGTGCCACTCCTCGAGAGTTTTGGTCACCAGGTGGCTGGGACTTACGGCATATATATATACTCCCTGGTACTATAGAAATTAGATGCTGTGTCATTTATTATGTTTTTTTTTGTGTGTGTGTGTTTTTTTATCAATTATTTGAAAAATAAAGAAGTACTAATTATATTTTTTCAATGTCTACTTTTCCGCAAAAGTAAAGTCCTTATTATCTGACGCTCGTATTAATGAACAAGTATTAGACCATGTCCATGCATTCAGAATATACTGAATTTCGCCCTAAGTATACATTACTCAACTTTTATAATCGGTAACCAAGTTTTTTTTGAAATAGCACGAATACTATAAACTGGAAATCTCCGAAACACATACCAATATTTTATTAAGTTTATCAACAATGTAATCTGGAAAAAAAATGATTTCAGATTACTTTAAAAATGATTTCAGATTACTTTGTTAATAAACTTAATAAAAGATTGGTATGTGTTTCGGTCATTTCCAGCTTTTAATATTTCTGTTATTTACAAAAATCTGGGTTACCGATTATAAAAGTTGAGTAGTGTATATATACCAAGATATGCGGTGTTGCCGGTGACTTCCTGTCAGATTTTCGAAAAACCAGTTTAATTCCGACATTTTCATACACGCTGTACTGTTTTTGCATGATTTCCCTATGTACCGATGGATATTTTTGTTCCAAATGACGTCACTTCAGTTATACGCGAAAGATTTTCTCCCTTAGATATTTTTCGAATTTTTAGCAATGCCTGTTCGCCTTTTCGATTTTTATGTTTAAAAACATATTTTCACTAAGCATACATCAATAACATGGTAAACATCGTATTCATAATGATATTTAATAATTATCAACAGCGGATTTGTTGATTTAGGACAATGTTTATCTTTAACATGAATTATTTAATTACGTTTTGTACAGTGCAAGTTTTATCTAATGTGCCCGCTGTCACCGAGCTTCGTCGTGTAGTCATATTTATTTATCAAATCAATGCTATCAATGTATCAATGTATATAGGAACAGAACAGAGGACTGGTATCCTGACCGGTTATTTACGAGTGACCGTGGAGCGTCCATTACTGATCATTACAGTCACGGTTGGGGTTCTCAGCGTCTTATATGTTGGCCAATCACATGTTACATAGAGTCAGTTACTCTCTTTTATTTCAATCAGCCAGTCACATTTAACGAACTAAATAATGCATGGTACAATCCTAACTTTTAATTATGCATACTTTATTGTATTATATAATTTTATCATGCGACATAACATTTTCAACTATGATTTGCGACGAATAATGATTTAATTTATAATTAAAGAGACACTTTATAACAGGCTGAAATTTATTTCCAGTATATGTTATACAATGTGCACGGGTCAAAATAACTATACGAGCAGACGAAAACTATCTGGTATTTGATACTCTCAGCATGCTCAGAAACTAATTTATTAAATAGTTTAAAACTATAAGGAGTAAAACACATTATTAATTTAGTTTACTTCCGTTCTTGTATCTTCTGCATATATTGTGTGCACATATTAATAATTAGCTATTAGGTCTGTGAAATAACTAGGAATAAAAAAAAGTAAACCAGATATAACTATTTTACCACATTGCAATGAAGTATGATAACGTTGTTTTCTTATTGCAATCGGTAAAAGTTAAATAATATAACTTCACAGGAAATCGAGTTCTTCAAAGTTAAGTTAATACGTTTTTCTTATTATAAGTAACTGTATGATTTTGTTTATATCTCTCAATAACGGCAATATCTGCAGATTTCGAAACATTATAGTTTAGGTTTAAAACACGGCAGTCTTGATCTTCGTTATTTAAATTCGCGGCGTCCAGTCAATTTCTTTCCTCTATAAGATCAATTAAATTCGTGCCGTTTGTGACTGTTTCTTGTCGTTCGTGTGTGTTTTAAAGTAATGAATTTTAAGTTCATACTATGTACTATGATGTATATATCGGCGTATTCATGCATTTAACCCGCTATTCACGCTTTATTTCCAATCTGTGTACTTTTTTTTTGCAATCGTAACAGCGCATAATTGTATTCAAATTAAACCAGGAACATATGTTTCAGAGTATAGGACATAATAGCTATGTACACCGTTGTTATAAAAAATATTTCATTACGCGCAATTTAATGTAATAAATATTTGAATCAGCTTGATTCATATTAAAGGGATAAAGACAATCTGAATTTCTTTCAATCTCGCGGCATCCCGTTAGTGTTTCTTCGTTTATTGCATATTTTGTTTTTGTATATTACTACATTTGATATTATTGCACCAATATTGTATATATCTCGTGGTAGTTTAACGAAAATATATTGAAAACTCTGAGATGATATAACCTTTAATTAAAAAATATATTCAAGCAACGTTAGAGGGACACATCGCAATCTTGTTGTTTTTTTAAACTCACGGCGTCCGGTGGATAACTTACATTTGTTCAATCATTTATATTAGTTATAAGATTAGTAATACGCAAATTGTATTGTATTGCACAAAAAATATATTAAAACGTAAAGTAAGACGAAAAAGAGAATACTTAAAATAGTACCTATTTAAATGTAACCAGGTTGAAAGTGGTTGAAAGTAAACATGATTCTGGTTATATAAATAGAGACACCCATTTCAAACTCTTCAATATTGCCGTGGGTCCCTTTAAAACGAACATCATACTTGAACGATACACCGGAGGCGCTTATTTTAATAAAATTATTCAAGATTGCTCCGCGTCCCTTTAGAATCATTAGTGCATTCCCTATGCATGTAATATATATCTTATTTTTTAATTTCACACGGATCACAAACACGTTACTGGATTCTAGCGCATGACTCTGACACTGCTTTAACCAAAATCTTCTTCTTCGTATAATGGGGCTAAAACAACAGATGTGGTTATATTGGGACAATGATAGAGGGAGCTAATAAAAAATACAAATTATGAAGAATGAATATGATATGTATCGGACAAACGCGGGGCAGAGGTGTTAGCTCCAAACCACAATGCATTATCCACTGAGCCACCGAGGCCACATTGTAAATGAACATATTCAGTACTGTATCTCTCAAATTATATAGAAATCTATATATTCTGCAATGCTTTTCATATCAGCTATTCCCATCTTCCTTTGCGTCACACTCGACTCCTACTTTTTATTATTAACAATGGAAATTTACCATGTTTATCAATTTAAACATTAATATTAATTAAATTGTATTCGTTTAATACAATCTTTTAATATTTTGTCTATTCAAATCTCGTATTTCTCGTAGGTTCTGTTTTTCCTTTTCCGGGTTTTCTCTTATTTTCATTATGGCTTATGCTGTTTTCATTTATTATGTAAACTGAGTATATTCCCTGAATTTACAAACTATTTTTACAGAACAGAACATATATTTTATTTAACTTGTACATACGTACATCGTCATATATGCATATATTAATACAATTTTTCATACATAAGTATAAGTCACGTGATTCGGCAAATCGATCATTTTATATCAGCAGTTGAGTAATATGTATATAGCAAATAACTATTACATGAGGATGAAAATGCAAGCGATTCTTTTACAACACTGTTTAATATAACATATTTATGTTTCATTCTTCCGGTATGTATATTGTGAACATATCTAATTACTGATGTCTCTAATTAAATCGCAGTGCGCGTGTACACACTAAGCGAGCTATGGATTAAACAATTAGTGATTGTCGATGTCGGGTGCTTATATCAGTAACACAGTTGTTGCATATCGAAAATACAGGCTAATTAAAGGATGAATTTAGCACATGTTAACTCGATGGTGGCATGAATATAAATGGTGGGTGAATGCATGGGGTTTGCACATAGGAATAGGAATTAGCATAATTATGCCTCAACTATTGTTTGTAATTAACATAAATTTGAATATCAACATTAATTAAATTGTATTCGTATAATCCACTCTTTTAACAATTTGTCTATTTAAATCTCGTATCTCAAGTGGGCATTTGTTGTCCTGCATAATTATGGATAGTTACTACTTTTACCGTGTTATCCCTCGTTGTAAATGGTTTTATCTTTATATACATTTACATTATTTTTGATAACTGTTTCTTTCATTCATCTTTCATCATTTTTTGCGCACAATGTGAACTATTTATGTGTCGACGTGCCGTAAAACAACATTCATTCATGCATTCACTCATTATTTTGTGCATTTTTCGGGTTTTGCCTTATTTCTAGTATGGCTCTCTCTCATGTTTTAGGTATATTTCATATTATTTAAAAACTAAATTTTACAGCACTGATTAATTTGAAATATTTATTTTTCCTACTTCCAGTATGTATCTAATTACTGATGTCTCTAATTCAATTGCAGTGCACTTGTACACACTACACAAGCTATGGATTAAACAATTAATGATTGTCGACGTCGGGTGTTTTTGGAAATAAAATCCAAAACCCGGCTAATTAAACGATTCATCTAGTCTGGGCTCTATATGTCATTTTTGACCCAGATTTTGTAAAGCATATATTAACTCGACGGTGTCATGAATATAAATGATGGGCGAACGTAGGAATTAACATAATTATTAAGCATCAACTTTTGTTTCTAATTAATATAAATGTTTGTTTCATTTGCTGCATAAATCAATCACTCTTAAACCAACGATCGTAGAGAGAATTATTTAATTATACTGTCCTTTTTTTAATTGGTCAAACGCAAAAAAAGGTAAAAACTCAAAAACGCGTTTGCAAACTCTGCGCATGCGCTCTACGCGCGTTTGGAAACTATGCGCATGCGCACTACGCGCGTTTGGAAACGCCCGTTTCAGAGCGTTTGGAAACGGAAAAACGCTGAGTATGCGCACTTTAAACGTTTGCAAACCCGTTTTCGGTCGTTTTCCGTTTTTAAACGACAAACGAACGACAAACTGGTTTGAAACGGTAGATAAACGGTAAAACTCGGTAATAAAATGATTCGATAGCTGTATCAGACATCCCTTGTACGAAAATGTTTGGTACAACTGGTGTTTTCAGCTGTAGCACTAATATTACTAGTCTACACTTGTAAAACATGCATATCCATCACTATTATTATTTTTCCAAATAACATTGTACTTTAATATAAACTTTGTGTTTTGGACTAAACGCCTCGCACTCTATAAAAAGATATATACATGTATTTACATATGTATGCAAGCTTGGTTACAAACAAGAGGCCTCGCTGACCCATTGGATATGGCCATAACTTTGGAGCCACAGGCCTATGCCCCAGTTGGTTCGCTCCCGATGCATGCATGATGAGAAACTTCATCCTACATCTCAAATACTCTGCCCCGCATGGGTTCGCTCCTTTGCAGAGGCATATCTGATGGTAACCTTCACCCTTCATGGCATCTCCATCTGAAATTGCATTCCCAATATAACCTAATATGAGTGTTAACCCCATTTCATTCAGGGTTACAAATACAAATAGCATCTGTGACGTGCAAATTATTGATATACTCAATTACTGTTCTACTCAATTGAAAATGTTATGTTTTACGCATGACAAAACAGTTCATAGCATCACAGGGATTAGGACATTTAATTATTCCAACATGCATCCTTTTATCCATTACAAAAAAAGCAAAAATATATTTTACTCTAGACACATGAAAATCTTCTAGTCCACTAACCCTATCAATTACAAAAATTATCAATGTTTGAGTATACTTGTTTTCAACATGTCCGCAATGTGAGTATCTAATTCAATCTGGAAATAATGAAACTGGGCGACTACATATATAAGACAAAATTTCATAACTCCCAAAATATTGTTTATACTGCTCAAATGATTTTTGAAAATCGGTTCATGTATATTATGCATTTTTTTCACCCAAATCATAAATCCTCTTATGTGTGTGGACTTATTTCTGACACAGTAGTGCACATGCGCAATACTTATAATACGCCACACTGATACAAGAACATGATCTTGCTACACTTTTTTAGTTTATAACCAAGTACTTTGTGTATGAAAAGGCTGATTCTATGCAATTGTTAAGAAAGTCGTCAGGAAAAATCACGGTTTGAGCATTCTTCCTTAATTTCAAATACAAGGAAAAACTTTGATATAATTATGTACATTGAATAATGAAACGTTTTGTGACATCAATGTATTTTTTGTTTAAGCTAAAACGATTTTAAAAACGATTCTTGTTTTCAGCGAATGTTGATGAAAATTGCATTGTTTCGCAAAAAAACGGCATTTCCATTCATCATACCCTTGTATACTGACACATCGTTGCTCATTGCTTTGTGGGAAACAGTTAGAACTGATCTCTTAGCATTCGCAACAGCTCGATGAATTCCATAGAATCATATTTCAAATTTATTTAGAAGGAATCCATACTGGCTATGTCATACAAATATGGCGGCGCCCTAGACCCCAGCAGATTCCCTCCAAAACCCATTCAAAGTCAAACCAAAAAAAACATCAGTTTTACAATGTCATTTGGCCGATAGATCTATATATATTTTATTTACATGGAATCGCTGATTAAACCTTCATCTTTATTGTAGTAACAAACATGCAATGCAGATCTTACATTTTACACGTGTGGCTAACGACCATACCGTTTAGAATACAGCAACAGTGAACAGTCCCGTTGACTTCTGGATAACACAATGTTAAGATTTTCATGTGTGATTCCAAATGCAGACCGAGTATTTTTTACAAATATCTCTATTAGTTCATACATACCCCATTATTAAAGCCCAGTAACTTGATTGTATCACAAAGACATTGGTGTTTTTTCTCCATTTCTGTTCCACGTTTTGACCCTGACCTCTCAATTTGAGCATCTTATTTACTTTTAAGTTCTGATATTATCAAACATATGTAATGTACGTTTTATACACCATTTTTTCACTTCAATTATATTTGTTGAAATACTTAGTTGTGATTCTTTTTCAGTGATTTTTGATGAAGGACAATTGTTTTAATTTAATTAGCGTCTTATCGATCTATGACTCCGTGTTTCACATGAAGATGGGTTTGGAAAAAGGTTTCCTCACTTTAAAATGAATATAATATGCTGTTTATGTGTTTATGAACTTTTTTATAGCAATAAATTTAATAATTGGACTTAAGAGCAAAATCGTCGTAAGATGTTCCATAACACGGGCCACTGTACTACGAATGTATTAACAGAAATCAACGATTTTATTCATTTTTTTTTCAACATTTTGCACCAAAATCTCACAATGTGAACTTTAACATTAACTTACGATACAATGAAACATTTGTATATATAATTGTACACCATTTTATCACTTCCATTAGAATAGTTTATGTTCAAACATCTTATTACAAAATGATTCCTGTTTTCAGCATTTTTTTGTGAAAAACACATTTTTAGACCCAAAAAATATAGTATTTTAGAACGTCGTATTCAAAAGGTTTTTTTTCTAGGACATCTCTGTACCTTTCTCTTGGCAAAACAGTAAGAAACTAATTGTTTATAGCTCATTTAGTATTTTTTTCATTTATAGCCTAGTAACACCATATGTATTACAGAAATCAAAGATTTTATTCATTTTTTTAAAGTTTTGCACCAAAATCTCATATTATTAATCTCATATCCATCTATAAAACCTTGATTTACATATAGATGCATTTGGAATAGCATTTCTGCACTTTTCAATGATTCTTATTTGCTCAAATGATTTTTTATAAAATTATTCCAGTTTCCGAAGATTTTCTCTTAAAAACGCTACTTTTACCCCAAAATTTAGCATTTCCAATCATCTTTATCTTGAGGAGTTTGTTCTGAATCTCATTACATGTCAGTGATTCTAAAAATCCTAAAATACTTTCTGTTGGAATTTGTTTGACCTTGACTCTTATTTTCGGCTATAATTACTGGCCTAAGATGAATCAATAAATATATAGTCCATCTTGTCGCACGTGTAAATTAACATTGCCTGGTGTAATATTATATGTTATCAATATGAAACTAATATTCCGCCTCAAAACGACATGTTATTAGCGCTTAATGAGTTTTTGTGTGCGCTAGTTCTTAGGTAATGCCTAGTTAGTGTTAAAAATGCTAAGACATACCTATAAGTGGCCGTGGTCTAATGGTTAAAAGTACAAATTAAAAGTGCAACGTCTGTAGTTCAAATCCCGTTCCGGGCAATTACTTTATAAAATAAATACAAACATATTTCTAAAGCCGTATATTTATCGATTTTACCTGTACGAAGGCTAAATAAAAACGTGATATTTTACGCATCAATTTCTGCTTATATATTGACTTTTAGGGTGTTCGTCAATTTGAAACTACTTCACACATGACTCATTCACACATATATGAGTTATTACCAGTTAAAGTAGAGACTCTGTAGCTTTAAAATAAAGATCTATGTTATTCGGTTCTTGTTTATTTCTTAAAATTTACAAATATTTTCTCTTTTTTTTTGCAGGTGACAAGAATGAGACAAATTCATGATTTTATACAGGTTTGGATATGCATGAATGTTTCTGAGCTCAGATGTGAGACACGTTCTTCTGCTTTAAAAAGTCGGTTTTATTCGGTTCTTGTTTATTTCTTAAAATGTGCAAATGTTTTCTCTTTATTTGTTGCAGGTGACAAGAATGGGACAAGTTCATGTTTGCATACAGATTTGGATATGTCTGAATGTTTCTGAGCCAGATGTGAGCAACTTTCTTGCGCTTAAAAAAGATCTGTGTTATTCGGTTCTTGTTTATTTCTTAAACTGTGCAAATGTTTTCTGTTTTGTTTGTTGCAGGTGACAAAAAGGGGACAAGTTCATGATTGCATACAGGTTTGGATATGCCTGAATGTTTCTGATCCCAGATCTGAGAAACTGTCTTGCGCTTAGAAAAAAGATCCTTTTTATTCGGTTCTGAAATATTTCTTAATATGTGCAAATGTTTCTCTTTTTTTTTTGTTGCAGGTGACAAGAAGGGACAAGTTCATGGTTTCATACAGGTTTGGATATGCCTGAATATTTCTGAGCCAAGATCTGAGAAACTCTCTTGCGCTTAAAAAAGATCTTTGTTATTCGGTTCTTGTTTATTTCTTAAAATGAGCAAATGTTTTCTCTTTTTTTGTTGCAGGTGAAAAAAATGGGACAAGTTCATGATTGCATACAGGTTTGGATATGCCTGAATGTTTCTGATCCCAGATCTGAGAAACTGTCTTGCGCTTAGAAAAAATATCTGTGTTATAGGGTTCTGGAATATTTCTTAATGTGTGCAAATGTTTTCTCTTTGTTTGTTGCAGGTGGCAAGAATGGGACAGGTACATGATTTCATACAGGTTTGGAAATGCCTGAATATTTCTGAGCCGAATGTGAACAACTTTTTGCGCTTAAAAAAATATCTGTGTTATTCGGTTCTTGTTTACTTCTTAAAATGTGCAAATATTTTCTCTTTTTTGTTCCAGGGGACAAGAATGGGACACTTCCATCATTTCATACAGGTTTGGATATGCCTGAATGTTTCTGAGCCTAGATCTTAGAAACTTTGTTGCGCTTAAAAAAAGATCTTTGTTATTCGGTTCTTGTTTATTTCTTAAAACGTGCAAACGTTTTCTCTTTTTTTATGTTGCAGGTTAAAAGAATGGGATAACTTCATGATTGCATACAGGTTTGGATATGCCTGAATGTTTCTGATCCCAGATCTGAGAAACTGTCTTTCGCTTAGAAAAATATCTGTGTTATTCGGTTCTGGAATATTTCTTAATATGTGCAAATGTTTTCTCTTTTTTTTGTTGCAGGTGACAAGAAGGGACAAGTTCATGGTTTCATACAGGTTTGGATATGTCTGAATGTTTCTGAGCCCAGATCTGAGAAAATTTCTTGCGCTTAAATAAAGATCTGTGTTATTCGGTTCTTGTTTATTTCTTAAAATATGCAAATGTTTTCTCTTTTTTTTTGTTGCAGCTGACAAGAATGGAACAAGTTCATGATTGCAGCCTGAATGTTTCTGATCCCAGATCTGAGAAACTGTCTTGCGCTTAGTTAAAAGATCTGTGTAATTCGGTTCTGGAATATTTCTTAATATATGCAAATGTTTTTTCTTTGTTTGTTGCAGGTGACAAGAATGGGACACTTCCATCATTTCATACAGGTTTGGATATGCCTGAATGTTTCTGAGCCTAGATCTTAGAAACTTTGTTGCGCTTAAAAAAAGATCTTTGTTATTCGGTTCTTGTTTATTTCTTAAAACGTGCAAACGTTTTCTCTTTTTTTATGTTGCAGGTTAAAAGAATGGGATAACTTCATGATTGCATACAGGTTTGGATATGCCTGAATGTTTCTGATCCCAGATCTGAGAAACTGTCTTTCGCTTAGAAAAATATCTGTGTTATTCGGTTCTGGAATATTTCTTAATATGTGCAAATGTTTTCTCTTTTTTTTGTTGCAGGTGACAAGAAGGGACAAGTTCATGGTTTCATACAGGTTTGGATATGTCTGAATGTTTCTGAGCCCAGATCTGAGAAAATTTCTTGCGCTTAAATAAAGATCTGTGTTATTCGGTTCTTGTTTATTTCTTAAAATATGCAAAATTTTTTCTCTTTTTTTGTTGCAGGTGACAAGAATGGAACCAGTTCATGATTGCAGCCTGAATGTTTCTGATCCCAGATCTGAGAAACTGTCTTGCGCTTAGTTAAAATATCTGTGTTATTCGGTTCTGGAATATTTCTTAATATATGCAAATGTTTTTTCTTTGTTTGTTGCAGGTGACAAGAATGGGACAAGTTCATGATTTCATACAGGTTTGGATATGCCTGAATATTTCTGAGCCAGATGTGAGCAACTTTCTTGCGCTTAAAAAAGATCTGTGTTATTCGGTTCTTGTTTATTTCTTAAAATGTGCAAATGTTTTCTCTTTTTTTTGTTCCAGGGGACATGAATGGGACACTTCCATCATTTAATACAGGTTTGGATATGCCTGAATGTTTCTGAGCCCAGATCTTAGAAACTTTCTTGCGTTTAATAAAAAGATCTTTGTTATTCAGTTCTTGTAGCCTAACTCACCCACAAAGTCAGATTCATTCAAGCATAGACCCTACACTGCTGTATTTCCAATTATACCTTTATTTAATATAATACAATATATGCACATATTCATGTTGATCAATATTAAAATGATATTTCAACCACAATAGTAGTAATAATCCCTTGTGATCTAGCCCACAAGGTTTAAAGCAATGTTTCGACTGTTTTTAGGAATATCTACTTATTATTTTCAGTTTATGTGAGTGATATGTTCCATTTATATCATATATAGCATCAGATATAGATATTGAAATATTCAGTAGATTCCAAGGGCACTCTAAGCTCAGATCTGAGCATGTTTCTTGTGCTTAAAAATCTGTGTTATTCGGTTCTTGTTTATTTCTTAAAATCTGCAAATCGTTTCTCTGTTTTTGTTGCAGGTGCCAGGAATGGGACACTTCCATCTATTCATACACGTTTTGATATGCCTGAATGTTTCTGAGCCCAGAACTGAGAATTTTTCTTGCGCTTAAAAAAAATGATGTTATTCGGTTCTTGTTTATTCTTAAAATGTGCAAATGGTTTCTCTTTTTTTGTTGCAGATGACAAGAATCGGACACTTCCATCTTTTCATACAGGTTTGGATATGCCTGAATGTTTCTGAGCCCAGATCTGAGAATTTTTCTTGCGCTTAAAAAAAAAATCTGTGTTATTCAGTTCTTGTTTATTTCTTAAAATGTGCAAATATGTTCTATTTTTTGCTGTT
The DNA here is from genome assembly GCA_037043455.1 of Cyrtodaria siliqua. NCBI lineage: Eukaryota > Metazoa > Mollusca > Bivalvia > Adapedonta > Hiatellidae > Cyrtodaria > Cyrtodaria siliqua. The sequence goes on along the minus strand of JAWPHD010000300.1, from coordinate 183,555 downwards.
GCAAGTGTCAAGAATGGTATAAGTGCATGGTTTCATACAGGTTTGGATATGCCTGAATGTTTCTGAGCCCAGATCTGTGAATCTAATACTGGGTAGTGATTCATTCGAAAACGTAAGTGAAATGGCCAAATTCAAGAGGGTCTCTTCAAACTACACGCCTTTTAAGGTCTCACTAAACAGTTATTTCCCTTGCCAGTCACGGTAGGAACTTTCTGGAGCTTAAAAAAAAGATCTGTGTTATTCGGTTCTTGCTTATTTCTTAAAATGTTCAAATATGTTCTCTTTTTTTTGTTGCAGGTGACAAGAATGGGACAAGTTCATGATTTCATACAGGTTAGGATATGCCTGAATGTTTCTGAGCCCAGATCTGAGAATCTAATACTGGGTAGTGATACATTTGAAAGTGAGAGGGTCTCTTCAAACTATTGATATTAAAAAAAAGCAAATTGGTCAACCCCGTGTTTTTTGTTGGATATTCCGTGCAACAGACATCAAGTCTCACAAAGAAAATATTTTTAAGAAAATTCATTAGGTTCTAAAGTGGTCCAGAGGGGTCCAGCTACATATGTAGAGCTATGTAAAATTAACTGTGTTGTGAGACGTTTAACCAAAGCTCATCCAGTTCAGCAGACGCTTGCTCAAATAGCAGCTGATTGATGCAGATTTGTGTTTTCTGAAAAAACAGCCTTCAAAATGGAAACAAGTGAGTTTGAGGATTGTAAAATGGCATCAAGTGTGATTTTAACAAGTTTTTACTGATTTTACAGTGTAAAATCGACTATGGTGTAAGACATTCGGACTGTATGCTGTACAACAACAACACCTTGGATGAAGTTATGCATAAGAAGTCTGGTTACTCTCAATATGGGAGACAATCCATTCAACTCGGAACAAAACACACTCATTTGAACGTTTCCGCACACATGGCAACATATATTTATGTAAAGAGTGTGTCGAGTTTGCTTCGGAACCTTCTTGTGAGCTGCCTTGTAATAATAGTTTGGTGTCCGAGATATGACCAGCTGAGCTTGGAACCACATCCAACAAACTGTGAGAGAAACAGATGTCTCCACGCCACACCGAATCTATACATGGGACTTGGACAGTATCTAGACTGCATGCTTGAGGTAATTATAAGTACTGTTGCTGTAATCAAGTAGTGTATCACATTAGAATCATACCCCACCCACTTCAAATGTACAGCATTTATTTGTAATAACTAATCGTAATTAAATCTATTCTTTTTCACTTGTCAAGAATGTCGGTCGCATACATCCTCACATAAAGTAACCCTACGTTAAGTAATTTATTTGTCACTTTGTCAAGAATGTCAGTTGCATACAACAGCACGCATACGTAAAACTAATTCATTCGTCACTTGTCAAGAATTTTAGTCGCAAACAATCGGACGTTAAAAAAGCTTGCGTTGAATAAAATAACTTGTGTGTAACTTGTCTTGAAACTCGGTCGCTTTCAACTTTATACAACCTTACGCGAAATAACATTACGTAAAATAATGTAAATTGTCGCTCGTCAAGAATGTCGGTCACATAGCACAGTCAGCACAGCATACAACCTTGAGTAAAATAACCTTGAGTAAAACAATTTATTTCTCACTCGTTAAATACATCTATGTCGGTCGCATACTGCCTTGCATAAAAAAAGCTTACGTAAAATAATTTATTTGTCACTTGTCAAGAATGTCGATTGCATACAACGTCATGGAAAATTTATAACTATACGTAAAATAATTTATTTTTCAAAAATGTCAGTCGAGTACGCTTTGTCTTCTCTCATCGTTTCTTGACATTTTGTAAAAGCGTTTTGTTTTGTAATTTTGTGACAGTTGTCGAGAATGTGTGAAACTATTGTACTGAATTTAGTTAATTTCAGATGAATATATTATTAAAGTATAAATTTTCAGTGTTGACTTGGTTTGACTGACTATTGACTTGACTAGACTTGATTTGACTCACTCAACTGCACACCTTATATAACTTGTTTATAATTTGACTTACCAAAACTTGACTTGACTTAATCTTGACTTATAATTGACTTGAACTTGACTTGAACTTGACTTAAATTCACTTGAACTTGACTTATACTTGACTTGAATTTTACATGAATGTGTGAAACTATTGTATTGCATTTATTTAATTTCGGATCAATATACTTAGTAAATTGATTATGGATACATTTTCACTTTGGTCTTGACTTGACTTGACTTGACTCGACTAGATTAGACTAGACTATAATTAACTAGACTTGACTAGACTAGACTGAATCAGCTGCTGAAAATCTGCGCAACTTGTTTATGACTTGACTCACCATAACTTCCTTATTACTTGACTCACCATAATTTGACTTGACTGAACTTGACATGAACTTGACTCGACTTACACATATTATAATTTAAATATGAAACACATTTTAGGTAAAGAAAACATAACTCTCAATATAGAAATAACAATACTGATAATTATTTTACTAAAGAAGGAGTTATTAAAGATACAGCTTTCGTCTCTATGCAGTCCTATACATTTTCGAATTGCCTAGATCTCCATTTGTTGAATCCAGACGTTGTCATACTTTATGCTATAATTTTACAAATAGTCGCCCGATGTGGTCAAATGAGGCCATTTCATGTAGGGCTTTAACGTTAGTTTCTTTAGAAAAGATTTTCGTCGCATGTCGCGGAACTTTTTTTCCTTCAAGGTCTCACTAAACAGTTATTTCCCTTGCCAGTCACGGTAGAAACTTTCTGGAGCTTAAAAAAAAGATCTGTGTTATTCGGTTCTTGCTTATTTCTTAAAATGTGCAAATATGTTCTCTTTTTTTGTTGCAGGTAACAAGAATGGGACAAGTTCATGATTTCATACAGGTTAGGATATGCCTGAATGTTTCTGAGCCCAGATCTGAGAATCTAATACTGGGTAGTGATACATTTGAAGGTGTCAGTGAAATGGACAAATTCAAGAGGGTCTCTTCAAACTATTGATATTAAAAAAAGCAAATTGGTCAACCCCGTGTTTTTTGTTGGATATTTCGTGCAACAGACATCAAGTTTCACAAAGAAAATATTTTTAAGAAAATTCATTAGGTTCTCCAGTGGTCCAGAGGGGTCCAGCTACATATGCAGAGCTATGTAAAATTAACTGTGTTGTGAGACGTTAAACATCTGCTCCACAACCAAAAGGAGAACAATGGAAATTTTGCGAAAGCCACTTCCGAGAAGGAGCGAAAGCGCGGTTTTCATCAACAAACGTGAGTATGATTTACTTTTATTTCTTCTAACAAGAACGAGAGAGATTTTTTTTAATAACGGGGAATGTGTTTCATTGTAGGCATATTATATACGTTTCTCCACGGATCACACGTTCAACTCGTTTTTGTAACCTATTTGTATTCAAGTAGTTCGATGGTGAATATCACTCCAATACCACCCATAAATTGCTTATGCCCTAAAGTGACTGTTGAAGTTTTAATCTGAATGATTTATGGTCAATTTTCTAAATGTATGGGAGCAAACGAGTTGAGGGTATAGCGAACGTCAAGGAGGTAAAGCAGACGCCTATTTAATTCCACAAGCAACATACTTTGACAATGTCGATTCCAACTCAGTTACGTCATGAATAGATGATTTTTGTAGATTGTATTATCTTTTCTTCGTCCTAAATGCATTTAGCAGTGGATTAGCTGTCACTGTATGTGCTTGCGGCACCAACTTACTTTGAAAATGAGCTCTTTTACATCATTCAAAGTTAGGTTAATTATGTTTGATGATCTAATAAAAGATACATTTCTGACACATACAAGTTTCCGATATTCATTTCAGGTCCTGTTTTGCATCAAACCTCACCAAAATTGATAACGTACATTGTTTTGAGATATTTTTATGATTGGATATAATTAGGTAGAATTATCAAATAAACACATCTCTCAACTACATTCTATTACCACTTGAAATCCTAAATGTTTCAGGTTATACCAAGTTAATCCGTTGGTTATAAATATTTCTTCATGATATTTATTTTTAGAAAATGTTCACCGCCCTCACCATCAAACAATCGGATTTTTTTATGCAGGCAATAATTCTTAATCTGCCAATCGTATGGTCTGGTTTAGTATGTAATAGTGTGGTGGATCCTGCAATTAATCTTTTATATACATATATATGGGTGAAGAAACAGTAATAAAATCTACTCAAAGTATGTCGTTTGTGGAATTAAAAAGGCGTCCGCTCTACCTCCTTGATGTTCGCTCTACTCCGGCTCGTTCGCTCCCCTTACTCAAGAAAATTGACCATAAATCACTTAGATTAAGACTTCCATATTCACATTTAATGCATAAGCAACTTATGGGCGGTATTGGAGTGATTTTCACCATCGAGATACTTCCTGAATACAAATAAGTTCCAAAAGCAAGTTGAAGGTGTGATCCGTGAAGAAACCTGCACCAACTATCGACAGGAGAAATGTTCTAGCAGCCATAATTTACACTTTTAAAAGGCAAAATTGTATTCTACATGAAGTATATGTATAAATATGCTTACACGGAAACACATTCCCCGATTTTTAACAAGAAATCGCTGTTGTTCTTGTTAAAAGAAACAAAATTAGATCATACTCATGTTTGTTGATGAGAACCGCGCTTTCGCTCCTTCTCGGAAGTGGCTTCATTGTTCTCCTTTTACTTTTTTGAGCGAATATTTACCAGGCGTGAACTATTGATATTTAAAAATAAAAGCAAATTGGTCTACCCCGTGTTTTACTGGATAATTCGAGCAACAGACTTCAAGTTTCACAATGAAAATAATTTTAAGAAAATGCATGAAGTTCTACAGTGGTCCAAAGGGGTCCTGATACATACAGATCCAGCAGCGTTCAAGTACCCCAACAATGCATTGCGTTTGCGGTTCGTTTGCATTCTGTTTGCGCTCCGTTTTCATTTCGTTAGCATTTCATTTTTATAAATGCGTTTATTAAAAAGCAAATCATTTGCCTTCAGGAATGCATTCAGCGTTTATAAACGAAACTATGCCTTCATTTAAATGCGCGGAACGAACGCACCAGAATGTGTGCGTTTCAATGCACAAATGGAGAAAATGCATTTGCATTCGTTCGTTCAGCGTTTATCAATCGAAACATCTCTCACGATAAAGTTTAGCATGATATATAGTCATGCGATTTTTATCACGAGTTGACGACTTATATGTATAATAATGATAAATAAACAGCCGGTATAGTGCCATGAAGTGTTATGTATGTTACATGTTTCATGAAACTAACATAAACCCGGAAGAAAACAGAATAATCATCATGTGCAACACTAACTAATTTAAAGTTTGTGCTACACACTAAATATACTATTTCCCATTTTGAATCTGTAAAAAATAAAGTAAATGTGTAATCGTGCTTCAGCGGTTATAACATACCATTTACAACATGTACACAGTGCAAGTCTTTATCAATACTGAAAAACGCTCTTCGTTTAAACCGAGATTTTGTATATCAACTCAAAAGGATAATACTAGAAGTTATCCGAAATAGCGAAATGCGTTTGCGTTCGTTTCGTTCGTTGTGTTCGTTTTCAGCGTGTAGCGTTTTAAAAAAATTGATTCATGGTTCATTTTTTTAAAACTCTAAACGCTGAAAACGAACGAAACGAACGCAAATGCATTTCTTAAAATATAGATCCTGCAACATTCATTCTGCATTCATTGTGCATTCATTGTACGTTTATTTTCCGTTCGTTCAGCGTTCGTTCTGCATTTATTTCGGGTATTTGAACGCAACCAGGTCTGTATGTAGAGCAATGCAAAATTAATTGTGTTGTGAGACGTACATTTGGAAACATAATGAGCTAATGGCTTTACACCATCATTACTATTGTCTGAAACAATTAAATAAACAAATCTTTAAAATTCATCTTTTCTCTCTTTTCTGGTTATTACTATACACATGCCGGAGTAAAGGGGTTTTCATGTCCAGTTAACCTATCGCAAACAGTTATTTTCATAACAACACGTGCAATTGTTAAGGAAAGTGGCAGGTCATGCTAACCTGTTGTAAACGCTTAGTTTACAATAGTACATTCCAGAGCTAAGATGATTGTCCGACCCAATTAAGTGCCAGATTATTTCTGCACATATTAATGTTCAACGGTAGGAACATTCTTAAACTTATAGTGTGCAAATATCTATTTTTTTGTTGTTCCAGATAATACAAATGGGACAAGGTCAAGATTTCATACAGGTATGGATATGCCTGAAAGTATTTGATCTCAGAATTTAATACTGGGTATTGATATATTTTAAAACTGAAAGTGAAATGGACAAATTCAACAGGGTCTGCAGACACTATGGATAAAAGGAATTGGTCATCATCGTGTTTTCTGCTGGATATTTTGAGCAATTTAAAACGACGCTTTTTAAGAAAATTCAGGAAGTTGTACAGGTGTCCAGAGAGGTCCTGCTACATATGCAGAGCAGTGCAAAGCTGTGTTGTGAGACGTCAATGTGTCACTTTGCATAGTTCCTCTGTTGTCAACTGCCAGGTTATTTCTGCATATGTCAGCGTTAATGGGCCATCATGCCTAGTTCCTCTGCTGTAAACTGCCAGTTTAGTACTGCATACACGTATGTAACAGTTAAGCTGTTACTTTGCTTTGAACTGTCAGTTTATTACAGTGAAAGGTATGGTCAGGTCCTGTTTCACTCTTGTGAACTGTCATTTTATGATATAAGTCCAGATCTACTGTTGTAAACTGTCAAGTGATTAACGACAACAACACAGTATACAGTTGTCCTGGACACGTCGTCCTACTGTTTGTTGGACAGCATTCGGGGAGACAAACATGTCGTTCATTAAATGTTCGATTCCGTGAGCATAAATATAATGCAGGCAATCCCAGTAAGTTAAAGAATTACCTGTACCAACACTTTCGTCAGTCAGGTCATAGTTTTAGTAGCGTCACTGTTCAACATGTTGAACATATATTGTATGATAATGATGCCAACAAACAGTTTAAAATAAAAGCTAGACATATAGCAGAACTAAAGCGGATGAACAACTTGCAGACACCATTTCCACTGGGCCTAATCATGTTAATGAAAATATTTATCAACAAGGAAATATTTCAAAAGAGCATTGACATGTTTGCTATATTTTGCATTCGAAAGCGTAATCCAGGTCTCATGGTTGTAGACGTAATGGTAACATCAAACGGAAATCACGTATTGCTAAACAGTCTGGAAAGCACACGATGCTTTCTTTTCTCACCTCTCTATCCATTTCTTCGCTTAAACTGATCGACCAGGAAGCAGACATTTCGAACAGATCCTTTGCATAACCTTTGCTTCCATAATTCAAAGCTGTACGCAACATGTTCTTTGACCCCTTATTGATCACGTTAGACATTTTATAAAAAATCTTTATCTTAATAATGGCATTGATTTTATTGATATACCACGTATTTTTCGAGATAATAGTTTGTTGATTCTATACATAAATAATTCAAAAATTCCGAAAATCCTATAATTTGTTATAAGTACAAAAAAATAATTAGTAGTATGATTTTCAACTACAACAAAATAGTGTCTGACCTTGATATAGTAAATAACACTCCTAAGGAATGCGAGTGTAGAACATCTAAATGTTGCTATGCTCCGGCCGGTCATGTCATTACTGGTAATATTGATATTATAGATAAACGTATTCGGCATTTGTTTTTTAAAGGTCCGAAGTATAGATTGCCTTCTGTGGTGGATTTTAATGCCTGTCGTGGTCAGATCGCATAATCCATTGTAGATTTTAGTATTAAATGGTGTCGTGGAGAACATGCTGACCCTAACTCCCTTTCTACTTGGAAAAATACTATTTTTAACATCATAGGTAGCCGTATAAACTTCTATACGGCTAACTCCTCCCTACCTACCCCTAGACCTAAGTTTTTATTTCGTTATTTAAAACCGGGAATCCAGGAATTTCATAATAAGTTTGTTTTAGTTAATGCTGATAAAGCAGCTAATAATATAATATAATAATTGTTTGACGCCTCCATTACGTCAATGTTTTATCTCAGGAACTCGGGAGTACTTATTCGTATACTCCAGTGCGATATGTTGTTTCGACGCATACCACTCAGTGCAAGATTTTCAAGGCTGGTGTAGACGAAAAGCAATTTGAAAACAGACTTCCAACGATGTACTGGATTCCCAAATTACACAAACAACCATATAAAGCCCGTTCTATTTCCAATTGTAGTTCTTGCACCACTACCAAACTTTTAACATCTTGTCTTACTGCTGTTAAAGATCACTAAAACAATAGTGTGATAAAGCTTATGAAAACTCTGGGATTAATTTATTTAGATCTATTAAAAATTCAGGCGACATTATTGATAAAATTTGCAATAAACGTCAAGCTGCTTCATCTTTAAGTACTGATGATTTTTGTACACTATATACAACTTCAACTCACAAACGTATCAAAGAAACGCTTATTGTATCGGTCTATCCTCCGAGCACGTTAAGGAAACATAGGAATCTATTCGATAATAAGAGCAGGGCACGGTTCCCGGATTTCTATGTATCCTTCCACTCTCTCTGAGGCGACTCTAAATAACATATACTGTGTTGATGAGCCGTTAAACAACATTCAGTTCAATTCATTATTGCTCTCATTCAAACAACTTTTGCTAGGGTAAATTCTACATTATTTTACCTGTAACTATCTTAAAGCGTTTTTTACTAACGGCAGTTTGGACAATTACATTATATGGACTTGTCGTGAAGTTTGTGAATCACTTATTTTCCATTGGATAATATTTTCGTCAGATATGGAACTACCGTTTATAGACAAATTGTTGGTATCCCTATATAGTATTTATATTGCTATGAAAAAGATTCATGTTGAGTCTTTCACCAGATGCGAACATTGACAACCCTTTCTTTTCTACTATGGATAATAGTATATATCCTAAAGAACTACAACTTAACAAAGCTAATGTTTCTGATATTAACGCATTTTTTATCGATTTACATCTCTCAATTGAAAATGGTAAAATAATTAGCAAAATCTATGACAGGAGAGATGATTTTAATTTTGATATTGTTAATTATCCCCATTTACATTGGGATGTTCCCCGAGCAACTTCTTATTGGATCTATGTGTCTGAACTTAGTATTCGTTTTTCTAGAGCTAGTACTCGAGTTTAGGACTTTAATATTCGTAATCTGTGTTTAACTAAAAAGCTACTCCATCAGGGCTACCGTTACCAAAAACTTCGTCAAACTTTTTCAAGATTATATAATCGTAAACCGTCTTTCCAAATATAAAAGTAATTTAAGAACTCTTCTGCCACAAGGACTATCACAACCTGACATCTATGGTTATGTGATTTACAAATTTCGTAAGATTCTTGGTCATGATCACTTTCATACTATCTTTGTTAAACATGTTAAAAGGTTTATGACCCTATCATTTTGTAACGTACTGCGTGCTTGGTGGTGGACCCTTTTACAGTTCGCGACTACGCTTTCCTCTTTAATTGTACGATGACCGTACAGGATGTGGACCCTATGATGACGTCTACCTAAAGCCCAAAAGGACGGTGACGTTTGATGTTTGTCTGCGGTTTTGTCTTGTTTTGTCCTCAATTGTTTATTCTCTTGTTGCTCTGGCTTCTGTAAAGTCATCGACGAGTACCTTCTATGTGGCTTTCTAGGCTGTTTTTTTATGTATTCATATATACACGAGCATCTTTGTGTTTTACTTATATTGCCTATTAATGCTGCCTTGTTGGTTAGGGAATAGTTCATGGTGGGGATTTCTTTATTTACACTGTCCCGTTTCAATAGGATGACAGTACGGAAAGTGTTTGGTTTGGTGTACCCTAGAACCTGGTTTAAAGCCCCGGCGGGCTTTTTGCCACTGACCGTTCCAAGGCGGTAGCCCTACTATTTTTGTGTTTGTGACGTCATATGCTTTCATTCTTTATTAACATTGCCATTCTTGTTTGTCTTTTTGTGTTTTTGGGTTTACTGTGTTCTGTGAAAGCTGCATTTTTGTTCGACTTTTTTACTTAGTTCCATAATAAATGAGACTACAGTTTTATTCAGGGAAGTAAAACAAGAATAATCTACGAATTATAATGTATATCATGTCAAATTTGTTGTATTCTACTTTAGCAGAAAATAACCTTTATAAACGGTGTATATATTTTTGAAAACGTGTTTGATTATCACTTTAATGACACCTCTGTTGAATAATGTAAAGTAAGTAATTCTAGGTTCGTACCGTTTTCAATCTACATAACAATACACAATAAGCATGACGCAACTTCAATATCGCCGACGACTTCACGACGCCACATTATATATAGCGGCAAAATGAGTGTATGCTCGACATACTGGGGGCCGCTAAACGTTATTCAAACATGAAATACATATTTAGAAATTGATCAAATTTAAAATATTAAGAATCCATTAATAAATATAAGATCGGTTGCAATAACGGTTAATATCTAAATAACGTTATTTTGTCTCTATTGAAAAAAAACACTAAAATCCCTATTTCTATTGTAAGAGTGACTTGCATTAATATGAAAAATGCGGTGCCTCAACTCCAAAAGCCACTGGACTGAAAATGAATACAAGTGATGGACAAAACATTGACCTTAAACGTTAGACCAAACATCTTTTTTTGTGCACACCCTATATTAATTCGTGATGTATACACACATACCCTTATCTCATTATTTGAAATTACCTCATTGGAATGAACACAACAATTACATCACAATGACCAACGACTGTAAAATGTCTCCCCGTACATCCAATTGATAGTGTTATACTTCCATCCCACAGAGATCGACTGTTATATCTACTTGAACTTGTAAGCAGTCTTTAGTTTAGTGTTAAACAACACATGTGACAAGTAAGTGCCATCTCGTTATATCAAGCGGTATTGAAGTTATGGCGTTGAAAAAATGACCCCAAATTGTTTCTGGCTTACCACATGGACCAGAAATGAACATACATATATTTTCAACAGTCAAGCGTTATCGCACGTTAATTAAGGCACGGACTTTGTCCAGCACGGACCATTATCATTTAGCACTCGGTTGTGTGCATCAAATCTGTAAGTGCGTTTCATATATTGGAGGAGGACGGGAAGGAGGTGTCAAATTAACATTTTAAGTATTTGACAGCGTTGTTTGTGTTTGCCTGACAATATATGTTTGTAATAGTAAATGTAATAGCTATTATCGTATGTTAGTTTATTTGTTGCCCTGTGACTGTAACACTTAAAAGGACAGAAACACATTTTTGGGGGATCAACATAATGTTGTCAGAATATTGGGGTAGGGGAAATATTCTGCCCCATCCCATTCTTAGAATATTGGGGAGGGGTGGTGATGCTAACACCCATGTTCCTTTCCCTTGTTACGGCACGCACTCAGTGATGATTATCATTGAAACCTCATGAGCCTCGTTTCTTGTAACCGATTAACACAAAAGCTCATCGAAATCATTAAATTATCGTGCATACTAGGAACACCATCAACACGGTACCGAATGCTTAACATCCCCTCTGAAGAATCACATACTTTCTGTCGTTCACAGTACCTTGCACGAAAAAAGGTACTGATGGAGTGGGTTTGAAAAACAGGAAACCTGACCACACTGTGATTGATAAGCAACATCGCTAACCACTCGTCTAATGCAACTCTTTCCTACGCATGCTACATCAAGGCGTTTGTGTCTAAATCTATATAAAATAAATGATAAATACATAATTTGGTAAAGTACTATTAATCAAGTATCTAAGATAATCGAGAGAATTATCTTATGTACCTATGTGATGTTTTTTATTTGATAGCACTCTGAATGGTTTTGCCAGGTATATCAACCTTTATTTCAATTGCAATAGCACATTTTTTACCAGAAATTTTGCATTGAGTGTTTTTTGTATATGTAATTCGTTCGAACTGATCAAGGGAATAAAGTGAAACTGGGCAGAGATAATTTATATAAAAGAGTATGAGAGTGGATTATACAATGTCAGCTGACAATAGATGTTCATTGTAGCGTTACATACATGTTTCTTACATGTAAAACGCTGACGCTCCGAGAATTTCGTCGAGTCTCAGTATGATTATATGGAACAACCCTCGTATTCATTGTAAGCTATTAATGTAACTAATTTTGAAAGAAGCGGGTGCAACAATTAATGATAAAACTATTTTAAAAACGAGTTTTGACTAATGACACTCAACTTCTGATTTTCTAAATCCACAGAACTTTGGTGAAAATAAAGCGAAAAACAAACAAACAAAAAATGAAAAAAAGAAGGGTTTATACATCATTGGATTAGTTTTAAAGTTTCAGGCATGTGTTAAATAGTACTATACAGCTCTTGAGATGTTATTGACTGTGCAAACAAAACCCGTTATTTGTTACGTATATACTTCTATTTAACATGTATCTTGTATTTCACTTAAACGTATTCTTCATCAATGCCGTCAAGTAAAATCAACAGTTTTTTATTAAACTGTACAGAGTGTTTATAGATTTTCTAGCGCTCTCGACAAAAAGCATGCAATCCGGTTGGTTGATGATATATGCTATAACATAATGTTGCAATTGTGTCGTCAATAACGTAAGGTCATTTAGTTTCATTTTAATGCGTGTGTCAATTTAATTGTCAAAACAGTAACATGCGTCATACATTGGTTGAACATTATAGAATTTGTTGGTGTGGAAATGGGAAGATAACTGTTACAATATAAAAGACTGTGCCAAGCTAAAACCCCCTTAAACCAGTAAAGAGCATCGCCCAACTCAATCGGACCTCTTTGACATTGTTCTAATCTATAACACTAAATAGCATCGTGACACATTTATATATGAACCATCTGATTCAGGTTACTGATTATATTGGCTGTGCCTTTGCATATGTGTCGTTTATCATTCAAGCATTAGACAGAAGAAAGCAAGATGTCGTTGATAGGTACGTCGAGTAATTTTAATTTGCGTATGCTATTTTTGTGTATTACTACATGTAACTACAACGTTTATATGCTATTATGCAAGTGACACTTCTAAAACAGGATCGCATCCGTGGCCGGGCTTCGTCTAAAACCCTATCGCCTGTCATCGCTGCGGGTTCAAATCCAACTGGGAGATCGACTTGTCAAGTGAGAACGTGTCGATTCTTACGGATGACGGGAGGTATACAGTACTGATTCTGCCCAGGGTAAAAGGGAAAATGGGGTAATCTGCCTCTACACCAAAATATCGACCGACATATGTGGCCCAGCATGTGCGAGAAATGACCTAAAACACCATTTAAACAAACTAACTGTTTTTTAGGGAGTAGTATAGAAAATCGATAAATACATATAAATGTATCAAGTAACGTGTTCAAATGCGAGATTTCCTTTTTGTTAGGCATGTTTGGTATTGGACAGTTAAATTGTTATAGAATTCATCGAAAATTTGTGGTTAACATTTCTATTTCAATTTTGGATTAAGTTGTAGACATTTTTTGTCATATGTTTCTAAGATATTTTTTTCTTCAATAGTAATTTAAATATCTTTTGTGAGCAGTCAATCTTTAAGTTTACTTAGTATATGTGTTGTTTTTTTCGCTTTCCCATAAACTATGTATAATTGTTTCGCAGGCCGGTATATTATAAGCGTATATATATGAGTATCTTAATTTTGGTCTTCCTTAATGTTAATTGATTGCAAAAATTTTGTTGCGGTAGTTTTGCTTCAAGCTAATTTCAGATATGCCTTGCTCATGTTAGTTTAAACCGATACCAAAATATACTGTAATGTTAAGATCGTTTTATTCCATTTGAAACTGCGTTATCTATGTTTTGAATGTATTATTTAAATAGAAAATATACAGATATTAGTATCATGATATCTCATTTTTGTGGCATCTATTACGTATTGTTCATACAGTCGAACCAGATTTACAATTCTAATTATTAAAACTATTAAATAAAAGATACGGCATGGTAAATTAATACTAATTTGTATTTGTTTGTGTTTCTTTTGTGCGTTTGTGTTTTTTTTCTAGAGAAATCTTGTCCCTACAAACGTGTTTTGAAAGAATAAGTTCATTACTCTGGTATACTAAGGTCTAGTCAATAAATTAATTTCTTATTTATTTGCTAATTTGTTCTGATTTACTGACTTGCATGCATGTACTTTACTACTTATTTACTCAATTAATTTATCTGCTTGAAGTATTCCGTGTGCGTGCCTTCTTGCAATTTTAAACATTCCCTTTTTTTTAAATGCAAGCAAATTGTACTGTCTTAAATAAATCATCTCTAAGACGAAAGGAAAGGACGGATGAACTACGAATATAAGCCATTGTTCCAGAATAATTAAGAATACGAATAAGGGATCAGTATTTAAAACTATATTTAAGGTCATGGTATACAATTGTATTTGTCTTGTATTGCAACAGGTGTTATGTCGGCTTATCTCTGCTGATAGAGATAGCAGGTAAGACTTGTATTGTGTTGTTGCTTTCAATTAACCTGCTTAAATTCGAGTTTTCTGAGGTAGACACAATCGCACAGCAATCAACATGTCATAAAAGCAGAGAACTAATTTGATTGGTTAAAATTGATCATTTGCGACAAGTACGTTTGTATTTTGTGTTGTGTTTAACAATATCATATCATTAATTTACACGTGTATCTGTAAATCACACGAAGTTTACAATTGGTTATGCGTTAAACACAATATTTTTGTGTGTCTTATTTATAATTATTGTTTATTACGCATTATTGTTTATTACAAGTATTCATTGTATGTCTAGTTGTTCATAGAACAAGTTCCGGTTCATTGAGTTATGCCATTTTGATGATTTATTTTGTCACCTTTGCGTATACTATATTTTGTACACAATCAACCAAAATTACTGGAAAGTATCCATATTATGATTGTGTAGTGTACATATTATAAAAACGTTTATTGTTCGGGGCGCTTGTTTCAGCCAAAGTTTGTTTTTACCTTTAAGAACAAATTCAAATAGGACATAAATAAGATGTATATCAGTGAAACAGATACTTTACTTTTAAAATCGGTTGAGAAATAAAACTTCGAAAAATGTTTTTGATATGCATTTTCAATGCAAAATCCTGCTGCATCCAAAATGTGAAAAATATTTTTATGTAGAATTTTTATCCAAAAATGTTTTTAATGTGTTAAATGTAAATTAAGACAAGTTGTATAACAACATATAAGGGCAAACTGAAGTTATTTGAGATTTCATAATTTTCTGCTGCCCCATCAACAAGGAATTTACAAAAAAAAAAGCAATTTGACTGTAAAATATTTATTTCTTAACCGATTTTGGAAAATAAGGTATTTTACTTACCACTAAAAATTTCAATAATAATGATATATTATGTATGGCCATATTTATAAAAGTGCTCATGCTATTGCCGAAAAACTGTTGGCTGAAACAAGTGCCCCAAACAATAGGTCACTGATTTTAACCATAGTTATGGTACTGTAATGATGTTTATATATGAAAACCTGGCCACCGTCGACCCTTGAACATAGAGGAATCTTTCCATCTCTATAAGTAGATATATAGATTTTCTTATCTGGGGACTCGAACACACGACATTCTACTTTACAGTTATACTTTCTAACAACTGAACTATTGCATGTTCTTGAAAATACGGATATGTACTACTATTTAATATGATGGGAAAACAATAATACACTTGAACGCGCCTCAAGATGTATCAGTATATAGTCCATCATGTCAAGTAAATTTATCTTCCGTGGTGCATTACTATAGTATATCAATCTGAAAATAGGATTTCGTCTCATAACAACTTTAAATTGATTTGTGCGCGTGTGTGCGCTAATTATTGCTTATTATAATATAATGCATATTTAGAGTTAGAATATTACAACGTGCCAACAAATAATGGTGGTCCTGTGGTAATGTCTTCAAGTAAAGAGGATTTAAATATAAAACCGAAGAGCCCTTGTTTCAATTCCTATTTCGGTCAAATATTTGTTTTGTTATGACACATAAACGGAAATCGTAAATTTATGGTTGTTACCAATATACGTTGGCTGAATATAAATGTAATATGTTATGCATTGATGTCTAGCTTACATACCGACATTTTTGGATTTTCGTCGAACTGAAACTACACCACTCATGACTCATTCATATCCATAAGTTAGTAGCAGTTAAAATATAATTTGTGTAGTTTTAATGAAAAAGAATACTGAAAAAGGGGTCCCTTGGAAGCAACAAACACAAACAAGAGAGAACAAGTAGCAGATTCGGTTTAATTGAGTCTGTTCGTGAGAGGTGAATATAAGGTGCAACACCACTCACGACCCAAAGCACCGGTTTAATCATTATGTCGCTTAATAAACACACAGATTATTGAACTTGACGATGCCAAAGGACCATTAATACCATTTCTGATGGAGACTGTTTACAGCCGCCACACCGCACTAAACAAACGCTAATGTGAATGTCAGTATGTATTTTGGAAGCAACACATATAAACGAGAGAGAAAAGTAGCAGACTCGGCTTCATTGAGTCAATTCATGAGAGGTAATATAAGCTGCAACACTACTCACGTCTCATAGCTCCTGTTTAAGCGGTATTCTACTTTAAATTCACATAGATGAAAGTGACGTGTTATGATAATTTAAGGGTTACGGAGTCTCCTCGTGCGTTCAATCAATAGTGTTATCTTTTCATCCCACATGGATTGTATGACCATCATAGATCCAGAATGTCTTTAAACTCATATGTGGTTATGGTTGACCTTGGTCCTTGTCTGCTACATTTTCTGTTCCATTTTTTTATCTACTTTTACGGATTTGCTTCAATCAAATGTAAGCATAGCCTTGTTGATGTAATTTGTAAACCATAATATAGTGTACACTGTGATTTTAAGATTGTTTCATTCCATGCATAACTTATCATAGAATGATGTACATTTAGAATATAAAACGACCTCACATGTGTGTGATCTAACATCAAAATATAAGGCATTGTTTTTACAATTAAACCATATACAAATGTCGCAGGGTATAAACAACACATATGTTTAAACCAAGAGCAGTATAACTTTTATATATTGAGAACTCGTTTACATTTAAACATATTTTAAATTGTTTACTTTATTCGTTTAATTCATTACTCATGGATAATGTTGTTTAGTCTAGTATGTATGTCTTATTTATTTGCTTACAAATATGCGTGCATGTAACTACTTCATTGCTAAATTACATGAATGTTAAACTTACACATCTTGAAGTATTGTTGATGCTTTTTCGTAAGATATAACATATGTTTTAAACTAATTTGCAAGCTTATTATACGATTAACACACTTGTCACAAACATGCAACTACTTAACGAAATGACTGATGAATCACACAATTAAATATTGTTTCAGAATAATTAAGAAAAATACTTAGGAATCCGTTTGGGACTATATTTGGGATTACATGTATATTACTGCTTTGTTTGTTAGAGAACCTGGTGGGGATACCATTATTTACACTGTCTCGTTTCTTGGGATGACAATAGGGTAGGTGTGAGATTTGATGCACGTTAGAACCTGGTTTAAATCCCCAGCGGCCTTTTCTGACCGTTTCAAGGCGGTAGCCCTATAGTCATTTATATTTGTGGTATCATACCTTGCATTAATCGTCTTAAGTTTGTAGTTGTGTTGTTTGTTTCTGTCGATGTTCGTGGCTAAATGTAGTCATTGAATGCTACAATTCCTGTTCTACGTTCAGATCAACTCTTAAGATCACTGTATACAATACAATTTGTCTTGTCTTTTAACAGGTGTCATGACCGTGGTTGTTGCCGTATCTCTGCTGATACCAAATGCAGGTAAGAAGCGTGTTGTTTAATTGTAGCTTCAAAGAAACTAATTTGATTGGTTAAAGCTCACCATACTCGCAATCTCGCGATCTCACCTTAATATAACACGTGTGTTTTAGATATACCATATATAGATGTATTAAGCAACTGTCAACATGTTTACAAAGTCTAAATGTTGACCTACTCGGAAAAACAGACCTAGACATCAAACCTACTGATTGATACTCTGAGACTTTAAAACAGAATTCTCAAATGAACGTTTTACCTTTATAATTTTATATGTGCAGATGGCAGTTTGGTCTGTTTAGATGGGGTCGATGTGCCTTTTCCCAAAGACTTGACGAAAATTCAACGCTGTGGTCCAAACGAGGTACGCTTCTGTAAATTAGAAAATGCTTGTCCATGCCGATCCAATCATTGCTGTTTTATTGAAAATACAAATGGTAGTACATAGGTTTTGCGCTATAATATACATGTTGTTATGCATGTATATGAATCGTATGCATTTAAGTTGTTGTACAATCGCCAGCGTGTAATACGTAATAGATAGAGTCTGGTCTCAGCGAGTTGGTTTATTTAAACACGGAGATGGGCGTAGCCCATCGAGGTGTTTAAATAACCAACAAGCTGAGACAGACTCTATCTTTTTTCTAGCATGGTGTACCTAGTAACACAGTGACGTCATAGTGACCGTACTCTAAATTCCAATATCCGGTAGTTGTAGTACGGTGTAGCCACGCCCCTTTAGTTACCCTAAATTAAACGATTTAATGCTCTGCATTCATCAAAGGAAATGTCACCGACCATGCTACAATGTGTATGTAGCATCTATACATGTAATGTTTGGTTGATTAAAATAATGAATTAGTCATATCCATATTAACAGTTATTTCACGGAATTAAGCAGTCGTGTGTAAATTGTATATTCAGCATTTGATAGGGATATATTTGTACATTTGATATGGTTTCATTGATAATACACAATGGTTACGGGTAAAATGTAACAAGAAAGGAAGCAAAAGCAGCAAAAACTATTTTTAAAATATAATCAACATATTTATCCAAATACTACAATGAGAAATATTCACTTACAAACAATACATAAAGTGGATCAAGTATTCTTTAAAACGCGATATAAGAATAAAATCTAAATAATATTGGCAAGTGTCCCTTTAACAAAAATTATCAAGTGTCCGTTTAATCCAATTTCACTTCAAGTCTTCCGTGTTTAAGTCTTTCACGCACGATAGTCCAAATAATCCATTGCCACTTCAGCATACATGAGCACAATAATTGTTATCCTCTTACAATATATGTTTAATTCAAAGCATCCAATAGTGTCACTGTGTATTGAACTCTAAGTAAAATCGTAATACAAATACTGAATCAGATAATGAACAAATAACAACTCCAAAAGGCTATATGTATACTGTTATGGAACGTCATATAACATCATACTCATTATTAGAAACATTTCAGATAAACAAGCTATATTTAAACAATCTTGCATGTCAGTCATATGATGCCTCAAAAAAACATCATGTGATGTTAAATGTCAATCAATATTTTATTTACTCATCCAGAAACTTGTATATGTTACTAATTATAGATGGATGACCATGGATGACACGATAACATGTGTTACAATAATCGTAACAAATATTCATGTAACACAAATGCATTGAGTTAACATAATAGTCTAAAACATGATTACAATTATAATTGGCGTAACATGGTTATGTTTCTAAAGGTGAAACCTGTCATAAAACACAATTACTTGGTGTAATTGAGTTCAATACCTATGTGTCCACCGTTTGCACGAATATTACCCTGACGCCACCGCCTCAAGCTGTGAATGTATGAACACTTAGCCACTAACCCTTTTGGAGTGCAATAGTCAGCTGGTTTATGGTTCTGGGCTATACCGGCTGAAGTCAAATGGTTGTCTGGAGCATGTCCCATGCATGCTCGATGTCTCGCATTCCCAACCTCTGAAATTACATTTTATACCTCCATCTAGAAGTTTTCTTTCTCACGATGGATGTAAACTCTGTCACAGTCCATTCAATCGTCAAATTACTAATGAATATTTAGTATGTTACAGTTATACATAAAGAAAATATAATACCACAAAAGTCGTGGCTTTTATTTATAACTGGATGCTTTGGATAACATAAGAATGTCCTACAAACTACCTGTTATTTCGCATTATAAGAATCTTTCATGGGTATCCGGTGAAGATAGGGAATTCAAACCCGAGGTATAAGTGCTTTTATCGGAACACTTATACCGAGGGTTGGAATTCCGTATCTGAACCGAATACCCATGATAGATTCTTTTTCTTGCATATCAGAGACATTTTGTGCGTTGACGCCGCCAGCTACTAACGTTGTGCATGTTTTCCTGCATACCGGATGTTGGCGCGCGTGAATTTTATCTCGACCCTAGGGTGAGATGGAAATATCTAGTCCGGTAAAACGACGGATATCCTTGTCCGTTATGCAAGAAATGGTTATACATCATCGTCACATCGTTGACTTTTAATCAGATTATATGGTATATGGTACAAACACACAGTACATTTAAAAACGCAGCATGTTTTTATTAATTTGGCCGCATTTTTTGTTCAAATAAAGGTTGTATTTTATGTTAGTACATAGTCTCCTTGTCCCAAAGGTTAAACTATAAACTGTTGCACAAGACTTACTCTTCTTCTTTAAATTAAAACACATTTTCACGAGGACTTCTGTTCCATTCTAGAAATTCAAAAAAAGACCAAGTGTTGCGTTTTCAAATGTACTAATTACGAAATAGATACTAAAACAAACAATGTGTGTAGTAAACTGTCAAATGAATGCCCATGGATGGTCTTCTTGCATTTAATCCAACATCATGGAGACCTTTTCAGTTTGTTTTTGCAACACCCCAAGCCTGGAAGCAGTTTGTAACTCGTTCCGTACCGTTGTTAGATTAAAAATTGGATGGCGGCAGGCCGATATGATTACATATATAAAAACATAAATCCTATATATCTATCACTGCATACGTCATTAAATACTGAAAAGTGGATCCCTTGGAAGCATCAAATTGGGCTTGATGATCCCAGAGTAACAGTAAGTAATAACACTACTGATTTGTAGTCGGGGCGACTTTTTACGGCCGCCACACAACACTAAACAAACGCTAGTGCGAATGTCAATACATACTGAAAAGTGGACCTCTTGGAAGCAACGAACCACAAACAAGAGATAAAAGTACCAGAATCAGTTTTATTGAGTGTGTTCACGCGAGGTAATGTAGAGCGCAACACCGCTCACGCCTCCTAGCACCGGCTTAAGCGATATTCTACTTTAAAGCCACAATGTCAATAAATACTGAAAAGAGGATGTCTTTTAACTACAATAACTATAGTCGTTCTATCACTGCCTCCGTGATACCTTTTGACTACTATAGCTTTCGTTTGGTACATAGTGTATGTTCTGCTTATCACGATTTGACATTCAAAAGTTATGCAAATTGGCGTTGATATGGACCAGCTCTCAGCAGCCATATCATTCTGTTCGTATATCAACAACAGAAAGAAAGTATATTTTTTTGGCATTTTTACATGCCAAGTAGAAAACATAATTTAGCAACACTGTTTAATAAATGTTAAATCGTCAGACTATTTTCGAAACGTTAGTATGTCTCTCATGCACGGTACATATATACGAGTTGATCGAGAAACAAAATCAATACATACCGATAGGATAATGATACACCTGTTTATTAACAGTAAAGTAATATTACCTTCTATTTTAGCACCAAATAATGTACGTCATGCATTATTTGATCCTTAGCAAGTTTAGAGTAATATATAACCTAGTAGCTTAAACGGATATTACACATCAATTGTGTTTATTAACTTTTCATTGTCTGCACACACACACACACGCACGCACGCACGCACGCACGCACGCACGCACGCACGCACACACACACACACACACACTGCTTTTGCTAAATAATGGTATAATGTTTAATATGTTTTAAAGTGTACATAATTGCATAAGCAAATCATGTATTACCCACACACGTTTATAGTTATAGTTATAAAAAGAAATGAAAGGAAATAACGTTACGTGTGAAGTATGTATGGATAGACAGACAGACAGACAGACAAACAGACAGGACAGACAGACAAACAGATAGATAGTTAGATAGATAGTTAGATAGATAGATAGGGGTTTACAATGACGAAACAGTCGAGGAGTTTGACAAAAATCGTAATCTTGCATAGAAATAAATCTATTCCAGGTTTGTTCATTGGAGCAATACATTACCCCTCTTGGGTTCATTCAGAATAAATTGGAGTGTAAGGATAAACAGGTATGTTTTATATTTGAAAGTCAGTTTGAGGGGTTTTGAAGTTTGAGATGAGACATACATGTATCGCATGTTCAGAAATAAAAATGAAATCTGGTTAAACTGTCCTATTTCACAATGAATTTATAAATCGATGTAGTTTAAAACATGAAAAGTCCCACTCATATATGATATGAAATTATATTAACAGTCTTAAATTATTTGTCTCATCCAAATTTTGGTATGGTTTATAGAATTTCATGGGTACATGATTAAGGAGCAAATGAATTATCGGCTCCCTCATGGGAGCCCAAAGAGTCCAAATTAACATATCCTATGTGCAATAATGTTGGTTAAGGTTAACATGGTAAACATCCAGTGTGTTGTTACTGTATTTGTTACGCTTGATATTTATAGCTTAACCATATCGAAGCCTGGGCTCGTATTGTTTCATATTTGCCCTTAAACGGACTCATAGTTTTATATAGACTATTTGCTAACATGGAAAGCATGTGGTTACTGTGCCAACTCTCTACTACTTCTTTCAACTAAATATATATACTCTGTCATTTTCTTTAAATACTTGTTGTATCTCATACCGATTATTCAATATGCATAGCATATCCATATTATTCCAGCATTGCCAAGGCCTGGGGTCCTCCATGGGGGCTAACACCGTCATATGCTCGGAGTGTTGTGACTCGGACCTATGCGCCGTCCAGTTATGCAATAATATAGGTCAGTATTTAGTCATGAATCATGCTTTCATCTATAAAAGAGGATACATTAATAATATATAATTATATGTCTCAAAGGAATAGATTGTGTACAACCACTTGTACTCTACTTTTTATGTCATATCAAATGGCAATAAGAAAATAATTTACTTGAGTATACCATTTAGCATGTCCGAGTTTCATAAATACCACCTTGACGTAATGTTGGCGTCAGACACTAATTACATTGTTAGCGGCTTCTTCAGCAGTAGCCAATACAAAGTTCTATATTACAGATTCATAGTGCAATGTCAAATTCAAATGGTGATGTTTTCATCGCCTGGAAAATGTAGATCTTTATAAAACAAGAGGCACAAGAAGGCATGTGGACGCTCTAAAATTCCCATCAGTACTTCTTTTAAAACATAGCAAAAACAAAGGGCTCGGATGGCCTTTGATCGCTCACCTGGTAATCGTGGGCAAAAGGTCTGCTGTGTCTAGTCTGGCATATGTATTTTTTAATTTGTCCCACTTCATTCTATGAATTAAATTTCATAAAAATGGGTAGGGTGGGGGTGGTTATATTAACATTCTAAACAAATATGGTAAAGATCAGATAAAAAATGAAGTAACTACAGATTTAACAAAGGAAAATACACTATAGCATTTTTCAACAAATCAAGGGCCATAACTATGTCGTTACTAACAAGATATACATGTAGCTGGATTTCGAACTTGTCTATGATTTTATTGATATACCGCGCTTTGCACAACTAGACATCATACTGAGGCTTCCTGCCAAATTTTGTAGAAATCCAACATGCCGTTTAGGAGGAGTAGCGCCGACAAGATATTTAAAGTAAAAATGTCGAAGAGCCATAACGCCGTCAAAAATCAGCGAACTGGAACAAAAGCGCGAAATGCACAATAAGACATCTTACCGATGCTTCCTGCCAAGTTTCGTCGAAATAAAACAAGGCGTTTAGGAGGAGTAGTTCCCACAAAAAAATAATAAGTAAAAATGTCAAGGGGTCTAACTCCATCCAAAATCGAACCGAAAAAAAGGCAATATGCACAACTAGTAATCATAGCAATGCTTCCAGCAAAGTTTTGTCAAATGCAACATGGCGTTAACAAACAAATAAAATTAAAAAATAAAGTAATAATTAAAAAACAAAAAAATGAAATAAAAATAAGAAATAAAAATTTAAAAAAACATTTAAACCAAAAAAATATAATAATAATAATAATAAAAATGTGGTAAAGTTTGGTAAATAGATGAAAAATGAAGGCCCTAACGTCCTAACGAGGCAAACTACAGTATTTTAAATTAAATCAAGGTCTATAACTCAGCTGTTACTGTTCCGATCTGTCTGGTTTTTGAACTTGTCCGAGCTTTCATTGCTATTAACAATCTGGTAAAGTTTGGGAAAGATCGGATGTTAAATTAAGGTCCTATCATCTTAACGAGACAAAAAATAACGACGGACGGACGACGGAGAGCTCGGCATCTCATAAGCCTTCGGCCAATGGAGCTCAAAACTATATTCATAGTTTCGTTTACTGAACGCCAAACATTTAAGAAAATTAAACGATCCTCGTTTGAAATATGTGTCAGTACAATTACTCACTGCATATCCCCGTAAACATACTCTAGGATAGATAGTCTGAACAATCCAACGTGTACAAATGTTCTATTGCTATGCTCATTTCATTTTAAATGTAATTAGTTATTCATCGCTGTACAAGGCGTATGATCATATTACAGGCTACCCTAGTCCAAGCGGTCCGATGTGTTACCATTGTCCATTTCCGGTCGACAGTCCATTACAATGTGAGACAATAAAGGCATGCAACATGGGCGAGGTATGCGTTGTTACATATAACCAGCATTATTATAAAATTTAATATGACACACACTTTGGTAATTATAAAAACAACACTAATTCGGCAAAAAATATGTGTGCTTTACATTGATACATATATCATACACGTACAGACTCAACATTAGAACTGCAATAATTTGCAGGTTTCCTTTACCCAATAGCTTTACCATATGTGTCCTTCATGTTTTGCTTATGTCCAGCTGTGATACCTGGCATGTTACCTAGTTGAACAAAGTTTTTTTGTGTTGCATTTAGCTGTGTTATGTTGTTAGCTTCAACCATGTTAAAGGTCGAAACGATTTTTAACACAAATTTGTGTTATATCCAGCGGTCGTGATACCTTTGACGGAATAGTGTGTGACCTTGAGCGGAAGTGTCATTTTTACGGAATAATTACTTTAAACGATGCTAAGCATGTCTAGATATGCCATCGAAAGACATTTGTTGACGTATGTGTTTCTTACATTAAACAAGTCGTTTTGTGTTTCAACATGGAGTGATGCCGAATGGATGTAAGTACTTTCCTTCCGTCTGGGAATGACTCTAGCTTATCAAAATCATGTGTTGATAACCTGTTAAACTTGATTGACATTTGATTATTATTTACAGGTGTGCGGAGTAAATGTGATTGCTTCGGGAAAATATGAAGTGACGTGTCAAACACAACAGGTAGGTGGAAATATTACATTACATTATTATCGTTATCTAATGAATGTGATCGACAGTGTTCAGTTAATATAGCAAATGTCGGAAAACATTGCTTATCCGAGTTGAGGATTTTTTTCTGTGAGAATAAATTACTTTCTGTATTACTTCATACTTCCTATCCTAATGGAGTATCATAATCATCTCTGAATGACTAGAGTGCTTTTATTGTCACTTTGAACAATATGTTACAGTATCACAGATACATGGCAAGCTAGTAGCCAGCTCTGAGATGTAACAGGCAAATCCCTTCCTAGCGGGTTCTGAGGACAGGTACCCCAGATTTCATTTGTTAATTTCTGCATGTGATTTCCTGCATCGCAGTGCATTTCCGGACCAGTTTAAATTTAGACAAATATATTCAATTCAAATTTAATGATTTAATTTTATATTCCATTTGAATGCCTCCTTCAAGAGGCATCCCTTACCCTATTGTCATTCCAATACAACGGGAGTGTGTAAACATGTTTGTTACCTTCCTAAATGCTACCGAGGCAACTGCATCGGTGTGCCTCGGCGTAGCTACTGCGTTTTATAGTGGTATATGTACGACAGTGGAGGAAGCGTAATATAAAAGTAAAACACAAAGTTCAAACTCTACTAGTAAACAACTTAATGTTTTCCGTACCCTTCTCTTATACTTATGAAATCTGATAACAGGGTCATTTTCAAAATAGACGCAAATTTTCTTTTTCAATACACTATTTTCATTAACTTTTAAATAATCAACTCAAAAAGGGGTTTTGGAATAAAGCCAATATATGGTTTACATATTGTCCCAATTGCTTTACAGTGGTGTCCCAGGAAATCTGTATATTTTTTCTCCAAACAGACATACGTGGAGTATTTTGGGCGTAGCTGATTCTGTTTTTCACTTTTCTATGTTGCATTTTGAAACTGTGCTCAATGCTACATCTATGAAAACTACCACACATTTTTATTTTACAACTGTACTGCAATTTTAACTAAAAAAACAAACATATATTTTTATATCAACACTTATTTTCTTCACAAAAACTGACACCAGCTTACCGTTACATAAGTGACATTGTAGGCAAACACAAAAAAATAATAGCTGATCCCTCAGTATAAGTATTCACTACTACCTCCCAGTTGAAGAGAAGCAGTTCTTGAAAACACATGGAGGTGATTTTATGGAGAATGTGATGATTTACTTATTGAAAAGCGTATTTAAACTGTGGTGAACATTAGAGTACATTTTAATAATGTCTTTTAATGTAACAGTCTCGTGTTTCTTGATTGTTTATAATTGTTACAGGTGAAATTGATGGTAATTCCTTATACTGCATTGTTTTTAAAAATAGCTCATTTTCCCAGAAAAAATGGATCTTTTATTAGCTAGTGTAGTTTAAACATCAAATATTTCACACCTGTAACGGTCACTCATGTAACATCTGCTTTTGTTACATGAAAGACGAAAAGTGTTACAAGAGTGACAACTATGTATAATATTTATAATACTTATCAGTGAAATAAAGATTTACAGTGAAAAGTTTCGAATGTATTACCGTTAATCATTAGTGTTATTGCCAAATAACTTAATAAGACAAAGTAATTAACATATGTCTCTTTGCCTGCAAAAAGATAATATTTTGTTACAGGAGTGACAGATCATGTTATGGTATGGAATATTACCAGTGTTTTTGTAAAGTGTTCAATTTTTCTATAAGCACAGATGACAAATTCAAAAGATATATGATGAATTGCATTGTTTGTTTACAAAAGAACCCTGAATAAGATGGTGAATCATTGAAATATCAATCCTGTACCTCCGTTTTGTCTAAAATATGTTACAGGAAAGACTAAAATTTGTTACAGAAGTGAATTCTAACCACACAACAGTCACAAATATGTCCATCAAATGATGGTGTGGACATAAACTTATTGAAATTAGTTATTTCAAATATATTTAGCTTATTGGAAGTGAACAGTAAGCAACAAACAAAACAAACTTTAGCATTTCACAGATATAATTGCTTTTTCCCCCAAAACTGTTACAGGAATGACAGTTGATTGTTAAATGAAAGACAAATTTCTTTGGTTCTATCAAAAATGTTATAAAGCGATGTTGTTCATTGCCTTCCTACATATCCATGCATGACATGTTTGTAAACTTTCGGAGGAAATACTGAGCATGCACTTTGGTGCTTCCAAAAAAACAATTGACTTTGCATACAGGGGTAATATATGTAGGACAAAGCAATCAGAGGACATTTTCCACAGTGTCAGAATCTTTGAACCATAGTCCTAGTGGTGTATGGGCTCATCTGAAGAAGATACTTGTAGACATAAGGAAGAGCCACCTGTTACAGAGGTGCCAGCGCAGAGCCCACAAAAGGTACTCGCAGATGAGCCACCTGCCACAGAAGTACCAGTTGAAAGCCCTCAAGAGACACCAGTAGATGAGTCACCTGTCACAGAGGTACTAGCTAAGAGACCACAAGAGGCACCGGCAGATGAGCCACCTGTCACAGAGATACCAACTGAGAGCCCTCAGAAGGCACCGGCAGATGAGCCACTTGCCACAGAGGTACCAGCTGAGAGCCATCAAGAGGCACCGCCAGATGAGCCACCTGTCACAGAGATATCAACTGAGAGCCCTCAGGAGGCACCAGCAGATGAGCCACCTGCCACAGAGGTATCAGCTGAGAGACCTCAAGAGGCACCGGCAGATGAACCACCTGTCACTGAGATACCAGCTGAGAGTCCTCAAGAGGCACCGGCAGATGAACCACCTGCCACAGAGATAACAGGTGAGAGCCATCAGGAGGCACCGGCAGATGAGCCACCTGTCACAGATATACCAGCTGAGAGCCCTCAGGAGGCACCGACAGATGATCCACCTGCCACAGAGGTACCAGCTGACAACCCTCAAGAGGCACCGGCAGATGAGCCACCTGTCACTGAGATACCAGCTGAACCCGCACAAGACACACCTCCAGCTAAGCCACTTGTCGTTGTTGTATACGTATCTGAACCCAGGATGTGTATGGGAAAATATTTGCTTATAAAGTATAATGATAGACTATATCCAGGTATTGCAGAAATTTGGAGAAACATCTGTTTTTGTTAACTGTATGAACAAATCTGGGAAGAAATTATCTGGCCCAGAAGAACTGGTATTATATGGAAGATGTAGAGGAATAATACCTGAATAGTTGAAAGCAGTTCCACACGTTATAAACTTGATGACCGCGTTGGTCATATGTTCAGAGTTGCATGAAAAAATAACTGTTATGTGTTATTGAGAAACCATGCTTTTACATCTTATAATGTTTTGGACTGTTATTTTAATATTGTCGTGACTTTGTCTTTAGTTAATATTGACAGTTTAGATTAACGCACATGTTTCTAGTGTAACCTCAGTTTTAAGTTTTGATCATCCGTGAATATGTTTTGTCTCTCTGTCCTTAAAAGAATTCCAGTTGTGTCAAATACATATAATTTTATTAGACTTTTCATTACAAGAAATGTTTCAAATGTCTTTACTGTAACCCACTGGGTCTTTAATGTAACAGTAAAGTTGAAACATGTCAAACACTTGACTGTATTTTGCATATTACTTAACTGTTCTAGATACATGGCATATTATGGTTTCATGTCTTGGTATTTTTCTGTTTGAATGTTTAATAAATTTAGTTACAGTATCAGATATTCTTCCATTTGTCACTACCATAACAAATAGTGTCCTTCCTGTCACACGGTTGTCCTTACTGTAACTGAGGTCTTATATTAAATTTCAAGTTTAATTGTTTTAAATTTGACGGATTACTTTAAAATTATTAGAACATCCAGTTACTCTCGAGCTAAAGAAGAAAATTGTTATTGATTTTGAGAAGAGGTATAAAAGAACAGAGAGGTAAAAAATAGGATTATTTTATTACGGTAGAGGACTTATTAAAATGATAGTAAAGCTACACATAGTATACAAAATAATGATTTATCTTGGGAAATAAACTTAATTGTTTCAAACAATCATATAATTGTAGATTTCGCATATGTCTAAAGAAAAAGAAAAGTCAAACTATAACTGTTACAGGAAGGACAGTGTGACAGCACTAGCCACGGCTTTTTCAATCTACATGTAAAAAGAAGACACTTTAAGCTGGCATTTTGTTAATTTTACATCTGTGACATATCTTAAAACAATATCCAGTATAAAGAAGTGGAAAAGGAACATTGTCAAATTATGAAAGTAGCACCGAGCAATTTCGCATCTATTTTGAAAATGACTCAACAACATTGATAGTAACATTACATTTGGCTCCAGCCTAACATGCACATACTAGTGTGACTGTAAGATACGTCACGTCGGATCAGCATGAGGCATAAATAAAATATTCATTTACAATTACAATTATTGTAACACATTCTAAGCAATTACAATGTTGACAGTAGTTTTTGGTTAAAAAGTTTGTATTATTTTAACAATAAATTAAATTCATGTATGGATCTAAAGGTTTCAAGAGTGTATTATTCGTTTTAATATAATGCATAAAGTATGCATTAAAACATATTTTATGAGCATGGTATATATATACACACGTATCAAACTGACTATAGTTTGTATATTGGCAATGTACAATATTTTAAAGAAAATGTTCACATTAGTTCAAGGATGAACCTTTCTGTAGTCGATGTGGTAATATTTTTCAAGATTCCAAACGCGCATTAGTATTTATATTAATCGAGATGCAGTGTCTTCTGATAATATTTAACAATGCATTAACCTTTCTCTTGAATTCTGTATTGTAAAAACAAATGATATATTAGTAATCCTAGTAGAGTGACAGTTCGTTATCATCCATAGTGTTAACTGACTAGTATATGTTACCTAACATATATGTTACCTAACTTCAAATACATGTTTTTAACTAAAAGACGTTGGGCCATGATGTCAATAACAGTTTGATGACGTTGAATCATTTGATGAGACAATTTAACAAATCTAAGACATTTGGTTTAAAACCATACAATTAAAACCGTTCAAAGAACTGTCAGTAATACATAGTATATTTAACAGTTACTCAACTGTTAAGTTCGTTTCGTTGCTAACGAAACAGTTAACTAGAAACCTGGTTGTTAATGTTTCCAATGAGAACTCATGAGGGATCTCTCATGAATTATATTGATTTAAAATAATGGTTGAAAACACTAAACAAGCGAACATCATTGAAACTAATGTTTTCGATACTACTTGACGAATAGTATGTATGCTAAACGTCGATACGCAAGCCGAATATGAAATGTAGCTTTCACGGCAGACAGTCAGTCAAAATCACACATTAAAACAAATCACAATTACAGTGGTAATAAGAAGCAAGGCATTTGACATCACATACGCAAACTGGTTGACAGTAGCGCTACTGCCTTGGAACGGTCAGTGGCCAAACAAAAGCAGCTGGGGTTAACACAAGGTTTTAGTGTGCACCAAACCTCACCCTTACCCTATTGTCATTCCAATACAACGGAATTGTGTAAATAAATAAATCAACTTTAATAAAGTCTAATAAAGGTCTCTGTTTGCTTTTCTCTCTCTCTCTCTCTCTCTCTCTCTCTCTCTCTCTCTCTCTCTCTCCCGCTCCATCTCTTTTACCCTCTTTCTCCCACACCCTTCTCTCTAGGAAGTGTTGAACACATTATAAGGTACAATTTCCATCAAAACAAATTATATAGTGATGGATATGTATGTATATATTTCAGATGTGTAATCAGAATGCAGGGAGTTGTTCGAAATGTTGCAACACATCGCTGTGTAATAACGACTGCGGTTCCCATGCAGGTACATGTAAGTACACTTTGACACAATGCGAGAAGACATACATGTATATCTTAAAGCTACACAATACCTATTTAATAATATAAAGCACACCAGGAAACACAGTATAGTATCTTTGCTTGGTGGTATTATATGTTGACTTCCTTTATACGGTCAATAACCGACTTCATTGACATGATATGGGAGTTTTGGTTTCCTTGATATGGTTCATTATTGACATCATTGACTTCATTGACACGATGTGGGAGTTGCTAATTTGCGTATCGCTGTGTTGAATTTGCATTGTACAGAATTGTATCTATACACACGTATCGCTAGGCTCGATTACGCCGTCTAATACAACACAATACAACCATGAACTATAATTGAAACAATTGCTACTGTACTGACGTTATAGTCAAGTTCTAGTCCTTTTATACATACTTTTCGCTTCAAATAAATATCATTATAGATCACACGACTATTAAATTAATAAAAACACGTTTCACAAATTATAACGTTTATATTTCAGTAATACACACTGCCTCCATTTTCTTTTATAAACATAATTATAGGTTATTATATTTGTATTGGGATATATGCACGAGTTCTTTTGCGTATTAATATTGCGCGACTTTAGGAGCGCAATATGTATGCGCAAAAGAACGAATACAAATCTAATAACCTTTTTATTGCATACGCATGTTTAATATAAAAACGAAGAATTAGAACAAAACAATAGGTTTTAACATTTAATTTTCATCAAAATAATTTCTTTGAAATAAACATATTGTTGTTACATTGAAATCGACATTGTTTACGTCATGTGACATACCTTCTTTGACATGAACAGAAAATTGCACCAATGACGAAGAGTATACATTACACACTCAATATGACTTTACTACACGTCAATATGGGTGAATATGTCCTGTTACATTGAAAGTAAACGGAGCTTGTAAATGCGTATGCAATAAAATAATATTGTTGATGTACACGGTTATTCAGAATGCAGCATATACCTTTATTTGCATGTATCTGCTAACGTGTATTCTATATCATTTGTTATAATAAATTGGTCTTTAGTGAACATGTACTATTATTGCATACGCGTTTACAAGCTCCGTTTTGGGGTTTACTGTGTTCTGTGAAAGATTCATTTCCTTTTCGACTTATTTCTATGCATAATACAAATGTGCTATCAATCAAGATCTACAATTTTAATTCATAATATATTTTGACTAGTTTGACTATACTAAGGCGAAAACTGTTTAAAATAACGCGATAACGAATATTACTATTACAAATGAACGGCCTTGTAAGTAAGTGATCATTTTGGGGCTCAGTTATTTTCTAAGTGTCATAAAACTAGTTATCAATCTTTGTTTCAGCCATAGATCATTGTCAAGGTAATCAGTGTCAGCATGGAAGCTGTACTAGCAATGCTGCGTCGTACACATGCACATGTGCACAAGGATACGGTGGTCAACACTGCGACCAGGGTATACATTTAACTAAATATTCAATAAAAATAATCTGTTTCTGTTATCTCGTGTTTGCGTTCGTTGCCTCTAAATACGTCCGACTATGAATCAGTAGTTTATTACTTTCCGGTCCTTTGTGGCATTCAAACCCAATTGGTCACATACCACTATTGATTTGAGCATATTGTAAAACATGGCATGGCCCTAAAAATGGAGTTGGGGAGGATAGTCTCAGAATTATGTTTTGTCATTTTTAAACTGAAAAGTTGCATTTTCTTGATGGTTTCACATATAGAAACTGCTGAATAATGTTAATTAATTCATTTAAAGGCAGGTTTTGAATGTATACAAAAACAGTGGCATTTTTATTGTAAAATCTGCTATTTTGACCCCTGAAAATCACAAATATCATTTTTCAGTAGATATTATTTTCAAGATTGCTTCAACTGGTTAAAAATCACTTGTTTATTGATGAAATCAATTCAAAATCACTTTATT
The DNA here is from genome assembly GCA_037043455.1 of Cyrtodaria siliqua. Classification (NCBI taxonomy): domain Eukaryota; kingdom Metazoa; phylum Mollusca; class Bivalvia; order Adapedonta; family Hiatellidae; genus Cyrtodaria; species Cyrtodaria siliqua. The sequence goes on along the minus strand of JAWPHD010000300.1, from coordinate 150,234 downwards.
TGAAACAAAAGATTCGAACGGTTGTCGGGATATGGCATTTTGAAAATTCTGGATTTAAGCGTAAAAATCGCATGAATTTAACTTCAGCCAAAGCTCTTTTAAGCACTTATATTTTGCAGATTTACCATTTACCTCAGAATGACTGTATCAAACAATTTAGGCAGAAAAATCAAACTTCAGTCAGGTTTGAGTGTCTATTTAAAGCTAGATTCTGCATAGGGTAAAACTGAAAGTAGACATACTTTTTTCTAACACAATGATTTGAAAGTGTGAGAAATGTTGAATTATGGTGTATTTTGACTTTTCTTATAACTCTTTTCATGATCATGATGATTTTTAAATATTTGAAAGTTTAATGATGCAAAATAGGTAATTTAAATTCTTTTATTACGGATTGTGGACACAACATTATTCATACCTGACACCTGGTATACACATTTGGCCTGTAATGCACATGTTTGACAACAGTAAAGGTATATCTAGTAAGTTTTATTAATTTCTAAGGGCTTTGCGTACATTTTTTGGCAAAAATGTCAGAAAGTGACAATCTACATCTGTCCGCAAAGATGTCGAAAAGCCACTTATGTCTGTTTTGAAAAGATGTTGAGGAAAACTCTGACTCTGAGTTCATCGCGTCTTTACGATTATCGTCCAAATGCAAATATTTTATGCGGTTTAATACATTTTACAAATTAGATTATTTAGTTGGCAAAAAATATGACCTTTTCTATGTTTTTTAAAAGTTTATTTCTACCCCACCCCCTACATTTTAATGAATTTTCATGGATCTGTACTGTAAACAGTGCTTATTGGCTGCATGGTTACATGAAAATGACCTGTAAAGATGGTACAAACAATATCTAATAAAAAATACATTAAATAGTACAGTTACAGGCAGTCTTGTGGTAATGAGCATATTGTAAAACATGGCATGGCCCTAAAAATGGAGTTGGGGGATAGTCTCAGAATTATTTTTTGTTATTTTTAAACTGAAAAGTTGCATTTTCTTGATGGTCAGGAGACGTTCTTGATAAAATTTTCAATAAAGGTCTAGTTTCATCAATAAGTACTTATGACTTCTCTACACTATATACAACCTTACCACATCATCTTATTAAAGACAAGCTAATTTCTCTTATTCAAAAAACATTCGCTAGAGAAAATACTACATTTTTGGCATGTAATAATATTAAAGCGTTTTTCACTAACGGCAGTTTAGATAATTATACTATGTGGACTTGCTATGAAGTTTGTGAAGCACTCATCTTCCTATTAGATAATATTTTCGTCAGGTATGGTACCACCGTTTATAGACAAATTGTTGGTATCCCTATGGGTACGAACTGTGCACCACTTGTCGCAGATTTGTTTTTATTTTGCTATGAAAGGGATTTCATGTTGGGTCTTTCACCAGATACCCAGGCAGATGTTATTGAAGCTTTTAATGACACCTCTCGGTATCTGGATGACATACTGAATATTGACAACCCTTTCTTTCCAACTATGGTTCATAATATTTATCCTAAAGAACTTCGGCTTAATAAAGAAAATATATCTGATAATAACGCTTCTTTTCTTGATTTAGATCTCTCGATTGAAAATGGTAAAATAATTAGCAAAATCTATGACAAGAGAGATGATTTTAATTTTGACATTGTTAATTATCCCCACTTAGATGGGGATGTTCCCCGAGCAACATATTATGGGGTGTATCTGTCTCAACTCATTCGTTTTTCTAGAGCTTGTACTCGAGTTGAGGACTTTAATATTCGTAATCTTTGTATAACTAAAAGTTACTCAATCAGGGTTACCGTTACCAAAAACTTCGTAAAACCTTTGCAAAATTTGATTATCGTAACCCTGATCTTCTTTCCAAATATAAATGTAATTTAAGGACTCTTCTGCGACAAGGACTATCACAACCTGACTTCTATGGTGATGTGATTTATAAACTTCGTAAGATTCTTGGTCATGATCACTTTCATACTATCTTTGTTAAACTTGTTAAAAAGTTTATCAAAAGAGGTTATGACCCTATCATTTTGCAACGTACTGCATGCTTGGTGGTGGACCCTTTTACAGTTCGCCACTATGCTTTCCTCTTTAATTGTACGATGACCGGACAGGCTGTGGACCCTATGATGACGCCTACCTAAAGCCCATTGGGACGGTGGCGTTTGATGTTTGTCCATGTTCTTTCTTGTCGTGCCCTTAATGGTGTATTCTCTTACTGCTCTGGCTTCTGCCAAGTCATTGAGTACCTTCATTGTGGCTTTCTAGGCTATTGTTTTTTTGTATTATATTTACACGAGCATATTTGTGTTTTACTTATATTGCCTATTGATGCTGCCTTGTTGGTTAGAGTTTAGATCATGGCAGGGATTTCTTTATTTACACTGTCCTGTTTTAATGGGATGACAGTAAGGTAAGTGTGAGGTTTGGTGCACCCTAGAACCGGTTTAAACCCCCAGTGGCCTACTTTGCCACTGACCGTTCCAAGGCGGTAGCCCTATTGTCAACCCTTTTGTGTTTGTGATGTCGTTTGCATTTTTTATTACTTTTGCCTTTTCGTTTGTCTGTTTGCGTGTTTGTTTTTGTGTTTTGTGGTTGACTGTCGTCCTTGAATGCTGCTTTCCCTGTCCGATATTTTTATCCTTATTCATATATAGAAACTGCTGAATAATGTTAATTAATTCATTTAAAGGCAGGTTTTGAATATATACAAAAACAGTGGCATTTTTATGGTAAAATCTGCTATTTTGACCCCTGAAAATCACAAATATCATTTTTCAGTAGATATTATTTTCAAGATTGCTTCAACTGGTTAAAAATCACTTGTTATTGATGAAATCAATTCAAAATCACTTTATTTGAAACAAAAGATTCGAACGGTTGACGAGATATGGCATTTTGAAAATTCTGGATTTACGCGTAAAAATCGCATGAATTTGACTTCAGCCAAAGCTCTTTGAAGCACTTATATTTTGCAGAAAATTACTTTTTTTAAAAAACAAAAGACACCATTTTTCTCAGAATGACTGTATCAAACAATTTAGGCAGAAAAAACAAACTTCAGTCAGGTTTGAATGTCTATTTAGGTCACATACCACTATTGATTTGGGGCTTCTGATTGGTTGAAAAAAGTATAGGGTCTATTAGGGCATATAGTCAGATTGTAAGGTAGATTCTGATTGGATTAAATTATCCAAATCATAACAAATCCCCATAAAACATCCAACAAATATATTTCCAACATAAAACATGTTCATATAGGATATTTTGACTGAAATTTGCATTTTTATAGGTACAATTGTACTAAGAGTATATTTGTAAAAAGTAATTTTTTTCTTCACTGCCATTCTGGGGGTGCCCACCTTCAGTGCAATATTAGAGGCTGAAAGAAATACAATACTCCCAATTTGCTGGTAATTTTTGAGTGTCTCTAAGATAGTTCTTTAAAAAAAAGTTAGGTTTTATCATCCGTTCCGATATAGGAATAGGGGTTGTAGGTCAAAAGGCTATAATGGAGGCCTATGGGAATTGCAATAGTGGTATATGACCTAAATATGTGGTTTTAAAGTAAAACACAGTACCTCTGAAACAAGTACGGAGTGTTGCACATTATATGATTTTTCAATAATAATCTATAGAACGTCAATGTTGTAGAAATTAATTTTATTCCACAGTGTTTTAACATTATTATATATAATACACAGTCATGAGCTAAATTTTTTCATAGGTATTATTCAATTTTACAAATCATATACAAGTTAGTAGTTATCTAGATTCAACTGATTATCTGTATATATGTTCGTTGCCTGATGAGCCTGCTCCATTCAAGATATTGTTTACATCGTGAGTTATAACTAATTATCTCTGCTTATGCGGAAACGATTAAACAGTCATATTAAATTAACATGCACATGAAATCAAATCGAGTTGTGTGTAGCTCATAACAATTTGTTTTAGCTATAGATCATTGTCAGCCGGACCCTTGTCTGCATGGAAGTTGTACAAACCATCCCACGTCATATGTATGCACCTGCACCCAAGGATATACCGGCCAAAACTGCAATACGGGTAATTCAGCACTGATTGAAACTGTTGAATTAATTAAATAAATAACCAATATGCTTTACAATTAACAAAGAATTGCTAGCATAATAATGATGTTACTATCAATATGTACCTTATTGAATGTCCCCCGTATTCATACAGTTGAATAGTAGATGTATTATATAAAGATATTGTCTTGTACTAAGAAGTTATTAACTGGAGTAGGTGTGCCTCTTTGTGATATTGTCCCGAGATAGCCATATGAGGCCCGATAACTTAAGCAGCTCGAGGGCCTTATTTGGCTATCAAGGGCCAATGTCACAAAGAGGCACACATACCGCAGTAAATAAACCTACACTGTGTGACACAGAAATGGTCACGTTTGCATTCCATGTATGTGTTTCAATATGATATCAGAAACAATAAACATATCGTAGGATATTTATTGTTTTGGAGTCAATAACAGGATTTTATTTCACAGAGAAGTGAGCAAACTTTATATGTTCACGAAGGCGAAATGAAATCTTCTATTCACGACAAAACAACATATGTTCGTTTTAGTTTATTTTTATAATTAAAGTTTATGCAGATAAAACGGTAATTTTGGCGACATTGTGAAGTTGCTATTTGTTTTACCTCACTATCAGATCACTTTAGAACTGATAGTTAGGTAAAAGAAACAACAGCAACTTCACTTGACCGATTTCAATAAACTACGACTAGTTTTCTTAGTTAAGTTACGTCCAAGCCAATGATGTAACGTGCATATCAAATTTATGGATTAAAATTATTTTTAAAACAAATGATCCGAAAATTTGTACTCTACAGTTCTGTTAACATTTCCGAAAATACATGACCGATTTGTTTAAACCTAGCTATTTTCTTAATTAGAACAATTCCACGTAAAATATATAAATTTAACAGTTATTTTCGGAAACATTGTTTTTACATTAATATAAACCGGCAGTGAAAATAAAAGTCTATATATCACACTATGAATAACACTTGTATTTCACTGCTAAAATGCAGTATTGCATTGATTATCATAAAATAATAAAATGGAAGACATAATCAAACATAATATTAATTCGAGTGCTTCCAAACACATTCTCGATTGCAGTATTTACCCATTGATTAATATGATATTCCTTCCTTTCCATAGTTATTGACTACTGTCAGAAAAACCCGTGTTACTATGGAATCTGTCATAACAGTGCTTCGTCATACGCGTGCACTTGTAACCAAGGATATCGTGGTCAGAACTGCGACCTGGGGTAAGTTATTAAATGCTTGTATATAGAGAACATCATGTTAGTGCCTGTTCCTATCCAGTTTATCAGGTGAGGCTGAGAAAAAAATGAAGTTCGAGGCTGTGCAGAGGGCTGCATTTTTTTCGAGCCGAACCTGATAAACTAGATACGATCAGGCACTAACTTGATATTCTATTTATCATGTTGATCGTTTAAAATCATTTAATTTACCTTTTCTCCATTTTTTTCACATTTTTTCCGTTCAAAACTACCCAGACGTCATCAAATATACCCTGACGTCATCAAAAGAGGTGTTGACGTCATCAAAAGAAGTGCACCTGGCGGGATCGGAACGTAATTGGCGAGATAAGGTTTTATCTCAGGCACCCTGTTTCTCGGCAGAATTGTGCAGATCCACATCATGAATTTGTTCTCCATATTTTAACTTAAATACTACATTACAGTTTGAAGGCACTAGATAGATAAAAAGGACTTACGTAAATCTCAGTAAAGAGTAAACATCAGGGTACCTGGACGTCAAATATGAATCGAGATTTTTTTGATAACTTGCTATATGTTTTCATACCTGATATTGGTTAGATAGAATGAAAATATATGCTCCATGATTTGTTTACTATCTTGCAATAGCCATTCGTTATGCTTCACAAAGCCACACATTCATTTTACACCCCCCCCCCCCCCCCCCCCCTTCTTTACATTGTAAACACATAAAACAACATGGCGGCGTTATTTTTAAAAATTGTCGTCTGCGCATGTCTGTTTCTAGGGTTCGGATGTACCAAGTAAAACGTAGGCTATACAGGGTGGTGTTGTTGTTCAATGTTCAGCACCTCAAGCAATCGATCATAATTATTTTTTATTTTTTAATGAAAATCAATATATCTAGCAAATACAATCTAGGTTAATAGTATACTGCGTATATATTTTGTTTTTTACACCACTAATGGTCAGCTGATTTTTAAGTCAACTTACCCTAGAAAAATGGAATGTTGTACCGTCGCGATTTTGGTTTTCGGCTGTCAATAATAGTACATGTAACCATGGGGGTCAGAATTAATCTTTGGCTTTGCGAAGCTAAGCGGATGGCTACGCGAAGATTGCAAGCAGATTCAGGAGCGTCTGTTTTCATTCTATTCAATCATATCATGTATGAAAACATATACTAGACAAAAATCTCGATTCATATTCGAAGTCTAGGCTACCTGAAATGCACAGTTGTAATATATCATAAATAGTGTTTTATTGAGACGGGTTATCAAACCTCAGCCTCAACATTTGCTCATGAAATGGCAGTTGATTGTCGCTAATTTCATTTAAATATCGTAGATCCGAAGAGCCTCAGACTAGCCATTTGGCCTTGCCGTGTAAACTATACATCCGATTTGAAATTATCGGTTCGCGTTTTAGGGGAATATAAACATCCATGACCTATTGCACTAGTTGTGTGATATCCATAGTGTCGTTCATGGGTGTAGCTTTTAAAAACATTTCATAACAATAAATATTCAATTAGTATAATCACTTAAATATTGAATTAGCATGTACTTTAAAGTACATAAAACAAATCCAGCGTTTATGTTTCCTTTTAATAACAGTTGTCTGGCAATATATCGATGTCAGTCACGATGGCTGTTGTACCCAACCACGATATATCGTGTGATCACGTAATTACACTTTATATAATGTTGATTATAATCATCCACGATATATCGTGTGATCACGTAAATACACGTTATATAATGTTGATTATAATCATCCAATATATATCGTGTGATCACGTAAATACACGTTATATAATGTTGATTATAATCATCCAATATATATCGTGTGATCACGTAAATACACGTTATATAATGTTGATTATAATCATCCAATACATATCCAAAGTAAAATCAAACTAAACTTAATATTTATTCGATTGTGTTCAATATTTACATTTGTATTATCATTATATGCTTTTCTCTATATAGCTATAGACCACTGTCAGACCAGCCCGTGTTACAATGGAATCTGTCATAATAGTGCTCAGTCATACACGTGTACTTGTGACCAAGGATATTTTGGTCAACACTGCGATCAGAGTAAGTGACAGCAGTGTATTTTATTCCTTTATAAACTTAATTACTATATTTAACGAGTGTAAATACTCAGTAAAAAGATGAAAAGGACATAAAACCTCAGTAAGGAATTAAATATGTTAAATTCGCATACATAATTATGTTTTTTTGCGACGGCTTTTCAAACATCATCATACATATTTGCTTTCAAACAAAATTGTGCTTTGCGAAATTATATGATTTTCAGAATTAGTTTGTTTCTGTTTAGTACGACCTGGAACGGTTTAGTCATTTAGGTTTTCCTTTTTTAAAGGCAAACCACGCATTGAAATTAACAATTCGTGTTTTGGCGTGCTTAACATACAGTCAATTATAATGAGCTATTGGTAAGTCTTCAAAAAAATGGTTTACTTTCAGTTATGATAAGCCATCGTGAGCTATTGCACTATTTGTGAATGATTAATATTGTCGTACCTCCGCGTTAAATATACAATAATTTTATACGTCTAATAATTATATTTTTGTTTTATTAAATCAAGCTCATAACTAGTGTTTCAGCAATATATTTCAAATTATTTTAAATATGAAAATGCGGAATTTTCATGTGCATCAACTCAAATTGATTTATTTATAATTTACTATAACACACTTGTGTAGCAACATATCATTGTAGACGTAACACGTGCCATCGTAAATGTTGTACCAGCCAATCTATTTATAACGTTAATTTGAATACAAAGTTACCCAGTATGTTTTAGAATTAACAAGACATTGAATTACAGTGACCCATATAACAATCCTATGATAATATTTAAGCAGGACTTTATTGACAGTCCCTTGTAGTTTTGCATAAAGTAACTCACCTTTTCAGTTACTATAAGTAACTACGACCTACCACATGCTTGTTTAACCCTAAACTGTATCACATAGAATTGATCACATTTGTTTGACATGGCATCTGTTTCAATATATAATCAGCAACAATAAATGTAAAACAAATACGGATAAAACATAATATATGTTTAATTGTATAAACACACAATCTCAGTTGTAATATTTACCTTTGTATTGCTACATTGTTTTCCCTCTACAGCTATAGACCACTGTCAGACTAACCCGTGTTACAATGGAATATGTCATAATAGCGCCCAGTCATACAGTTGTACTTGTAACCACGGATATGTCGGTCAAGACTGTGATCAGAGTAAGTGGTTATTATATAAGCATCTGGAATGTTTTAGTCATTTTTAACCTTAAATACTTTATTTAAAGATTGCAAAAACTCGGTAAAACATAGAGCTACAAGAGACATCGGTAAGGAAATAAATATGTAAAATCCTCATACATATGTTTTATAGCGACGGTTCAAACATCATCATATAAACACGTACTTGCTTAAATGCAATACTGAGTTTTGCGGCATGATATGACCCTTTAAATTCACTCGATACTGATACATGAATGACGTCCGATGTTGATCGGTTTAGCTATTTAGGTTTGTCGTTTAAAATACAAATTAACATTTTGTGTTTTATGGGGATTTGTCGGCCATATATTAAGCTATAAAACGCCGGCATGAGCTATGACACTATCTGAGTAAACGCTAGTAAATATTTTCTCCATTCTGCAACCTTAAATGCTACATTTAAAGTTCGAAAACACTTAGCTAAAAAAAGACTTTTGTCGATCTCAGTAAAGAATAAACGTTCGGCAATATCTCATACATATTGACGTCTACATTAATACATATAGGACGATAGCGTTCTATGTTTGTTTTTAATCTTGTCTTGTCGTACCCTTAATGGTTTGTTCTCTTGTTGCTCTGGCTTCTGCCAAGTCGCTGAGTACTTACTTTGTGGCTTTCTAGGCTTCTAATTTTTATATTACATATACATTATCATTTATGTGTTTTACTTATGTTTTTATTTACACTGTCCCGTTTACTGGGATGACAGTAGGGTAAGAGTGCTGTTCGGTGAACCCTAGAACCTGGTTTAAACCCCCATCGGCATTTTTTTCCACTGACCGCGGTAACCCTATTATCAACCCTTGTGTGTTTGTGATGTCTTATCTTGCCTTTTATTCATCGTCCTTGAATGCTACTTTTCCTGTTCGATTTGTATATCTCCTTTTATTGAGACGGGTTATCAAACCTCAGAATCAACATTTGCTCATAAACAAGATTGCGTTTTGCGGTATCAAATGATCGTTGACTGTCGCTTGTTTCATTTAAATATCGTAAATCCGACGAGGATCATTCTAGCCATTTGTGTTTGTCGTGTAAACTTTTGAAATTATCAAATGACCATACATTATGCTATGATAAATTCCACTATGTGTGACTGTCGTTCTTGCACCTTAAATAGTAACTTAATATGTCATTGAAAACATTATGGGTGTCTTTTTGTTCTTTTCTTTTTTTTAAATAATCTCATAAAGATTGTTTAGCAAAATATCTCAGACTATTTTGATAACTTAATATTGAATTAACATGTACTATAAACCAAATTCGGTTTTTAAGTTTGATTTGATACCAGCTATGCTAGGAATAGATAAATGTAATTCGCCATGGAATATATACCAATCACTACATATCGTGTGATCACCTGAATATACGTTATATAACGTTGAATATAATTTTCCAGTATATATCCAAAATAAAATCACACTACATATTTATACGATTGTTTACATAAACAATTCCGATGGCAAAATGTACATTTGTATTATTCAGCTGCCGAAGGCATCTGATCAATATGTGGGTTTTGTATTTGTCTATGGTTAACAGACTCTGAATCATGTAGTTGACGATAAACATGCATTACAACTTCAATTCCTAGTGAACTCGTCTAAACAACTTAAATGGTATAAACACATATTTTGCAATGTTCAAAGGTTACCGTTTTACTTTCCGAAATGACGTTTTCGTAGATAAGTCTACTGAGGTGCAGCATGCGGAAATATTTCAGGGATCTTTACGTCCGGGATTTTTTACGGAGTATAATGAAAGTGTAAGTGAAACTGATATACCACAGTTTAACAAGACGCAATGTGTTTTTCCAGAGTGTTTTATTTCGGATACTGAATTTTATATTTTTTTTCAATAATGTCAGAGTATGCAACATACATTCGATGCAATGAACCTACTAGTCTGAATGCGGAATTAATCTCCTCATCCATAGCATACGTGATATGCAATGACTTTTGAACTATTTACTCGTCTCTCATTTTTGAAAGTTAAACATTTCCATTTGCATGATGATTGCAAAGTGTAGAAGAGTAAACAGTTGTTTGCTATGAATTCATCAGTAGAAGTATTGCACTTGTTATGAAAAGTCCGAAATATCTTGGGATATGCAGTTGAAGAGTGATACGTAATTTCCAAGTGTTACAAATCAAATTTAAAATTGTTTATTATTTGCTGTTTCATAGATATAAACGAATGCCAAACAAACCCCTGCCTGAACGGCGGTACGTGCAATAATAAGGTCAACGGGTTTTCCTGCGTGTGTTTGATTGGCTATACTGGACCCACTTGCGCCACAGGTATCACGTTATATATACGCAGCATATTTAAAAGCCCAATTATTTTTAGTCCACTGTTTTGATTGTTTGATCGTAAATCAATTTCTTAAATGCTTTACTATAAATTACAGTTTTCAAATAAACGTGATTTCATTTCATTTTGTTATACATGTGATATATCTGCACTACATGCACACATAATTGTCAACATTGAATGCTTAGGTGAAAAAAAAGAAAGATTTTACATTGTTTAGACTTATCCTAAGATGTTTAATAAAACAAGCCCAGATATTCATGCACATGCCATCGAAACCTATAAACACATCTTACCTTATCGTGAATTCACTTTCCAATGTATGTCATGTATTATATTGACGATTTAATGTTTGATGTGTTTGTTGCAATATAAAAACAACTGTTAACAGGCAAATCGTTACTATACCATAAACCGACTCGGGAAAGTGGGACAAATACACAATTCGCTATGAGAGTCTAGTTGTGGCCCTTGAATTATTTCGAAATGCTATTTCTTTATTGTTTCACCCTCTAGATGTCATTTGTTTTTAAATCAGATCCTAATCAAACTTGGTCATACTGTTTACATTCTTAACAGCTTGAACAATTTATAATATGTCAAACTGGATACGACACAGAGTTCGCCCTTGATTGAAAGAATTAGACGCTCTATGTCCTTCATTGTTCAGTTTTACCAGACTATTATAGAATCTGTTTTCAAATGAAAGTTTGGATAAGTTTGAAAAGCAGTCATATCTGACTCAACATTATGACACACCCATACCATGGCATATAAAACACCTTGACGTTCTTCTTAAGTACAGCGTCCACCGACACTAGTGTGCCTCTTGTTATTAAATCCCATAGCAATAGGATTTTAACTAATAAACAAAAGAAGAAAAAAAACACTTATTATATAAGTTAAATATATAACGACAGATATGCATAACAGTTAATTATATATTTTATAAAAATTCTTTTATACATTTACGAGATAAGTAAGCTTTTTCTTGAACATTGCAAATCAAGATAACTATAACCATCTGCAGTTGTAGCATATATGATTATGACACTGGCTGTGGAACTTTAATTTGTATTCCACAGTTTAACAAGACGCAATGTGTTTTTCCAGAGTGTTTCATTTCGGATACTGATTTTTATATTTTTTTTCAATAATGTTAGAGTATGCAACATACATTCGATGCAATGAACCTACTAGTCTGAATGCGGAATTAATCTCCTCATCCATAGCATACGTGATATGCAATGACTTTTGAACTATTTACTCGTCTCTCATTTTTGAAAGTTAAACATTTCCATTTGCATGATGATTGCAAAGTGTAGAAGAGTAAACAGTTGTTTGCTATGAATTCATCAGTAGAAGTATTGCACTTGTTATGAAAAGTCCGAAATATCTTGGGATATACAGTTGAAGAGTGATACGTAATTTCCAAGTGTTACAAATCAAATTTAAAATTGTTTATTATTTGATGTTTCATAGATATAAACGAATGCCAAACAAACCCCTGCCTGAACGGCGGTACGTGCAATGATAAGGTCAACGGGTTTTCCTGCGCGTGTTTGATTGGCTATACTGGACCCACTTGCGCCACAGGTATCACGTTATCTATACTCAACATATTAAAAAGCCCAATTATTTTTAGTCCACTGTTTTGATTGTTGTTCAAAATGAAGATAGTATTTTGCGTTAGTACAAAACTATCTTTGTGCCGATGGTTACCATCTGGCGATAAACAGTTGCATAAGATTTGCTCTTAATATTTCAGTTAGAACATATTTTGCACGATGCCGACTTCCATTCCATTTAAAAATTCAAAAAAGAAACAAGTGTTGCGTTTTCAAATGTACTGAGTGTAGAAACAACTTGTTAAGTTCGCACTCGCCGTTATGCGATACAGTTGTCAGTGTTATGTATTTTTTTACTATAAGTATGAGCGATATCCTGAGTATGATTATACCAATATTTATTTGACATATACTATTTAAATTTAACTAAAACCTGTTTTGTCTAGCGTACTCATTTCACATGATCACGTATTTTAAGCAAATTAGAGCTAGAAATTGAATCTATGGAGTCCAATAACTACCAAGACTATATTGTTATATTTCTGTGTGTTACCACTATCTGTCTTAATCATTATCGTTCCATCAGTTCTGAAACACGCCGCATTTTAGTTATTGTCTTTTTGTTCGACTCTCCGACTGTTTTGTTTTATTTCTTTAGTTCAAAAATACTCAAGAAATTAAACCCGAATTAATCGAGCTGATTTAAAATGAGTAAGTGAAGTAAATCTAATTTAAATTAATCGTATTAATATATTTATTTGGCATTTTTTATATTCAAAGATAGTCAAATCGAAACTACCCTATATATATACTATTATGAAGGTTTTGTCATGAATCAAATCTTCAGAACAAATATATATATATGCATGCTACAGGAAACACGTTTCGTTAAATGTTTATGAGCTTTCTATGCATAGACGCAGAGTATACGATGCACGTATTATGTAACATTAATAAGTATGACTAGTTCTTGCCGATTTACCGTTCTTTTGTCTGTCCATAGATATAGACGAATGCCTGTCCAACCCGTGCATGCATGGGGGCACTTGCCTCGATAGGGTCAACGGCTTCTATTGTGTATGTGTGTCAGGCTATAATGGACCAACTTGCTCCACAGGTACATGTACCACTTTATATAAACAATCTTATGTATCGACATGACAGTGTTTGAATTCTCGCAGTTGCCAACAGCAAATTAAACAATTAAACTATCTATAACTGCAATGATATAACGTATTTGTCAGGTATACAACTACTGTTTATAGCAATACACCCCTTGTCATAGATATGTTTTGTATTGTTATAAAAGTCATTTTATGTTAAGCACCAGGGCCCCGTTTTATGAAACAACTTACCATCCGTTTGATCGTAAATCAATTTCTTAAATGCTTCACTATAAATTACAGTTTTCAAATAAACGTGATTTCATTTCATTTTGTTATACATGTGATATGTCTGCACTACATGAACACATACTTGTCAACATTGAATGCTTAGGTGAAAAAAAAGAAATATTTTAAACTGTTTGTTTTGGTAAATACAGACTAGTTTTTATACCAGCCCTATATTTCGTTTGGTTTGCTACATCTCTCACTTCAAACCTCTGAAACTACGTTCTACCTTTATCTAGAAGAATTATAGACTTCCCGATCGAAGCAGACTCTGTCAACGGTCCAATTTATTGTCTAAAGTAATTTGTAAGTATAGTATGTCTCAGTCCTGAAAAAGAACTATATAATACCATTTAAATGCCTGTACTCCAATAAAATGGATTATTTTTAAAAAAACATGTCTATCTAAAGAGTATCAATGTATTACATATATATTTATTTATCCATTACATAATTCACAAACATATCATGGTCACATCATTGCATTATATCAAACATGCATTTCTATACATACGATATCACATATTATTATTTTAGAATATTAGTGAGTGCGCTCTATTTATATATAAATTGCATGTAATAATTCGGTTTGCTACAGATTTAATTCATAGCTAGTTTTGAAATATATGTCGGAGAATTGCCTCTCTTTCCTATTTGTAGACTCAGATGGCTATCATCAATTTCCTTGGGAGAAATAACTGTCATCTTTAATCGATTGTATGACATGTCTAAACCCTCGTTGATAATGTAGTCATCATTTATATAAAAAGTTTATCAAACATGCAAACCGAATCATCTGTTAATTTGATACTGGCACATAAATATATTGATACGAGGTATTTCAAAATGTTGCCGTGTAATTGTCTTGTGACTTTATGATAAAATAAAATAAATCAATAAATATAAATTTCATTTATAAATTATTTTCAGAAACGGAAAATAATTTATTTCTATTTTCTGAAAAAAAATTGTCTAATTAAATTTTAAAAAAAATTCCCCAAAACATTTAGTTTTAATTCTGAATATTCAGTTTAATATTAAAGTACTGAATCATTATTGTTATATTAATATTAATACAAATGTATCAACTTGTTTTTGATTATGCCATCCCGAAACAAATAATGTCACGTGTTAAAATATTATGTTTCCTAAAATTCTCCAATTTGTTGAAAAACCTCATTTCAAATGTTTTTAAATTCATCATGTGCACCAACTATTTGTCATTCTTCAATATATGTAATTATTAGCATTTACCTTATTCTTATAAATCCCAAAATCCAATTTTTTATATATCCTTCTCGGACAGAAAGAAACACCGACTGCTTTACTTAACATTCAAGTCTAAAAGAGCGAAATTTATTCTGTCGTCACGATCGTCATATTACGACGTCATTATTTTATGACACCAATTACCCACACTTCTAAGAAAGGACCAATTTAAAAACTTTAAACAAACGTTCAAAAAGCAACATTCTGTGGCAATATCATCTGTGTGTGTTTTTGATTGTGTGTTCGTGCGTGCGTGTGCTAGCGTGTGTGTGCATGTTCATTCGTGTGTGTTTTATTTATTATCTCTTTTATCAAAATTATAGTTTAATATTCTTTTTGGTAATTATACTTAGTATTAATTATTTAATATTATGCTTTATAGTATTTACATTTTTTGTTTAAGATATGACTATAAATATCGTTGTTATAATAAAATATGTTAGGTACACATGTATTACTACTCATATAATCTTTACATACGGTGTTCTATAAATGTTATAAATCTAATTTTTCGTCGTGGTGTAACATTTCATAACTAAATACTATGTCTGGATAATCTAAAATTACAATGTTTACATATAAATTATCTACGGTGCACTGTACATGCCATCAAACTAACTATGTTCTCTTAATCATTATGATTTAAATTGCTACATTATTATCATTACGAATGTGGAAGTGACCTTGACCCTCCAAGCAAAGGGCAGATAACTTAATAATTTTTAGGTTCAACTTTTGCGTTTATGTCACTTTTTCACAAAATGTACGCACTAGACTTTTCAAACTTTGCTTAAAGTTGTATCTTGGGTGGTACATTGCAACGTGACAAAGCAAATGTGGAAGTGACCTTGACCCTCCAAGCAAAGGGCAGATAACTTGATAATTTTTAGGTTCAACTTTTGCGTTTAGGTCACTTTTTCACAAACTGTATGCACTAGACCTTTCAAACTTTGCTTAAAGTTGTATCTTGAGTGGTACATCGCAACGTGACAAAGCAAATGTGGAAGTGACCTTGACCCTCCAAGCGAAGGGCAGATAACCTTATTATTTTTAACTTCAACTTTGGCGTTTAGGTCATTTTTTCACAAACTGTATGCACTAAGACCTTTCAAACTTTGCTTATAGTTGTAACCTGACAAAGCAAATGTGGATGTGACCTTCCCCATCAAAGCAAAGGGCAGATAACTTTAATTGTTACATTTACATCACTTTCTCATGAACTATAATTATGCACTAGATGTTTTAAACCTAATTTATAGCTTAATCTTTGGAAGAAAACATATTCTATTTTGACATAGTTGTGTTTTGCGTAGTGCATGATGTATGAATTTCATCTATGACCTTGACCTACTTTTTGGAGTGGATGATTTTTAGCTCTACTGGCCAAGGGCCTTCATTTTTTATCCGATCTTTACCAAACTTTAACAGTTTGTTAATATCAAAGCTATTTTGACATAGTTGTGTTTTGGGTAGTGCATGATGCATGGATTTTATCTATGACCTTGACCTACTTTTTGGAGCGAATGATTTTTAGCTCTACTGGCCAAGGGCCTTCATTTGTTATCCGATCTTTACCAAACTTTAACAGTTAGTTAATATCAATGAAAGCTGGCACAAGTTCGAAAACCAGCCAGATCGGTCCAGTAACAGCGGAGTTATGGCCCTTGATTTAGTTAAAAGTGCTATATATTGACTCGTTAATATGATAGGGCATTCATTTTTCATCTGATCTTTACCAGATGTTTTGCCTTTTTTTTTTTATAATTAGTATATTTTTTTGTTTACATTTTTTTTTTAGCTCTACTGATCAGAGATCAGCAGAGCTTATGCCGTGGTGCGGCGTCCGTCGTCTGTCCGTCCGTAAACCTTTTTTTTTGTAGCGACTACTCCTCTGCAACTACAGAATGTATTTTCATGAAACTTTACAGAAATATTGCCCATGAAGTCTAGCTGATCTTAGCAAAAATTCATGTTGATGTAAAATCCAAGATGGCCGCCAAATCTAAAATTAGATTATTAAGGAACAAGATTGTAGCGACTACTTCTTGAAAACTCTAAGTGATATTGATATGGGACTTTTTTTAAAATGATCAGCATGACATGACGTTGGTTCTTGTTGAAAATCGTTTTGATTCGACGTTAAACATGGCTGCCAGCGGCCATCGTTGTTTACATAGAGTTATTTAGTAAAAACTTGTAGCGACTACTCCTCTGTAACTTTTAGACGGATTTTCATGAAACTTACAGAAATGTTGTTCTTGATGTCTAATTAATCCTAGTAAAATTCCAGGTCCGCCGGAAATTCAAGATGGCCGCCATTGCTAAAAATAGATTTTCAAATTACAAGTTTGTATCGACTACTTCTCGAAAACTATAAAAGATATTGATATGGGACTTTTTCTAAAATAATCAGTATGACATGATGTTGATCCTTGTTAAAAAATATTTTGATTCGACGTTAAACATGGGCCCCAACGGCCATCTTTGTTTACATAGAGTTATATAATGAAAACTTGTAGCGACTACTCCTCTGAAACTTCTTGACGGATTTTTATGAAACTTCACAGGAATGCTGATCTAGCTATTAAAAACCTATCATTAGAGCTTCAAGGTCATTGACCTCTTGTTAACATTGTTTGAATTTTTTATTTATTTATTTTTTAGAATTTTTTTAAAAAACTTGATAAAATATATATATATATTTTTTTTTTTGATTCATTGATTGATTTTTCTTTTCTTGTATTTTTATTTTTTATTATTTTTTATTATTTTTTTTATATATACATTTTTTAGCTCTACTGGCCGAAGGCCAGCAGATCTTATGGGTTGCCGAGTTGTCCGTCGTCCGTCCGTCGTCCGTTGTTAACTTTTGACTCGTTAAGACGATAGGGCCTTCATTTTTCATCCAATCTTTATCAAACTTTAACAAATTGTTAATATCAATAAAAGCTCGGACGAGTTCGAAAACCAGCAAGATCGGCCAAGTAGCAGCGGAGTTATAGCCCTTGATTTCAAAAATGCTCATAAAGACGATAGGGCCTTCATTTTTCATCCTATCTTTACCAAACTTTACCACATTGTTAATATTAATGAAAGCTCGAAAAGTTCGAAAACCAGCCAGATCCAACCAGTAACATTATGGTCCTTGATTTATTTAAAATTGCTATATTGCTATATTTTGCCTCGTTAAGATGATAGGGCCTTCGTTTTTCATCCTATCTTTACCAAACTTTACCACATTGTTAATATCAATGAACACTGAAAGCTCGGAGAAGTTCGAAAACCAGCCATATCACACTAGTAACAGCGGAGTTATGACCCTTGATTTAGTTAAAAATGCTATATTTTGCGTCGTTGAGACGATAGGGGCTTCATTGTTCATCCGATCTTAACCAAACGTTATCAGATTGTTAATGTCATTGAAAGCTCGAACAAGTTCGAAAACCAGCTATATCGGACAAGTAACAGCGGAGTTATGGCCCTTGATTTAGTTAAAATGCTATATTTTGCCTCGTTAAGACGATAGGGGCTTTATTGTTCATCAGATCTTTACCAATCTTTATCAGATTGTTAATATCAATAAAAGATCTTACAAGTTCGAAAACCATTCATATCGGACCAGTAACAGCGGAGTTATGGCCCTTGATTTAGTTCAAAATGCTATATTTTGTCTCGTTAAGACTTTATTTTTTATCCGATCTTTACCAAACTTTATCAGATTGTTAATGTCAGTAAAAGCTTGGTCAAGTTCGAAAACCAGACAGATCGGACAAGTAACAGTGGAGTTATGGCCCTTGAATTTGTTAAAAATGCTATAATTTGCCTCGTCTTACGATAGGGCCTTCATTTTGCATCTGATCTTTGCCAAATTTTACCAGATGTTATGACTTTCTTTTTTATATTATAATATATTTTTTATTTTTTTTTATTTTTTATTTTATTTTTAATTTTTGTTTTATAATTATTTTTTTGAATTTTTTTTGAGTTTTTTTTAGCTCTGTGTTGGACGAGTCGGACCAGTAACAGAGGAGTTATGGCTCTTGATTTAGGTAAAAATGCTATATCTTGCCTCGTTCATACGGTAGGGCCTTCATTGTTCATCTGATCTTTACCAAACGTTACCAGATTCTTTAGTTATGGCCCTTGATTTAGTTGATAAGCTGTATTTTGCCCAAAACTTTCAAAAAGACGTAAATGGCAGTCTCTCGCTTCATTGATGTTATAAGAGCCATGTTAGCCAGTAGAGCGTCCACAGGCCCTATTGGGCCTCTTGTTTTTAAGTTTTGCCACACTTTTTACATATCTGCACTTTCTTTCAACTGATCATAAAATCTACTATTACTCTCAGATATTGTATTTTCCTGGATATTTTTGAAATGACGTTAAGATAATGTGTAGTTAGTGTAAGATGAGTGAGTATGGTCTCTCGGCCCTCCTTCGGAGATCCAAACTCGTCTTAAGTGTCTAATAATTAAATATATTATCAGATTTTTAAACTTAAATCCTGATTCAAAAGTGCCGTGCTACGAGGAATTATTTTACTTTTCTGAGTACGATGGACTTAAAACCTCAGAATTAAACACACAATCACACTAGGAAGACCGCAAGCACACATGCACGTTAATACACACACATTTTCCCCGCCCGATTCATAATGACATACATTGGCCCTACAGTGTGGACTTAGACCAACAGTTGTTTGCTATCTGGTTAAAATCTAGTTGATCTAAATTTTATTCCTCCTAATGCATGTGTCATTTATTGTCCCCATGCTGCAGCTGATCTGGATATCAATATCAGTTTCTTGCCAGTACAGCGCTTCAAAATCATTGAGTCCTTGTTTATTATAAAGTTGTGTCATCTCTGTAGCTATAGACCACTGTCAGACTCACCCGTGTTACAATGGAATTTGTCATAACAGTCCTCAGGCCTACACGTGTGTGTGTAACCCAGGATATCATGGACAAAACTCCGATCAAGTTATTATGCCCCCGAATAATTTTCGGGGGCATATAGTAATCGCACCGTCTGTCCGTCCGTCATTCCGAAGTTCGTGTCCGGACCTTAACTTCACAACCCCTGCAGGGATTTTTAAATAACTTGGCACAAGTGATCACCATAACAAGACGATGTGTCGCGCGCAAAACCTAGATCCGTACCTCAAAGGTCAAGGTTACACTTGAAGTGTATAGGTCAAAAACAGGTACGTAATTTCGTGTCCGGACCGTAACGTCACAACCCCTGCAGGGATTTTTAAATTACTTGGCACAAGTGATCACCATAACAAGACAAAGTGTCGCGCGCAAATTCCAGGTCCGTACCTCAAAGGTCAAGGTCACACTTGCAGATTTTATGTCAAAAACAGGTACGCAATTTCGATGTCCGGACCGTAACCTCACAACCCCTGCAGGGATTGATCACCATAACAAGACGATGTGTCGCGCGCAAAACCCAGGTCTTCAAGGTCAAGGTCACACTTGGAGGTCAAAAGTCAAATTGTATCCGGTCATTAACTCTGGCATTCATGGACGGATTTTCAAATAACTCAGCACAAGTGCTCACCACAACAAGACGATGTGTCGCGCACAAAATCCAGGTCTTTGGCCCCAACGTCAATGTCACATTTAGAGGTCAAATCGTGTCCGGTCAAGGTCATACTTAGAGGTCAAAGGACACTTCGGGGGTATTTATCACTTACAGTGAACTTTCTTGTTAAAAAGCAGTGTGTTTATTTTCACTTTAAACCTCTAAAATACAGCATGTAAAGTTTGAAAACGCTCATTACCATCACGTGATCCTGCCTTAATTCCATTAGGGGATGGGAAAGATTATATAAGCACGATTTTATAACAGAAATGTTGACACTAAAACATGTTGTACTGAAAAAGTGCGATAACCTGTTTAAAATTACCTATTTAATGTTTTAATTTCACAATATGCAAACTTTTTAAACCAAAATTAAGGTTTTATTTCATACCCCAGCAATCCCCGTTTTTGCTTTTTCGAGAAGGGGTTGGATTTGGTATGAAAGTTAATACTTGGACCGCGTAATGAAAATAGAAAGATTAATATGGAGTTCAGTAAAGTATAACATGCGTATTATTCTCAAAAAAAAATAGTTTATTGATATCTCTCTCTCTATATATATACTGAACCAAACAGCTAACGCACCAGTAGTCATTACTTTTAATGTATGAACTTATTTTATACCGATTGGTACCGTTGGAGACAGGTAATTTGAATGATATTTTCAAATTTACAGTCGTTATTGACAAGATATTTGTCTCGTTCAGAATGAAATTTGTTTTGATTTATTGGTGTTATTATTGAGATATTAAAGGTATTGTCTACTGGTGCGTTAGCTGTTTGGTTCAGTATATAGTGCTACACGTTCTGTCGAGTATATATGAGCAGCTCCGTTTCCGATGATTGTTTTCGGGCATGAATCGCTGATTAACACAGACGTTCAGCGAGGGAATTAACGTGCACAGGGTATTGTAGGATATGTTTGCAATCAAGTATGTTTACAATTCGGCCACCGCAACTCCATAATCAAACAGCATGGTCATACCCCATAAACAACATTCAGTTTTGTGGAATGAAATGGCCGTTGACGATCAGTCTAGCCAGTTAAGCGTGTCGAATCAGTAGCGTTATGACTTACTGGTCGTTTTGACGCTTTCGAATACAATCATTGTGCCTTGAAAGTAGACTTCCCCTTAAGCCGGTGTTAGGGATCGTGATGCATCTTATGTTACCTATCATGAACAGACTCATACCAGTAGCTGCTTTTCTCTCTTTATTATGCTCGTGGATAGAACAATGTAATCCCCTTTACGGCATGTATTAAATTAAAAAGGCCTAATGTTAGTGCCTATATAAGGCTGAGCATATCGCCCCGACTACGAATCAGTTATGTTATTTCATACTAGACCTTTGTGATTTTTAAGCCGAAATGTGTGGCTTGTGTAGAATACAGCTTACGCCGGTACTAGCGGTGTCAAGGGTGTTCCTTATATGTAGGTATTAAAAACTCAAAAAGGGGATCTCTTGGAACACAAACAAGAGGGAAAAGGAGCAGACCCGATTTTATTGAGTTTGATCATGAGAGGTAATATAAGGTACAAAACCTCTCACGCCCGCTACCACCTGCTTAAGAGGTATTCTACTTTAAAGCCACAAATAATCGGCTTGATAATCCCAAAGGATCAATAAGTAATATTCTACTGATTTGTAGTCGGGACGACATTTTACAGCCGCCACACAGCACTAAACAAACGCTACTGTGTGAATGTCAATAAATACTGAAAAGGGGATCCCTTGCAAGCAACAAACACATACAAGACAAAAAAAGTCGAACAGGAAATGGAGCATTCACAGATCACTGTCAACCTAAAACACGCATTCAAACAATCAAAATGTACACGAATATTTACAAACATTGAATAAACAAGGATAAATAGAAACAAAGTACTTGACGCCACATACAGACTCAGCTGCGTTCAAGTATCCCACATAAATGCAGAACGAACGCAGAACGAACGCTGAACGAACGGAAAATGAACGCAGAACGAACACAGAATGAACGTTGTACGATCTATGTTTTAAAAATGCATTTGCATATGCATATGCATTTTTCGTTCGTTTCGTTCATTGCGTTCGTGTTAAACGTTTATCGTTTTAAAAAATTAACGATGAATGCATTTTTTAAAGCGCTAAAGCTGAAAACGAACGAAACGAACAAAACGAACGCAAATGCATTTCGCTATTTCGCATAACTTATAGTATAATTGTCTTTTTGATTTGATATTTAAAATCTCCATTTAAACAAAGAGCGTTTTTCAGTATTTTAATATAAAGAATTACACTGTGTAAGTGGTGTTTAAGAGAAGCTGAAGCCCGATTACATAAACTTTTACTTTAATTTTTACTGATTCAAAATGGGAAATATTTATTGTGTAGCACAAACTTTAAATTATTTCAATATAAGACTCAACTAATGTTGTTAAAAAAAACAGCCGGTATATCGTTATATAGTGTTATGTATGTTACATTTTTGATGAAACTAACATAAACCCGGAAAACAGAATAGTCATCATGTGCAACACCAAATAAGGTCAATTACATGTAAAAGACCCATTCTTGAAATGATAACATAAACATAAGTCGCCGACTCGTGATAAAAATCACATGGCTAAATATCATGCCTATTTTTTCTTGAGAGATGTTGCGATCGGTAAACGCTGAACGAACGAACGCAAATGCATTACCTCCGTTTGTGCATTTAAACGCACACATTCTGTTCCGTGCATTTTAATAAATGGCATAGTTTCGTTTATAAACGCTGAATGCATCCAAGAATGCAAATGATTTGTATTTTGCAATTAAAAAACGATATGCAAATGGAATGCAAACGGATCGCAAACGAAACGCAAGCGGAATGCATTTTTGGGGTACTTGACCGCAACTGGGTCAGTACATAACGAAGTTGACAATAGGGGTACCATCTTGAAAATGTCATTGGCAAAAAAGACCGATGGTGGTAAAAAACAGGTTCTATTTTTTGTCATATTAGCACACATATTAAACAGGACATTGCAAATAAAGAATTTCCAACTTACAAACTAGGCAGCACTAACAAGGACATAGATAACACAAAACATATCATCATTCTGCTCAACCCGGGGCAAGGGGCGTGAACGGTGGCAAGAATTATGACAGTACAATTAGCATGATCACCGCCATATGCATGCCAACTTCGGGATGGTTAAAATTCTTCTGTACTACTGACTTTATGAATATTGAGTTCTACTCAACCGGGGGATAGGGGACTTGAACGGTAGCAAGCATATTTCATTACCGTTCATGAACAGTCTCAATCAAACCGAGACTGCAATATTTCGTATTTATGTGTTCGGCCGTTTCCATAGGTCCACTCTCATACTCTTTTATGTACTTGAATATGACATTCAACGTCTAAAAAGCCACAAAACAAGTTATTAATTACTTGGCAGTAGTAAGGTAACATAAAATGTAAACGTTAAGGGCACGATAAGTCGCCTCCAGTCTCTTTAACCAGATCAACTGTATCGTTACATTATTTGTTTGTAATCAAACGAAAGATAGTTTCGTCAACCACCAAATATGCATTGCGTGTCAAGATGCCAGCGTCGTAACATCTTTTTTCAATATTTGAACAATTATGATAGAGTATAAACGTGGATCAAGGATCTTACGAAGTTTGTCAAGGATGTATCTATAGAATAGCTCTTGCTTGTCACAGAAAACGTCTTTATATTTTAAATGTTGATCAGAGTTAAGATAATGAAATACTCTAAAAGGTTTCGAAGATTATGCTAACGGTATGTGTTATGGAGTAGCGATTTAACATGTATACATGGTACGAATGTTAATGTCCAAAACTGGGCTATAGAAAAAAGAGTAAATTCATAAACATATACACAATAAGATGTTGGTCGTGGAGTTTTCCCGTCTGAGTAGGGAAATATGTCAACATTGTTGTCAAAAAGGGAATCATCTCTCTTATCATAAACGCTTTTTGATGTATATATTTTCAATCGGAAGTTACAATTTCAAAACATAAGCGACAGTATCAAAAGAAATAACTGTACTATAGATGTTTCAAAAATGAATAATAATAAGGCAAGCTCATTTAAAATAGAATAGGTTGATCAGGTTATAACGGATAAATTTGCTTAGTGTGACGATATCATATAGATACATCTCAATAAGAAGACGCACTTGCTTTTGTACATTGCAGTGGTGTAGAGGTAAGACGCAAGGCTACTAAACCAGCGATGCGAGTTCGAACCTCAAGTTTTACATAATTTTTATTTTATAACTTTTGCTCCATTCAAGATGTTAGTTTTTGTTTTAATTTAATATTATTAATTTTCACTTCACTTTTTTTATTTATTTTTTTCCTTTCATATATGCTTTATATTTTTACTTTTCTCTATAGTTGTCAAACAATAACAATTATAGTGATTACTAATATTCGCCGTCGCTGACAGTATCTGTCTGTTCATATCACTTGTTGCGATGATGATCGTCTACATCTCTTTCAACAGCGATGTTGGTTGGCCAGTAGCGCTTTTCCGTCTCAATGGCATGGTTCAGCAAGGGAGCCAGCTGTTATTTTCTGGGTATCTTTCCATTTATATGGTTTCTTTTCTTAAAATGTATCTTAAATATACAGACACGAGGATCCCCGTGCAAATATGGATTGTTACAAGGAAATACATGTTATGCTGTCAAGTTAGTGTCATATCTATTTCTTTTCACAACAAATAACAATGTCTTTAAAAACATTTGAAATCATTTAAACCGTAGTTATTTCTTTTCTTTTTTTTTTAATAAAATTGAAAAAAAAATGTAAACTCATAAAATTATGTGTCTTATTATTCCCTTGCGACCGCAAGCGGTAGGGGATATAGTAACCGCAAGCGGTAGGGGATATAGTAACCGCAAGCGGTAGGGGATATAGTAATGCACTCCGTCAGTCGGTCCGTCCGCACATACGTCCGTCCATCTGTCCGTTCGTCCGCCCCATTTCGTGCCCGCTCAATAAATACTGGGACTGCAATCAAATTTCACACAAATGTTAGAAGGCAATGGGAGAATGTGATGAGCGCAACAACAATAAATCTGCCTTCATTTAAATTAGAGTTATTGCCCTTTATAATTTGATACTTATAATTCGTGTCCGCTCCATAACTCGAAAACTACTAATTTGGCTAAAATGACATTTCACACAAAGATAGAGAGCTATGAGAGGACATGCAGAGCACAAAAAAACATAACTCTGCTTTCATTTAAATTAGCGTTATTGCCCTTTGTAATTTTATACTTGTAATTCGTGTCCCCTCCATAACTTGAAAACTACTTGTGGGACTGCAATGACATTTCAGACAATGGTAGAGGACAATGAGAAGACGTGAAAAGCATAATAACTATAACTCTGTCTTCATTTGAATTAGAGTTATTGGCCTTTGTAATTTTATACTTATAAATCGTGTCCACCCTATAACTCAAAAACTACTAATATGACTGCAATAAAATTTCAAACAATGATAGAGGGCAATGAGAAAAGTGCAGAGCGCAATAACCATAACTGTCTTTATTGCTCTTTGTATGTTTATACTTATAATTTGTGTTTGCTCCATGACATGGAAACTACTAATGGGACTTCAATCACATTTTCTCTGATCTGGGTTTACAAGGGACGCAAAGGCTTTTATAATCGTGCTTAGCAGGCTAAGGGTTAAAGAAGTGGTAACTGGACAATATGAATTAGCAATTTTAATTTCTTGAGAAATTGAAACTCGAGCAGAACTACATTTTGTCTAAAACTCAAGGAGTTCTCAAATTTATCATAAAATGAATATGTATACAGTCTCTGTGAAACAGTAAGAAACGAAAACAGATATGTGAAGTTTTTGGAAATAAACTTCATCACAGAAAATGTACTGGTATTAAAATCCATTTAGCCATATTCAGGGTTCAAATTTAGCACTTTCATCAACTGGCATTTTTTTGCCAGTTGATAAAAACTGAACTGGCAAATTGTAGCTATAAACTACTCTAGCAAACAGTTAACAATAACCATTTCTGTTGTCAATTTGACTAGGCAGTGATTGCCTATAAACTATCTTATGCCTAAATAGTTTTACTTTCCATCAATCTTTTAAACTAGATGGCTGTTATAAAGCACTTACACAATATTGCCAGTGCTTCAAAAGTTAACTGGCATTTTGAGAAATTGGCTGGCAAAATTCCAGTAGAACATCCTAAATTTGAGCCCTGTATATAATGATATATCAGAATCGTAAAGGGTTGACTTATTTTAAATTCTAATACACCTGCACTATATAGCCTAGTTTAAAATATCTCGTTATATTCAACGATATATCACTGTAACGTTTGCAACGTTAGGAGAACAAGCAAGGCAATGCGAAAGATATCACTGTAACGTTTGCAATGTTAGGAGAGTAAGCACAGCAATGCGAAAGATTTCAGATGTGTGCATTATTTTCACATTTTAGGGGTATTAGAATAGAAATAGAAATAGAACATCGTTTACGGTGAATTATCTTGTAATATATCACGATTTGTAGTTCAATTTTAAACAATAATTTATTGTTTACAGTTGAACTCCAAACCGTGATATATATTGCACGATAATTCACCTTAAATGATGTTCTATTTCTTAAATATTATAGAAAGCACTTATTACAAGCGACTGCAGCTTCATGCAAATTGTGGTAACCTAACTCGATGGAGGTTGCAGATTATTTGCTGATCATGTACAAGTTGTTGATTTATCTTCAGCGGACACATGTTTCTATGGTAACAAGTACTACCACCAGGATGAACAATGGCAGGACGGATGTCAATATAAGTGTACATGCAAGGACGGCAAGACGGGATTCTACGAGTGTAGCACTCTGTAAGTCGTTGGTCATTGTCCTCTTGTAGGGGCCACTAGTCTGGGTCTACACTACTTGTCCACTTAAAGGGGTTGCTGGTCTAGTCTACTCAACTTGTCCTCTTGTAGGGGGCACTAGTCTGGGTCTAATCAGCTCGTCCACATGTTATGATTGCTGGTCTAGTCTACTCATTGCTGGTCTACTCAACTTTACTGCTTGTTGAGGATCTAGTCTATTTAACTTGTCCCCATGCAGTGGTTGCTCATCTAGTCTTCTCAACTGGTCCACTTGAAGGGGTCGCTAGTCTAGGTAGCTGGTCTCATCTTATCAACTTGTCAACTTGAAGGGGCAGCAGGTCTAGTTTTCTCAACTTGTATGCTTGAAGGGGTACCTTGTCTAGTCTTCTAAACGTGTTCTTGTAGGGGTCACTGGTCTAGTCTTCTCAACTTGTCCACTTGAAGTGGTCGCTGGTCTAGTCTTCTCAACTTGTCCACTTGAATGGGTTGCTGGTCTAGGTAGCTGGTCTAGTCTCCTCAGCTCATCCGCTTGAAGGGGTCGCTGTTCTAGTCTTCTCATCTTGTCCGTTTGGAGGGGTTGCTGGTCTGGTCTTCTCAGCTTGTTCGCTTGAAGGGGCGCTGGCCTAGTCTTCTCAACTTGTCCACTTGAAGGAGTCGCTGGTCTAGTATTCTTAGTTTAAAACAGCAGAACCAAAACTTTACATCAGACTGCTGCAGGACTATATTTATGAAAGTTACGGGTCTGAATATCGTATTTTCCTCAAACATATTGAGTAAAAAAGAAGTTTAATGGAAAATTTCACTTTGTAAATCTCTCGATTTTTAGAAAAATAAAAATAAATTAGTGTAATCCCATTTTGCTATTTACTATAACTCTTTTGATTGTATTCTCACCAGAACCATTAAATATTTGAGAGGAGTTAGAAGGAAAAAAAGTTAGGTTCCCACGTGATATTTTGGATGCTTCTCTGGTTCATATAGGAAGTTTAATTCCTATCTGTTTATCATTCTGTTTGAAAGGGAGTAGAGTTCATTTTATAAGCATTAATATAAATGTATCTTGTCTAATTTCAGATGTCTACAATGGAACCTTCCAAGTGTTTGTCACATGGACCCAGCTCCGGCAGGCAAGTGCTGCGTCGTGCCGAACTGTCCCTCATACGTCAACATTCAGTATCCAGCTGGCTATATACAGTTGTAAAACTGACACCAGAAATAAACATTTGTTACATATATTCTACTGTTTGTTTATGTTGAAAATATCTCAAAATTATTACAAGTAAATAAAAAAAAATTACCAATAATAATTGTTGACTTCTTTCATCAGTAATAAATTTAATTTAGGACCATCTAAATCTCTAATCGTTTTCTCTGTGCTTCATTCACGTATACATGGTTTTGCGTTATAACTGAAATTCTTAATACTTAACAAATTTTGTTCAGCTGAAGGGTACAAAGTGAACCCTTTCCTCTTCCATGAAAAGTTAGATTTATCTGGTACTTTATGAGATTAGCCGTCCCAAAATATACACGGTCGCTTTCTTTCATTTCCAATACTTTGGGACATTTCCAATACCTTGGGAGGGCTAATCTCAGAAAATACTGGATTAATCCTGGGATGAAAATTGAAATATGTACACTTTGTAGGTGTAAAGCAAAATTCGCTAAATGTTATAAAGGAAGTTATAAAGCAAAACCAAACCTGAATTGGGTGCTTTCATGATAGTAACCTGATCAAAAAGTCACATGATTTTGCCACAGTGGTATAAAACACAAAAAGGACAGCTACTGCAATTTCTCATTGACACTTGGCTAGAAGCCATAAATAACATAGATACCTACATCATTGGCAAACTAACCATAGGTATAAAGGAGGGTTAATGACCGTTTGTTGATAGCCACATACATATGAGTGACTGTATTATTAATTTTAATAAACCAGTTGGATAAAATGATGGGATACGAGGCTCTGTCGAGTATCTTACAATGACAATAATCCACAGTCACGAATGTAGGATTCTGTTTTGTCACATAACAGTCACCTAGGATGTCATAGTTTCACTTTAGTGTTGTCAGTTTACCTTGTATATGGTCTTGATTTGTAAGAGAAATCATGACGTAATTTTATTGTTTTAAATTACATGACGTCAGCTATTTTACGCGTTTGTAACGCATTCGTGCTACAAATAATGGGACACATTAAACCCAAACTAACCTGCATTGTATTAAGTAAGATTTCAAATAATGATAAATATTTAAGGTGTCTGAAGGTATCGTATGTTGTACCATGCAAACAACTGGGACTAGATGTTTTACTGTTCACAAACACAGTGATTCAGTCCTCATGTGCATCTGTAATATCTGTAATATCTGTAATACACTTGTGTATTACGATAAATAAGTCATGGCTTTATTGGAAGCTATTTTATGTGATAAACCTGTGAAACTAACGGAAAATGAAAAACAACGGAAAATGAGACAGCAATTCGTAGGTTCTGCATGCCAGTTTGAAATCGATAAAGCAGAGCGAACTCAATATTGTTGGTATGACCTGGGATGAAAATCCCTAGTTACATAACGCATCAATTTTGAAACATCTTTTAATAGGTAAAACGTCTTGCTTTGATACAATTTAGGAGGTTAGTCTAGTAATCATTTTATTAGAATGGTACCGTATGTGATGCAAAATTTAACTATCAGGCATTCAAAACATACTTATGGGATGACGAGTTTTCCCTCATCCGTCCGTCTGTCGTCCTTCAGTCATCCGTTAACTTTTGCCTTGTGAATACTCTAGGGCCTTCATTATTAATCGGACCTTTACGAAACTTTGCCAGTGTCTTTTTATCAATGAAAGCCCAGACAAGTTCGCAAACCAGCCAGATCGGATTAATTTCACCCGAGTTATGGCCCTTGTTTTGCTGAAAAATGCCATATTAAGCCGAGTGAACACTAGCACCTTTATTTATTATTTGATCTTTACCAAACTTGCATAGATTTTTTAATAGCAATGAAAGCTCGGAAGAGTTCGAAAACCAGCCAAATCGGATCAGTAACACCGGATTTATGGCCCTTGTTTTGTTCTGAAAAAGGCCATTTTCTGCTTTGTGAACACTCTAGCACCTTCATTTATTATTTGATCCTTACCAAACTTACAAAGATTGTTAATACCAAATAAAGCTTGGACAAGTTCGAAAACCAGCTAAATTGGGTCTATAGCGCCAGAGTTATGGCCCTTGATTTTACTGAAAAATGCCATTTTCTGCCTTGTGAACACTCTAGCACCTTCATTTATTATTATATCTTTATCAAACTCGCAAAGATTGTTAATACCAATGAAAGCTAGGATAAATTCTAAATCCAGCCAAATCGGATCAGTAACAGCAGAGTTATGGCACTTGTTTTTTTTTCTGAAAAATGCCATTTTCTGCCTTGTGAACACTCTAGCACCTTCGTTTATTATTTGATCATTACGAAACTTGCACAGATTGTTAATATCAATAAAAGCTCGGACGAGTTCGAAAACCAGCCAAATGGGATTAGTAACACCAGAGTTATAGCCCTTGTTTTTCTGGAAAAAAAGAATCTGCCTTGTGAACACTCTAGCACCTTCATTTATTATTTGATCTTTACCAAACATACACAGATTGTTAATGCAGATTATCAATGCAAGCTCAGACAAGTTTGAAAACCAGCCAAATGGTATTTGTCATGACGGAGCCGAATTTCAACGAATTTTGGCAGGGATGATGAGTATCAAGCCTAGTTGTGCCTATCGTCGCTGTGTTCTGGGTTGAATGAGTTATGGCCTAATATACACAAATTTAAGGACTGTTGGTCCTTATTAAAAAAAAGAAAGATTAAAAATTATGCAATATGGTCAAGGTAAAATGTTTAACCAAATGCAAGCATGAGCAATATCAACCATATAGTACATGACAGTAATTCAACACTACTGATGTGAACATGATATCAGAAAGAATTACTTATATGGCAGGAATTGTGGCCTTTATATCAGAAAAGTTTGATACAATTTTACTCGAAGTTACTTTGTTTTTATGCGAAATAAATTAGTCCATAGAAAAATCCAAGGAGAACAGACTACAAATTTATAAAAAATAAGCAGTTTTATCACATCATCTAAATTTTGAAGTGTTTTTTAATAATAATGTGTAATTCGCCGAGTTTGATTACGGTGGATACCTTGCTGAAATTAAAGGAATTTTTATATATATTTTATCGTATTGCTGTAATTTTACTGATTTCTTTTTTTAAATAAACATTTAACATCTATTATCACATTTCTCTACATATTTTGACTTCATATAACGTGACTTTGCACAGGAATAGTATTTGAAATTTTACAGGAATGGCAATAACGGAATCAGTAAATGATGAATTAAGAAACAAATAAGACCTCCACTTCAGGTAAAATATAAAATATTATTCCTATGAAAAATCATTTTATATGGAGTTACTTATTTTACAGAAAATTAATGTGTTGTTAAAATGTTTATAAAATAAATTCCAAAAATGTTCAGTAAAATCAGGGCTTTATATCATCCCAGGTAAAATTATCAAAGAACGACAAAATGTAAAAAAAAAGAAGAAAAAAAGGATTTCCTATTATTATATATATTATCACATAACATGTGTTGTGGGAGTGTAATAACACCATTCAATATTTTCGATATTCCACTAGTGGTATAACTTAACGTTAATGACATCATGAACATAACGTTTATGTACATTTTCTGACGTAATGTGACGTTATAAGTTATGTAATAAATAGAATCTAACATTCGTTCTCATTCATTATTGAATTTATTAAACGAGTTGGCAAAATGATATAATGATTAAACTCGTTAGCAAAAATGAAATAATGCTCGGCAAGAGCCTCGCATTATATAATTTTGCCACTCGCATTATATCGTTTTGCCAACTCGTTTAATAAATTCAATAATGAATGAGTAGTCATGTAAGATCCTCTATTTATATTATATGGAGAAAAAAAATGAAGAGAAAATTAAAAATTGATATAAAATAATAAAAAGAGAGTTTTTTTTCATAAATTATCTCAAAAAGTCCCTGCCTAAAATAATAAAACAAAAACGTCCAAAACATTGTATTTCTTGTCAACAATCAGCTTGAAATAATAGTATTTCTATTCCAAATTCGCATCTCGTATTAGGACTATGTCGCAAGCACACAAGCATAGTCGCAATTTAGCACACATCGAACAAATAGTCAATATCTAAATTAGTCATAGCATGTACTACAGATCAAATAACAAACAGATCTGAACCGGTGAAAAAGCCAAAATATCACGAGGCACATCGTGGCACCTTAACTTTTCCTTCCAACTCCTCTCTCAAAATTCATTAATTTTGATGAGAATACAGCAAAAAAAAGCATAATGAACAGCAAAATGGGATTTTACTATTGATCACTATTCTATTTTTATTTTAAAAATAAAAAATTGTATAAAAAGATGTTTAAAGTTAGAAATATCATCAGTTTTGGCTTTTCCCTTAAAAACCAAGCAAACTACGTAGTGAAACTTTACTTCAGACTAATTTTGCTTAAGGAAAATATCATCATACATTTGTGGTAGGGTTTGACATACATGCGACCTGAATGCATAATACTCTTTATTATGTGTTAATAAATAATATGTTTAAAATCGGGCATTATTTTGTGAAAATTTCACCTGAAATTTAGATACATTTCACAGATTTAGATACATTTCACAGATTCCTATCTATTTGTTATTAGGTCTGTGCATGTACATATTCAGTTGGTAGTGATGATATGTGTGAACAGAGATCAAAGAAGATTAGTACAGGATTACATAATATAATAAACAACAACAGCTGTATTTCAGTATCAAGCATTTTGACCCATATAGTGCGGACATGCAAACAGAAATTACAAGGAATGACATTTCATCATTGCAAGTCCCTGCGTTCACTTCTTTCCTCTGACTGGCTTCCTCTTTTTCATTTTTTAAACCAATTCACACAGGCCTTAGTTGTGCTCGGTGTGCACAAGGGACCGTTCGCAGAACACGTGCATTCTTCACATTTGCCACACCCACCGGTACATTCGTCAGATACGGAACCTGAAGGTAGATAACCCACAAAATGTCAGCATGTTTCAGTTGTTCTAACACTGTCTTGTTTGTACAAAATGTAATGCAGCATGGTCGCTGATATTTCTTTTGTATTTGCACAGTTTTAAATAATTTAATTGAAAAAAACACCTGTCAGAATGGCCGGTGTACTCTAACTACCAGATATCGGAAGTTAGAGTATGGCAGACAGGTGAAATGAATAGGCTACAAAACAAATAGAGCATGGTCTCATCTTGTTGGTTGATATATATTAACCTCAAACTTAGTATGGTGTTAAAACTGGTATAAGGGGGGCATGTATAGTGTTGTATTAACCCATCATTTCCCACAATTCAATACACCTGAGTTAACCGTGTCTTCATCTTGCCAACCTTTAAGATTGTACCTGCTCGTTGACTTTGAAAATTTATAAAGCTTTTCTTTCACCTTATGCACAGACCTAATAACAAATAGATAGGAAACTGTGAACTTTAAAGTTTTATGCATACCTGTTTCTTTTATGTCCAAGTCAATCATAATGTATTTCATTATGGTATTCGCCTTAATTAAACTTTATTACAAAACTGGAGTTCGGCGGAAACTTTCTCTATGTACATTTCTTTATTTTTTAGGGAAAATCCGAAAATGATATTTATAACTTTAAAGAGCTATTTATAAAATGTATTGTTTTGAAAATAAAGATAAATTACTACAACCCCATATCACTATTCATTATGTAGATATTGAATGTATTCTCATCAAAAGCAATGCGTATTTGAAAGAGGAGTTAGAAGGAAAATATTAGGTGCCATGTGATATTTTGGTTACATTTACACTGGTAAAGTTTCCTATCTGTTTATTATTATGTCTGTGCTTTATGTTAAGTTTCCTATCTGTTTATTATTAGGTCTGTTGCTTTATGTTAAGTTTCCTATCTGTTCATTATTATGTATGTACTTTATATTGTTAAGTTTCATATCTGTTTATTATTATGTCAGTGCTTTATGTTACGTTTCCTATCTGTTTATTTTAAAGTCTGTTCTTTATATTGTTAAGTTTCCTGTCTGTTTATTATTATGTCTGTGCTTTATGTTAAGTTTCATATCTGTTTATTATTATGTCTGTGTGTTATGTTAAGTTTCGTATCTGTTCATTTTATTATGTCTGTGCGTTATGTGCGTATTATTATGTCTGTGCTTTAGGTTAAGTTTCCTATCTGTTCATTATTATGTATGTACTTTATATTGTTAAGTTTCATATCTGTTTATTATTATGTCAGTGCTTTATGTTACGTTTCCTATCTGTTTATTATTATGTCTGTTCTTTATATTGTTAAATTTCCTATCTGTTTATTATGTTTGTGCTTTATGTTAAGTTTCCTATCTGTTTATTATTATGGCTGTGAGTTATGTTATTTTTTCTGTGTATTATATGTTTGTGCTTGATGAAGTTTTCTATCTGTGTATTATTACGAGTATATCTGTGCTTTATGTTAAGTTTCCTATCTGTGTTTTATTATGGCTGCACATGTGCGTTATGTTAATTTTTCTATCCGTGTATTATTATGTCTGTGCTTTATGTTAAGTTTCCTATCTGTTTATTATTATGTCTGTGCATTATGTTAAGTTTCCTATCATTTCATTATTATGTCTGTGCGTTATGTTAAGTTTCCTGTCTGTTTATTATTATGTCTGTGCTTTATGTTAAGTTTCATATCTGTTTATTATTATGTCTGTGCGTTATGTTAAGTTTCCTATCTGTTCATTTTATTATGTCTGTGCGTTATGTGTGTATTATTTGTCTGTGCTTTATGTTAAGTTTTCAATCTGTTTATTATTATGTCTGTGCATTATGCGTGTATTATTATTTCTGTGCGTTATGTTAAGTTTCCTATCTGTTTATTATTATGTCTGTCTTTTATGTTAAGTTTCCTATCTGTTCATTATTATGTCTGTGCGTTATGTGTGTATTATTATTATGTCTGTGCTTTAGGTTAAGTTTCCTAACTGTTCATTATTATGTCTGTGCGTTATGTTAAGTTTCCTATCTGATGTCTGTGCGTTAAGTGTGTATTATTATTATGTCTGTGCTTTAGGTTAAGTTTCCTAACTGTTCATTATTATGTCTGTGCGTTATGTTAAGTTTCCTATTTGTTTATTATTTTGTCTGTGAGTTATGTGTGTATTATTATGTCTGTGCTTTAGGTTAAGTTTTCTATCTGTTTATTATTATGTCTGTGCGCTATGTTAAGTTTTCTATCTGTTTATAATTTTGTCTGTGCGTTATGTGTGTATTATTATGTCTGTGCTTTAGGTTAAGTTTTCTATCTGTTCATTATTATGTCTGTGCGTTATGTGCGTATTATTATGTCTGTGCTTTAGGTTAAGTTTCCTATCTGTTTATTATTATTATATCTGTGCTTTATGTTAAGTTTCCTATCTGTTCATTAATATGACGGTGCTTTAGGTTAAGTTTCCTATCTGTTTATTATTATGTCTGTGCGTTATGTGTGTATTATTACTGTCTGTGTTTTATGTTAAGTTTCCTATCTGTTTATTATTATGTCTGGGTTTATGTGAAGTTTCTTATCTGTTCATTATTATGTCTGTGCTTTAAGTTAAGTTTCCTATCTGTTCATTATTATGTCTGTGCTTTATGTTAAGTTTCCTATCTGTTTATTATTATATCTGTGCTTTAGGTTAAGTTTCCTATCTTTATTATTATATCTGTGCTTTATGTTAAGTTTCCTATCTGTTTATTATTATGTCTGTGCGTTATGTTAAGTTTCCTATCTGTTTATTATTATGTCTATGCGTTATGTTAAGTTTCCTATCTGTTTATTATTATGTCTGTTCTTTATGACAAGTTTCCTATCAGTTCATTATGATGTCTGTGCTTTATGATAAGTTTCCTATCTGTTCATTATTATGTCTGTGCTTTATGTTAAGTTTCCTATCTGTTTATTATTATGTCTGTTCTTTATGATAAGTTTCCTATCAGTTCATTATGATGTCTGTGCTTTATGATAAGTTTCCTATCTGTTCATTATTATGTCTGTGCTTTAGGTTAAGTTTCCTATCTGTTTATTATTATTATATATGTGCTTTATGTTAAGTTTCCTATCTGTTCATTAATATGTCGGTGCTTTTGGTTAAGTTTCCTATCTGTTTATTATTATGTCTGTGCGTTATGTTACTATAAACGTGCATAAGCTTATTGTGCAGATCTTCTTTTAAACATTTAGAAAAAACAACCTCTTCTGCGACAAGCACTTCTATGGTGACGTGATTTACAAGATACTTGGTCGTGATCACTTTCATACAAACGTTTTTAAACTTGCTAAACGTGTATCGAAAGAGGTTATGACCATATCCCACACTGCATGTTTAGTATATGCTTTCCTCTTTGATTGTGCGATGACCGGGCAGATCCTGGACCCTATAATGACGTCTACCTAAATCCTGAGGGGACGGTGGAAGTTCGTTGCTTTATTGTCTGCAATTATATACTACACACAATTTAGCTTAAATGACTTTTTTCTGTTCTTAGATAAAAAGTTACCTTCAGTTACACAGCAGCCATTTTTATCCGTGCCACAGTGACATTGTGAACTGATACAGAATACAAACCCGTTCTCCGTACACTGACATAACTTGCATACGTCTGTATATTCACCTGCAATGTTGTAACACGAATAATGGGTTATACATATATTGCATTTACTTTTCTTCTTTTTAGCAAATAGTTAAGAACTGAAACAACATTTAAAAAATTCAAGTCTATATTGAACCTGATTGAACGTATGAAACACATTAGCTGCGAGAATCTAAGGGAAGCATTAGATACATACCGAGCACCGTAAAGAGTTTTAAATGTCAATCAGATAGTGTTTGAATACATAACTTAACCCTAACCTCAGCCTAACCCTAACCCTCACCCTACTTTCGCAATATCTCTTTACTACGGTATACGATAAACCTCTTTGGAATCTAATGTTTCCGGAGAAGCTAGCTCTTAAGGTGTACATACTACCATACGAGCCATGATTCTCACGTCTAACACGTAACCAATGAATGCACAAATAACTATATTTACCTCATAATATTGACACAGGGTCGAATCATAAGCGGACTGGTATATCGAACCAGGGCTTTATTTTAATTATCAGCCCAGATCGAACCTTAGATCATATTTGTTTTATTCCTAATTCTTACCTGTTTTTCAGTGATTGGTCAGCTCATGCACATATGTCCATGGTCATCTCTGATCCGTAACGCCAATATGACATGTTTAACGGAGTGCATTAGGATTGGCATTTGTTTCATTTACGCATTAAATTGATAAAGACAACGATCATATAAAATAAAAGACACGAACAAAATATGTTTTAACTATGGTGATGCGCCACAATAGCTATTTTCACGTCATTTATCGTGAAAACTCGGCCAATCCCGTCATTCTTGGGGATCCCACTGCAAAGCAGTGTACGAGATGTTGCGAATGGTGCGTCGTTTGTAGATATCACACATACTGACGTCATTTCGAATTTTTCAAATTCATCACTGATATTCGGCAGGTGCCCTCCTGCTTTTTCAGGACTACATCCGCGGTGCGGTAATTCGGTGTGCATATAATCCTAATACATTTAGGGATTAACGAACCTTATGGAACCCTTTTGAAAATACATAGAATATAAAACACATATTTGTGGAAAGTTTGATGCTTTTGTCCGGCGTGTCTAGATTGGGTCCTATAACCTGGGTTTTGGTCCAAAGCTATATACCGGACTTTTTGAAACTTGAAGATGGAGAGGTATACCTCCACATCAAAGGCAATGTAACCAATGTAATGACATAGGAGATGAGTTTCACTATATTTTAGTATGCCATCAATTCAATGACCAAAGACAAAAGTTCATTAAACCATTCCATTACAACCGCCCAAATATCTTAAAATTTACAACATTATTATCGGCAAGTTATTCTGAAATGAGAAAACTAAGTTTATTCGTGGACAAAATTATGAAAATCTTAAAAGTTCAATAGCAAAATACATAATAAAACATACCATTGAAAGTATGTGCAGTTTTTTCTTAACCACTAAAATTTAAACACTTTTGTGTTTATTGTTATTTTGTTTTAAGCCACGCAATTTAAACAAGTAAATTACTTTTCGTTTCGGTAGTACGGCGTTCCATTGGTCGACAGATGACAATATTAACGAAATCACAAATCAAATCATGCTCTAGAAATTTCGTTTCGGGCTGCAGAATCCATTCCAAGCTTTTGTTTCCGTTAAACTGTAAATATAAATGATTTTTATTGTTGTTGCTTATTATTTTTTCTTCTCTGTTTGTTTTTTCTTGTGCGTATGGGTGTGCGTGCTTGCTGCCGAGTGCGGGCTTGTGTGTGCTTGTGCGTGTCTGTGTATGTTTATCCTGGTTGGAGCAATGTAATGCCTCTGGAAGAGATTGGCAAGATTAGCATTGCGGCTTAGTAACCCAGGGATCGCGCGTTCAATCCCAGCCAGGACCGAATTTGGGTTAATTATCGAAATAATTCAGAAGTATTTCCTACCTTTCTAGTCCTTCGGACGAGACTTT
Source organism: Cyrtodaria siliqua (assembly GCA_037043455.1). Taxonomy (NCBI): domain Eukaryota; kingdom Metazoa; phylum Mollusca; class Bivalvia; order Adapedonta; family Hiatellidae; genus Cyrtodaria; species Cyrtodaria siliqua. The sequence continues at coordinate 110,883 of JAWPHD010000300.1, read as the reverse complement.
AAACCTAGGCTGCTCGCTAAAATGCTTAGTGCAATACAGCGAGGATAATAAACGCTTACACACACACACACACACACACACACACAAGAATGATCTCGATTTTCCCGTGTAACGCGTGTTACTTAAAATAGTGAAACTAAGGCTACACCAATAAATTAATCGGTTTAAAACGATAACGTTTTTAAATTATTTTTTTTAGATGTAGTATGCATAATTGAACTAAGATATGAAAACACTAATCCTAGCTGTTTTTCAAGTGAGACACATACTCGCCTTATAACTATAGTGCATTCTTTCAGAAGTTTACTTACTAGATCGAGCAACACATCATTCCTTGGCTTTGCCTCGATATTATGCGTGTTTTCCACTTGTACTGTATCACGTGGCAGTAATTTTGTGTGGTATTCAAGTATTCACACTTAAAAACAAACAACACGCGTTAAGTGGTTCTTCTACTAGACCTGTACAACTAACTACGCTAATCTTTCTTTATTTCACCAAGGTTTACATATTAAGCAAACAGCAATGGAATCAACATAGTCAATGCATGATAATAACGTCATTATGGCGGAATGGCAATTTAAACACAATTCAATGTAAATAGTAGCAAGGTAAGGAAAAAAGAGTCTCTAAGTTGACTCTGCACAATCTCTAGACAGTCAACATAATATATTGTCTATATCTAATACGTGATTAGGTGGGAGGGAGATATTGTGTTTATTTATACATATCAATGTATTCTATGAAAAAAAAAAAAAAAAAAAAAAAAAAAACATACGTTTTGATGTTCTTTTCTCCGTCATTTCAATACCATACACATTTATAAAATTGAATGCAGATTTAATTATGTACACTATTGGTGGATACAATATGGATACTATATTAAGCTTTGTGTTTTGTATTTTTTTCTTAAACTAAAAAGAAATGTTTTATATGTTCATCAAGATTCAAGATTCAATCTTGACTCTAAAGTATGGACAAAGAAAGATAATAATTCACAGACGATCTTATATCTTAGTATCGTTACAAGATTGTAATATGTCAATAAACAAAGAAAACACATGATGCACGTGATGTTCGAGCGTATTGCATTTTATACGGTAGACGATTTATTCTATCAGTCATGTGTAATCACTTTCACTTGTAGCATTACATGGTTCGGATTTCGTTTAGAGCTATGGTGAGTAATTCTCTTTTTGCTTAAATTGTTATGTCGGTATTGTGTTGCCTTGTCTGGGTTTGGTGTAAACATATTAACAGTATTATATGTAACAATCACACACACACATATATATATGTTAATATAATTGGTAGAGTTTTTATTTATATATATATATATATATATATATATATATATATATAACATTCTATGCAATGTAAGCGAACACATCAACACTTATATTATCGATCGTGAAACTACTATTTATTTAACAAAGAACCTGATCGTACGAAAGCGAAACGATAGGAACATGTTAGATGGATAGTAAAGCATATAAATAGTAAACAAGTGAAATATGTTCTTTGTTTCTTAACTTTTTCTGAGAAAACGAAATAGAAAAAGAAATGAAAAGGGGATATTTACACTTTAAAGCGAACATGTTTATATTTTAAACTAATAACAATATTTCTTCTACATAATATATCTTTTGTCTAAACAATTCTCTATATATCACATAGAATTTGAATTTGCATACTAATTAAAGTTTTTCATAATGATATCGATAAAAATACACAGTTTCTGGAGTATAATCGGATGTTTAAGTCATTATGTTTTCAAATTTTATAGCATTTGGGTGTCTAAAATAGTACCGTTTTATATATTTCGTTCTTTGTTCCTTGAATTGATTACAAACTAATAAATAATGGAATTCGTCTCCGACGTCATGTTCGCAATACATACACCGTCTTTCGTTTAAAGGTATACTTTGCCACCTTCCAATTTCTATTGGAAGCCTATGGTTACGTGTGCGGAACATAAAAAAGCGTTTACAAAGTAAGGGAGGCAATAAAGAGATATATGGACTTTGTTCAAATGTGTTTTTAAACATTCTATAAACATTCTATAAATAGTACTCGATCATGAGATATTAACAGTCGATGACCATTTTTGTATAAATATATCCTTTAGTTTTTGTTTTGATGATTTTATCAGCCATTTGGCATTACTAAAACTCTGTGAGTACCATATTCCAGAGATGCATAGAGATATATATTTCGTTTTTAACATTGTTTATCCACTCTGACTTTTATCATTTTTAGCTCGACTATTCGAAGAATAAGAGAGCTTATTTAATCACCCCGGGGTCGGCGTCGGCGTCCCACATCAAGGTTTGCGTGTAAGCTGTGTTTACAAGTCTATATCTCTTACACTTCTTATCCTTGCACAACCAAATTTGGCCATGGGCTTCCTTATAGCATTATCTTAAGGGCTGCTTAATTTTGGTTCCTCTAACCCCTGGGCTCCCATGGAACCCAAATTCTGATAGCCCTTAAAATGTGTCTGTTTCACATCAAATTTTGCGTGTAAGCTGTGTTTACAGGTCTATATCTCTTGCATTTCTTGTCCTAGCTGAACCAAATTTTTGAATTGGTTTCCTTATAGTATGTTGTAAAGGGTTGGGTAATTAATTTTGTCTTCTTCAAATTCTGGGCTCCCATGGAACCCATATAGTGATGGCCCATAAAATGTGCAATAAAGGCCGATCTAGGTTTGCATGTAAGCATGTATATATCTATAAATTTGGTTTGGAATTTCTTATAGCATTATTCATCTTATTCATACTTCACTCATATTGGGGCACCCACTGCCCCCCCCCCCCCCCCCCCCCCCCCTCCACAACTTTTTTTTTTTTTTACTATTTTTTTTTTTTACATATATCTGTGTTGTTTTGGTCGATTCTTACACATATATGTTGCCCCCTCACACACACCCCACCTCACACACCCCACCCCTGCCTCTCCCCCTCGCGCCCACTTGAAACCCTTTTTTTTATTTTATTTTTTTTTATTTTACCTATTTTTGTGTTGTTTTAATCAATTCTTACACATATATGTTGCCCCCTCCCCCCACACCCCTTGCCCCCCCCCCTCCACCCCCCACTAGAAACTATATATATATTTTTTTTACATATTTCTGTGTTGTTTAAGTCAATTCTTACACAGCTTCTTACACATAGCTTCTTACACATATATGTTGCTCCCTCTCCCCCCCCCCCCCACCTCCCCCCCCCCCCCCCCCCCCACGCACACACACGCTCTTTTTTTTCCTTTTTTTTTTTTACATATTTCTCTGTTCTGGTCAATTCTTACTAATAGCTATGTTGCCCAACCTCCCCTCCCCACCCCCACCCCCACGCTCCCCCCAACTCCCCCCACACCCACACGCACACACACACACTCTTTTTTTTTTCCTTTTTTTTTTTTTTTACATATTTCTCTGTTCTGGTCAATTCTTACTAATAGCTATGTTGCCCAACCTCCCCTCCCCACCCCCACCCCACGCTCGAAATGGAATATTTTTATTTAATGTTTATTGCTTTTTTACATATATCTGTGTTGTTTTGGGCAATTCTTACACATAGCTTCTTACACATATATGTTGCCCCCTGCACCCCATTCCTTGCCTCTCCCCCCCTCCCCCACACAAATATTTTTATTTTTATTTTGTTTTACCATATTTCTGTGTTGTTTTGGTCAATTCTTACATAGCTTCTTACACATATATGTTGCCCTCCCCACCCCCCCCCATCCCCGCCTATTACACATATATGTTGCCCTCCCCACCCCCCGCCTCTCCCTCATCCCCACTAAAAACTCGATTTTTAAATTATTATTTTTTAAATATTTTTTGTGTTGTTTTGGTGAATTCTTACATAGCTTCTTACACATATATATTGCCCACACCACCCCCACTACCCCCACCTCTCACCCCACCTCTCCCCCACCAAGTACCCCCACCCCCACCCCCACTCAAAACTTGATTTTTTTTTTTTTTTTTTTTTTTCATATTTCTCTGTAGTTTTGATCAATTCTTACACATATCTATGTTGCGCCCCGGACCCAACCCCACATTGTTTTAGCCTTGTTTTCTGATGGTATATACTAGCTATATAATTTATTATTCTCTGAAAAATCGAATAGTCGAGCTGCGCTGTTCTCCGACAGCTCTTGTATTTTCATGTAATGCGTGCACTACAGAATATACTAGGGAGGATAGTTTATTGTCCATTTCATTAGCAATGAGTTTAGACCAGAATGAGATGATTCGTGTTTTAATATCGATAGATAGAGGCAGTATTCCCAATTCTCAATATATCATATCGGACGGAGTTGCATTTTTAAGATTAAATATATATTTGTAAAATTTCAGTTGAATTCGCTCAATTATGTCGATGTTACCGAAACCCCATAATTCGGAACCATATAATAGTACAGGTTTTATCGTTTTATTAAAAAGGTCAATTTGCATATCAAATGGGAGGTCTAAACAGCGTATCTTTTTTAAAAGGGCAAATAATGCCTTATTTCCATGTTCAGCTATATGTTTTTTCGCAGTTAAATAGGAACCACTGCGACCGAGCTGTATGACAAGATACTTGTATTCATTAACAATTTCAACAATTTCATTATTTAATGTAAATTTAAGATTTTGCTTAAGTCTGCCTTTGCTAAAAATCATTATTTTTGTTTTAGATGTATTAACATTTAGTTTCCATTCGGTGCAATATTTTTCAAAGCTATTTAATGTTCATCATCACTAAATATTACTGTGTCGTCAGCATACAAAAGTACAAATAACTTTAAATCGGCATGAATATCATCCACATTTACATTGCACGCAACACAATTTATATCCCTATCTAAGCAAGATTCAAGATCGTTGAGAAAAATTGAAAATAAAAAGGGTGAAAGGTTTTCACCTTGCCTTACACCGTTATTACAACCGAAGAAGTTTGTAGAACCTTCGTTTGTTTTAACTTGCGATTTAATGTCATTATATAAACTGTGAATTATAGTAAAGCATTTTCCATTTATGCCATTTTGCAGCAATTTGTACCAAAGACCATCTCTCCATACGTTATCAAACGCTTGTTTGAAATCTACAAAGCAACAAAACAGATTTTTTTACTATTTGTAACTATGTCTAGCAAGCAATTAATAATAAATAGATTATCTATAGTCGAGTGTTTTTTTCTAAATCCTTTTTGTGTAGATCTTAGAAGTTGACATTGTTCGGCATACTGGTTAAGTCTGTTATTGAGTATACACGTAAACAATTTTCCAAAACAGCTTAGAAGTGTAATGGGACGATAGTTTTCAGGTAGGGTTGCATCTCCTTTGTTTTTAAAGATAGGCTTAATAATTCCTAAAGTCCAGTTTTCAGGAACGATCCCATTATCAAAAATCAGATTAAAAAGTTTAGTATAAATTGGTAACATAGTATTAATTGTCGACTTTCATTTATTACGTTATCGGTTCCGGGAGATTTTTTGTTTTTAATAGTCTTACTGCTTTTTTGATTTCTTCCTCATTGATTGGTTGATTAATTTCTTCGCTAATTTCGTTACTTTCCACATGGAGCTCCTAGGCCCGTAGCCAGTTTTTTGAAAAGGGGGGTGCGGATATCGCCGAAACGCGGCAAATTGAGCCACGAAGTGGCGATGGGGGTAGGTGCGGGAGGGGGTGTCCCCCTCCTGAAGGTGGGGGGTTAGGGGGTCCTCCCCCTAGACAATTTTGAAATTGAAACGGTAAATCATGCATTCTGGTGACTTTTATATCTATATTTAGGGACAGAAGCTATAGAGCATTTTTTATATGAAATTTCTCTTTTATTGGCCTTACCTCAATACATGAGAAGTGGCGATGGGGTTAGATGCGGGAGTGGGTGTCCCCCTCCTGCAGGCTGGGGGTTAGGGGTTCCTCCCCCTAGAAAATTTTGAAATTGAAACGGTAAATCATGCATTCTGGTGACTTTTATATCTATATTTAGGGACAGAAGCTATAGAGCATTTTTTGTATGAAATCTCACTTTTATTGGCCTTACCTCAATACATGCAGGTTAGCGGGTCCTCCCCCTAGAAAATTTTGAAATTGAAACGGTAAATCATGCATTCTGGTGACTTTTATATCTATATTTAGAGACAGAAGCTATAGAGCATTTTTTGTCCAAAAAAGTTGGGTGCGGACGCACCCAACGCACCCCCCTGGCTACGGGTATGGCTCCGCATGACTTTCTGAATTTTCTCTTGTGTTAATATTTTTAAAATATGTGTAAAAATTGTCAAGGGATGCCTTAACAGTTTCGTTCTTCTTATTCCCATTTTTGATTTTCCAGTATTGCCTGGGGTTTATGCGTTTTAAACTTCTAAGTTTATTTATTCTGTCGGATTTATACTTTTTTGTGATTTAAGGCTAATGCAAATTTATATTTTTTACTTACAATTTTTAAAATATTTTTATAATATGTACTCTTATACGGCAACAGTAAGGATTACGGGCAACGGTAAGGATTACGGGCAACGGTAATCCTTACGGGCAACGGTAAGGATTACGATGAGGAATGCCGACTTAGGGAAGGGTTTAAACTAATGTTGGTAGAACTTGTTAGCCGACCCATTTGTCATCATACTATTTCTATTGTATATATGTGGATATTATCCTGTATGTAAAATTATTGGCAATAAAATCTGTTTAAATCAGAATACCGACTAAGACAGAGAGGTTTTCTCAACAGGCAATACTCATTGAATGCTCGACCAAGCGTTTGCGCGTCACTATACTAGTATATTATACCTCATTTGCATATTCCACTCGTTGTTTAATGTGACGTCATCCGGTCCATAAAGTTGCTTATTACATGTGTTACTATATGTCCGTATTAAATCTAGACTGCGTTACATCCATTTTGCATTAAATTTTAGATATATTTTTAATAATCGACCACGAACCAGTCATATCGTGCATCGGCACATGCATCCAAAGACAACTGCGACGGTTGAAAATGGCAGCCAGAATGCTCTCTACTCTGAGTGCACGCAGGAGATTGTTAGTAGCCGAACAAAGATGAGGACGGACATTACATAATGCAATTGTGAAAAATAAGATTAGAACGACTCGGTCTAAATCACCCTACACTATGACGTAAAAAAAAATATGTGACTGGCTCGGAGATGTTGAAAATATTTTTGGCAATTGTGTGTGGATTTAACCTATTAAATTATACAGTACATGTACATATCAACTCGTTGTTTTTGATCGAAATGTCTTCAACAACCTATTATAATATGCAGTACACTGTTTAGGGACCAGTTTCCGTCCAAGCCCAGTTTCCGTCATTCTCATTTAAAAACTGATTTTTACAATGCAAATTGCTAACTCGATGTTACTTTATAATCGACAGACATTTACTCAGTAGCACTGATGATTGGAAACAAGAAACAACCAAAAAGTAAAGAAGCGGTACAAAAACGAAAGTACTTCCGTTCGGGTCTCAATTATACTTTAAATAAAAGTCATCCAGGAAACGATGTATACTGTACTGTACTGTATGTGAAATAAAAAATAATCTCCTACCTTTTTATCCTTAAATTATATTTGCGAAACCAAATGCCATTTGAAATTTCATTTCTTCTACAAGCTCAAACAACGAAAACACAAAAAACTGACATGGTCAATGACGTGGAATAAAACGTCACTGGCAAACACAACGTCACCATTATGACGATTTTGTTACAAAGATTACGTCAGAAACGTTTCTGTGTAATTTTAATTAAGGGGGTAAATTGTTGTTTTGGAAACAAGGGACCGAATTGCCGATTTCAAATGGCACATCCTATTATTGCGATATATTAACGTCATACGTTTATTTTATTCTTGTAAATCAATGAATAAAAATGGATCTAAATAAAGAGTCATATTTGAAAAAAAAATGCACAAGTAGATAAAAGGTATTTAAAATGACTGCGCGCAATTTAGATCTAAAAATCTATACAAAATAATAGTGTTTTGGCTACACATGTAATAAACAGGTCATTAACTGATATACCATATGCACATTAACTGATATACCATATGAATATGCTGAGGCTCTCGGGCCTCATATGGCTATCTCGGGCCAATATCACAAAGAGGCACATCTACCCCAGTTAATAACCTCTATATATTGACCAGGCTCCCGGTCCGATAGCTATATTAACGGACGTGTGAAAAAAACGACGTCAAAATAAATCATAAAATGTATTGATAGATTGTTATTATCATATGTTTTGACTATAATAAATATTCAAAAAGATTATTATTAATGCGATTTCCCATAGGAGTATTTGTTCGGTATAATAAAACAAATATCACATCCTGTTGAGGGTGCCAGTGGATATTATCAACCCTCGAAATGAAAATGTCAACCTCGGCTATCGCCTCGGTCGACATTACATTCTCGGCTCTACATAATAGACTTCATTTTTCAAGTAGGTGGTACTATTGACTCTCGGCTGCGCAAGCATTGAAAGTGGCTATTCCACTTCAAGGAGGTGAACGAACTGTACGCACTGTATGCACGCACTGCGCTTGCATCCGGTGTGTCTTGACAGAAAATGGATATTCCACTGCATGAAAAGACACTGACAGTAGTGGTTTCTCTTTTACTTTTTGTTATCATTAGAATTTTTGCTGAAACTATTATAGCGACGGGAAAATAATGTAAATACAAGAATTAATTCGCATTTGTTCGCTGTTTATTCGGTTTTGCCGGTAGTAAATGGAACCGCATAAACGCCGAAACAAATGCGAAACAATTATTTAATAAATGAGCACTCATATATAACATAATTGTAAAAGAAAAAAATAACCTTCAATAGTGACGGTCTCATCGATTTCGATGTTAGGTTTACCACCACTAATTACATGTAAACCTCCGAGGTGTAGTCGAATGTAGTTCATATAATATAATATACTAAAAAGTAATCCCTCCTTTTTTGATGGAAACGGGTATTATAAGTAGAGGAAACTGAACATTTCTATTCGATTTTGTGGTAATATGTATCAGAAGCGTATTAATCGGTTTTACTGGATCACTGATGAACATTTTCGAAATTTCGACTCTATGCTTTCACTTTGCGAGCAATGAAAATAGTCAATCAACGAAAACAGCTGTACCGTTGACCTGTTTAGTAAACAAACAATAACTTTCTTACATGTCTTGTGAGCCCACCTTTTCTGGTGATTTTTCAAGTGGAAAATTTGTTTTCTATTTGAACATTACACTGCTGCATTATCCATACTTGAGTTGAATTTGCAGCAAATCATTATTATGTGACACTTTAACATTGGTGTCTATGGGGAAAATAATTAGTGGTTCATACCTGTTTGGTTAATTGTTCTAAAGGTTACATTGCACCATTGCGTTTGTGCTTCCGTGGTGTATAGTCAAATAGTGCCTAATAAAAAACGTTTCCCTGCCTTACTAGTGATACCAAATGCATACTTTTGATTGCTTTTGGTTATTATTACCTATAATTCAGCCAAATGATGTATTGTGAACATTGATTAGTGTTTGTTTGAGATATTTAATTATAATTGACATAGACAGTAAAGCGAAAGTAGAAATGGGGTAAATCTATCTGTGACGTGCCAAAATAGAACGTGACGTCATTCAACAGATTGGCTTGTTCTGACATGATACATGACCCCCTGTCTTATTGCATTTTTATATTGGCGGACGCTCGATCGTTTGATTGATATGTGTTTAAAAAAAATCTACGGAGAAAAATGCGCATTTTTTATCTCTTGATATACATTCGTCCTATATAAAACAAAAAAGGAAAATCAATGGTGCAATGTAACCTAAAGAGAGCTAAATGGGATACATCTATCTCTCTTGGATTCGTACTTAAAGTCGAATTTCAGATGAAAACTAGTAAGCAGAGCTCTGAAACAGACACTGCATGTGCTTTTATGTCGGTTTTGAGTATATTTAGTCAGTTTTCGTGTCTAACAGCCGTAATTTCGAGTTTCAGCTTTTTGTGGGTCTTAAAATGGCGTGCCTGGGCTACTTTTTTAATTGAAGTTTAATTCTTTGGTATGGAAATGTAGGCTGCCGTTTGTGGAACATGTTTTCAAAACTTTATCTTCAAAAAAAAAAGTTTGATAGGTTTGCCACGATTAAATCTTTCCCCTACCCCTCAAAAATAGGATAGTGTGAACAGTTTTAGAAGGGTTTAACTAATAAAATATTATTAATATACATAAAACACTGACTTTGTAGCGTACGGCTATTATTAATTATGATTTTAGTGGAATTTGTGGCATGTTTGAGAGTGTATACTCAATTAAAAATAGATAATATGCCACAAACTGATGGAATTTTACTAAGAAAACACGTTTTGGTGTGCAAATCTGAATATTGTACATATGCAAAGTCCTGCTGGTTACTAAAATGCATGTTTTATTGATGTTTATTGAATTATTTTGATAATTTGTCACATTTGTCAAGTATATTGCCAAGAAATATTATTTCATGTGACAATTCAAAAAGTCTTTGAATTTGGTAAATTTCAACTTTTTTTATGCATCTTCAAATGCCCATATCTCGGTCATTGCTTGTTCGATTTGCACAAATTATGCATTTTTGAGCGTGATATATAGCCGAGAATATGAAAACTTTACATTTAAAAATTATGAACTTTGTGTGGTTCTCTTTTTAAGTGCATTCAAGGCGATAAGCGCACGCGCTGCACGATATTTCAGTTTTTCAGTTTTTCAAAACCCCACAGGGTTTTGTATTTAAAGTCGGATATTGAAATAAAAGGTAATACAGTTTAAATACATTTATTGGTGCGATATAGTCAACAGTTATGAATATGTAAAGCAATATTAATTTGCACATTCAAATGTGTAAACAAGTTGACAGAGTGCCGCGACTTAAAAAACCAACAAGCATAATTGTCATTTGTCCCTTTAAATGTAACCTGGTGCGTTACCTAGGATAGCACACTGCTGTCCCGCAATGAATATTCTTGTAAATAAAGGGTAATTTTAGGTAAAATCTGAACATTTTGGCAATGGAAAATTTGAATTCTATTCTGCTCGAAGTTACCCGTGAGGGTGTGCAGCAGAATGAATACAATATATATAGTTATATCTATTCGTGAGGAGCGCCTATGGTATCTATTCGTGAGGAGCGCCTATGGTATCTATTCGTGAGGAGCGCCTATGGTATCTATTCGTGAGGAGCGCCTATGGTATCTATTCGTGAGGAGCGCCTATGGTATCTATTAGACAGTGTTATCACGAGATTTTAAATAATCATAACCTATTGATAACGTGTGTGACAGCCAGTGTTTAGTGAACGAGATAGTGACCACTGGATTTACCCAAGTGCTGCACCTTGCCACCCAAACGTATGTGTACTTTTATTTGTTTCCTGTTTTATCGTTTTATGTTATGAATATTTCGTGATCAATTGCATTATGATTTGATATAGAACACAACCATATTTCTACATCTCCATCTTACGAAAGCGCTGTCACATTGTTGACAATTACGTTTCGGCTAGTGGCTAGAAAACGTGTATAAAGTAAAAGGGAACAGTTATGATAATGATGGGAAAGTTAGAAACAGATAGATAAAAGGTAGAAGTTATAAGGGAAAGTTCACAGACTGCGTCAGTTCCTTAGTGTCGGATTTAGTGTCGGAAAATCCGACAGGCGTGGCGCCTAATGGAAATTCACCCAACCGATACAGCGCTGACCATCATCGATTCCTAAAACAGTCTGGGAGGACAGCTGGATAAGAATGTCATCTTGGCAAGCTCCTGCTTGAAGTGCATAAAGTCAGGCGCCGCAGCAGCGGAGTTCCAGGTGCAGACTGTGCGAGTGAGAACTGTACTTGTAGTTGTCTGTTCGGGTCGAAATATGTTTGAGTTGATGGTACAGCTACTAGATTTCGAGAGTAACTTTACAGCTACTAGTTCTGGTTTCTAATCAAGAAGGACGAGACGTTACTCGTGGACATGGTCCAGTGGTAGAACGTCGGATTTCAGATCGAAAGGTTGTGGGTTCAATTCTCGCCCTGGCCATGTTATTTGTCGTTAAGCAAGATAATTACTCCAAGTTGCTTTAATAGCACTGCTTCTACCCAGGAAGCCTGAACATAATCTTCGAAATAGGGTGTTGCAGTATCAGTAGATATCCAAACATCTCATTGTTTGTTTCTTTGAATGGTGTTTTACGTCATTTTTAGCATATTTTAGGCCAAATATAATAGTATTTTATTGTAGAAGAGGAGACCCTCCCACTGGGTTCAACCAGTACTGTATACCTACCACCATCCTTAAGAACAGATACTCTCTCGCAAGAGCTGCCAGTGGGATTCGAACCCGCAGCAGTCATCCCATCTCGAAAATATCTATACCTGTGTCTAAAACATCGATACTATTATGGACATATATTCAACATCGATCAACAAACATTCAGGATGGCTTCTACCTGTGAAATGTTTTATTTGTTAAACTTTTGTTCGGGTGTGTCGAGCACTTTCAATATTGGACGATTGTTTTTTTTGTTTCTCTTTTAATGTTTTTAATATCTCAATTTTATCAATGCAGAAACTGTGCCGGATTAGTTCATGTTCATAAAAAGGCAATTTCATATTTCAAATCGGAACCGGAAGTCAATTATATATATTCAAGCCTCGCCGGCGCTACTGAGTTTTGTTGGTGTGCTCTTGAACAAGACACTCCATTAGCCTCGTCCGTCGGAGGGTGTTAACCGGGTGTTCCGTGTATCGGAGTCTATCTTTCAAGCATGTTAAAGAAGCAGAAGAATCGATTCGAAAGTAAGAGTAGGGCATGTTCCTGGTTTCCAATTTATCCTTCACTCCCCTGTCTCTAGGGCGGCTCCGAATAACATAAAATGTGTTGATGAGCCGTAAAACATGATACATAATATACCACTAGCATATACCACTTACTTTGACAATTTTAATGACCATATACTACACATTTCGATCGATTTCAATTTGGAAGTGGGTTAGCAATATGTTACTCTTCTTTAAAGGGAATGTAGCGACACAGCCAAACCATCTTCATCATTGAGAGTTCTGAAATACTTGAATAAGGGTGAAAGAATTATCAAGATCATTTGAAGTTTCTGTTGAAACGGATATGGAAGCAGCCATTTTGAGAGCTATGACATCACGGTTCTAAATGACCATATATGGAATATGTATAAATATGAAAATTTACTGATTTATAGGGGAAAAATGACAGCAACTGTATGAAAAATATGTAATACTTAATGGAAATAATGCTTTATTTGACCAGTAAAAAAAATCATTCATTAGCAGTGATTTTTTTCGTTTTAAATGATATTTATCAATATTCCATATATGGTAATATGGAACTATGACGTCATAGTTCTAAAAATGGCAGCTCCCATATTCGTTTTAGAACAACCTTTAAATAGTCGTATCTTCTTTGTTTATCATCCGATTTTAATATTTTCTTCACCTTTTTCCAAGTTTTTCAGAACTCACAATAACAGAGCTTGTTTGGCTGTGTCGCCCTTTCACTTTAATACAATAATATGTTCTTAAGAACGTTTGTTTCTCTACATTTTTGACAATCACATAGATTAACCTGGAAGAAAAGTTCGATGCAAACCTCCACTCTCTTGATGAAAAGGTTGTTACCACTTTATTAAATCTTTAACGTGAAAGAAAGATTCGATGCAAAACTCCACTCCCTCGATGAAAAGGTTGTTACCACTTGATTCAGTCAGTACAGCTACTAAAAACAACGGAGCTTTGTGACATGGTCACTGAAATTCCCGTTGTTTTTGCACAGGTGTAAATTATTTAATTGAAAATAACACCTGTCAGAATAAATGTTGTACTCTAACTACCAGCTATTGGAAGTTAGAGTATGGGAAACACGTGGCATGGACATGCTGCAAAACAAATAGAGTATGGTCTCATCTCGTTGGTTAATTTAAACACATCCATAGGCTAAGCCCATCTAGATGTTTATGTCAGGAGTTAGAGTTCTAAACTAATTTCGTACGATATGAACGCACATAATAATTTCTACGAACTCTCCTGCATTATAAAATGTGTCCTCTCATAAGGTGACAGTGTCTTATGCTGAGTATACAGTCTAGCTTTACTCTAGTTTGAAACATTAAAACAATGTTTCAAGACAAGAGTTTCAACACATGAAACGTTGAACCTTATATATATTAAATTTTCGTCAGGCTACCTGCCTTATGATTATACCAAATTTACAATTGTTCAAAGCAATGATTCTAAAACACAATCATTTACAATGAGCTCCAATACGAGCGCCTATCAACATCCGTTAATTTCTAACAAACAATTGGTTCGAGACTTTACCTGTTCGAACCTTCAACTATATAACAATATCTCCGCAATAAAGTAAAATAAAGGGTTTGAACACGATCTTGCAAACCCTAACACTTAAAAGCCAAGTGTTTCAGCATCATACGTCGATCTGAACACTTCGATGAGCTGTCCCGTATTACAGCTCCAACCCTATGTTAATGTCTATGTCTCAGCCTCATAGTTTGGGCAGGACATTAGCCTGAGCTATCACTTATATAACTATCAGGTTTCGAACGTGTATGTTCAACCACTTTGAACAATTTGTATCAGCCTACAATGGTTCAGTTATCAGTATCAAACTCTGACCTGTCCATAGGTCAGCCTGTAGTTCGAATGTACGTTCTACAACTCGACTGTCGAACCGCAGTACGTTCAACTAGACTCACGAGCTAGGAACTCCGCAGTACTCTTGTCTTGTAGCCCGAACGTTTTTCTTTCACGGAATACTACTATGTGAAGTCTCTAGTATATTAAACCTGCTGTGAAGACCAAAAGAAACCTTTATGCTGGTAGAATCCTACTGAACTAATTGCCCTCCGCCCGACACTCCTTGTGGTTTCCAGGCAAAGAGACAGAGAAAAATACGATCTCTTATATGGAATTCTCAGGTTTATATCTCTTATTTGGAATTCTCAGGTTTATATATAAACCGAGTTTCTCGCGCTATGTGAATCAAAGTGACGTGGAAACGTGCAGACGACAATCTTAATAACAGTCTCTTAAATTAGCCCAACACAATAACAGGTTAATCATAAATATTAATTCGAGCATGTTTTATTTCAACATCCGAATTAGTCCATATTGTTCAAATACTTCTTTACTACATATAAATGCATAACTATACAAAATATATATCCATGACGTATATAAATATATATAAATGCAGTACCTACTGCGAAACGTAAGACAAACGTTTTATCAAACGTCACATTATTCTGACAGTTTAAATCAACCAACTCGACGAGACCATACTCTATCTATTACTTAATACAAATAAAACACTTGCACCAACATATTAACCCGATGTGAGTGTACGTTATCATTTTTGGTTACAGATGGGTTTTCTACAGATGCTCTGCTTGCCTCTTGCAATGATTCTGCGTTTGGTTGAACAGCTTCTGTTTCTTATGGTATGTATGGTCTTTTTATTATTGAGGGCGTGTATACTTCATTCATGGAATCGTCTATTGTCTTCATCAACAATTTCTTCATAAATGTGATAACTTGTTATTAAATTCAATTACTGTGTGGGTATCAACTTAAAATCGTCCACGCGTTATATTTCGCTCCTATATAAGAAATGTCAACAACTAGGAATGTTTTTTTAAATGTTGTATGCATGAACATAAACAATTTGTTCTTTTCTTTTTCTTTTGTAGTGCACAGCTGTCAGTTAAGTATGGATCTGCAAAATGTAAGATGTATGTTAAAGAAAGCCAGATTAGGAAGAAATAGTTTAAACCAAATTTTAAATATATAACTATTATATTTTTACAGATTAATTTGTATGACAGATACTGTTACTCGCCGCTACAGACCGTGTTAACACCTCTCGTTACCAAGGTGCCGCGCACCGTTGACCTTGGAGGGAGAAAGGTCACGGTGTTCTCAGCAAAAATAGTATCATGGTCCAGGACAGCACTAGTCATACCGA
The DNA here is from genome assembly GCA_037043455.1 of Cyrtodaria siliqua. Classification (NCBI taxonomy): domain Eukaryota; kingdom Metazoa; phylum Mollusca; class Bivalvia; order Adapedonta; family Hiatellidae; genus Cyrtodaria; species Cyrtodaria siliqua. Next base: position 94,835 of record JAWPHD010000300.1, on the reverse strand, counting down.
TTGCTTGGTGCCTAAAGTAAGAAAACTAATATAAGAATGCAGATATTGGACTTAAAATTAATTAGCGTATTTTTAGTCCAAAAACGTGTTTTTTTGCATTAGACATATGTATTGAGTTAGAAATTACTCACACGTGGGAAGAATAAGCAATCGTGACTTTACAATTAACTTAACAGATTTGCATTTTATGAACAACTAGCAGAGGAGTTATATTAATGGTGCTTTGTCTCAAGTACATTATGCAGTTTTATCCAAAACCACACTTTAAATACTTGATATTTTTGTTTGTTTGTGATGTTATGATGGTTTACGTCATTTTCAACACATGTCAGGTTATATATGACGGCCAATTTGTTTGTGGTGGAGGCAGACCACCCACATTTCCTGGGTAGAACCAGTACTGTACACCTCCCGCCATCCGTAAAAATCGACACTTCCTCACTTACGAGTCGAGCTCTCAGTTGGATTCGAACCCGCAGCGGTGAGAGGCGAGAACTCGGCCACGGAGAAACTTTTTGAATACTTGAACCAATCATAAGTGTCTAGGTACCTTTGCATGGCTATAACTGTGCTTTTTCTCAAAACGCCCACTACAAGGCCATACTTACAATACCCATGTATCGAATGTAAAGTCACGTGCTTTGTATTATATACCGTTTTCATGTAAGTTTCTTTTCTTTCTAAACGTCATATAAATGTATAATTCATATACTGAAAGGAAAAAGAAACGCATAATGAATATTTCCGCTATATATTGTATGTTTAATATGCTACTGCTAATCGAATGGTACAGGGCGACATTAGGCCTGTCCTTTCGGAAAGAAGATGTAAACAGCACCGAACACACCAATGGGTGTCTCTTTAAAGTTTCATTATCGACAGAATGCGCATTTGGCTCAAGCAGGTGAGCAAACTTAGGCTTTAAACGTTGCAATCTCTTAACATTAAACACAATACTGAAATGGCTTGACTTTTTCAAGCGAAACTTCAACATTTATGAATTTCGTGTAACAAAGTATAGTTTGATTAAAAGGTCACCTACATGAAAGAGTTGTCCTTTCTGTAATTAGATGTAGTCCGTTTTTGTACAAAACACGTTGAGATATATCTGGAATAGTATCTGGAATTAGGTGCATATAATTGTGTAGTATAGTTTTTTTTTCCCCTTTCAGTATATATTGGTTCATTTTTGTGTGCAAACAGTTAGTGTTTAAAGACGCAACGTCTAAAACTTGCTCGCCTCTCACCGCTGCGGGTTAGAATCCCATGGGGAGCTTGCCTTGTCAAGTGAGAAATGAGAAAGTGTCGATTCTTACGGATGTGGGAGATATATACAGTACAGGTTTTATCCAGGAAAAACTGGGGTGGTCTGTCTCTACCACAAAAATCGACCGTCACATATGGCATAACTTGTGCTAAAAATGACGTGAAACACAATTTCAAACAACAACCATTCTAAGGCGTATACTAATGCCATATAGGTCATATAGTAGTGTACAGTATGGTTCACATATGGTTTGATTTCTTGTATGCAGGCAGTTCACGTTTCTTATTCAGGTAGTAATTGCATGTATATATACTTAGTATAGCCACCAGTCATGTATATACTTAGTATAGCCACCAGTCATGTATATACTTAGTATAGCCACCAGTCATGTATATACTTAGTATAGCCACCAGTCATGTATAAACTTAGTATAGCCACCAGTCATGTATATACTTAGTATAGCCACCAGTCATGTATATACTTAGTATAGCCACCAGTCATGTATATACTTAGTATAGCCACCAGGGCCCTGTTTTATGAAACGACCTACGATAATTTTGATCGTAAGTCAAAATTAAATATCTTCTACCATTTTCCTTAAAAGCATTTGAAGCAAGCAATGAAGGGTGGAAATATTGCATAAACAATATATATGTTAGATAGTTTAAAGAAAAGTGTTTTATTTGTTTAACTTAACATATAGCAATACATTTAATAATTTGACTGTTATGAACGAATTACACAGTACATTAATAATGTGTATGCGCCGATTAAAAGTAGAGTTTTTTTCACGGATACTTAAATACCCGTGATTGAATATGCGTAAAATGAATTATGAGTTGGTAACTCTTAATTCGACGTTCCAGTTTCGAGGTTTGGCCTGGCTGGTTTAAACTCTCTAGAGTTTGGATTCTCAAAATAAGTTATATATATACCTCGTCATCAGTAGGTTTAAAAAACGGCGTACATATGTTGTAAAAGTTGGCTGTTGTTGGCGGGATAGCTACTTTAAACAATTCTACCAGTTGTATCATTTCATTAAGTTTATGTCTGTTTCAGATACAACTACCCTATCACAGCATTCATGTGCGTGCTGTTTCACGACTTTCTCGACCATCTAGACGGCATAGTAGCCAAAGCTCACAAGACAATGTTTGGCCAAATTGATGACCCGTTACTTGGGGGATTCATGGACGCATTCTGTGACAAGGTATATTCAGATTTTTTTTTAACGCGTTTCGCTGTACATATTATATTAAATGGTAATTGAAAAATCTGGAGAGAACTCGGCAATGTTTTTATTTTATTTTTCAAATATCGATCACCAACATTTAGTATGTTTCACTTCTTTATAATGATGCAAACTGAGGAGTGAAATGGGCATACAGTTTGATGAAAATATAATGTTTAATTGAATCGAATTTAATGTTCACGTTTCTATTTGACAAAATCGTGGTTAAATTCAAGAATTTGCTTTAAAGGTTAACGTCTGACGGAGTAACAACTGTTTGCATTATGGGCCGGTGGACAAGATTACTAATTAAGAATTGTCATTGTCATTGTCTGACGGATTGGAGTTATGATCCTTGTTTAACATGTATTCTTGTTTCCCTGGACCCGTCAGACAGTTCTGATTCTACAGATGTCAAACTTCAAATACAGAATGTATCAACCACATCGCTATAACCCACTTTGTACTACCTTTTCCATTGGCGGGCTTTGTTATCCACCAACATCCTTATTTCTCGTTGTAGAAATAGTGAGGTTTCCGGAAATATTCCTCAGCAGTTGTGTGTCACTGCCCATTCCATTGCCATAACCCCTGTTGTCATTTCTTAATTTGGTTATGTTTCGTTTACAGTTCATTTGTTAAAGGACCTTTCTGTTTCGACTGAGTAGCATGACAGACACTTAGGGATCACTGTGTCCGTCGTCTGTCGTCGTCCGTCACACTTGAACCTACAACCTAACCTTGGCAATATCTTGAAAAGAATTTGACCTATGTTCATGAAACTTCAAACAAGTATTCAGCCCAAAGAACCTTGCTACACATGTCCAATAACTCTGACTTTCGTTTTCGCAGAGTAATGCCCCTTTCATAAAACTTGAACCTGCAACATAACCAAGCTCATAACTGGCCATAACTAAGACATATTTGCCCTTTGTTCATAAAACTTCACTCACATATTCATCTTACAACACATAAAAGAGTTATCCATGACCAATAACTCTGACTTTCATTTCAGTAGAGTTATGCCCCTTTTCATAAAACTATAAACTGTAACCTAATCAACCTCATAACTTGTCAAAATACTTACCTATGGTCATGAAACATTATGCAGCTCTTCCTTATCAAGTATCCAATAAAATTTAGGCCAAACTTTTCATAAACTTTAACACTTTAAAAAAACTGCCCCTATAATTCATGAAGGATTGCACCCCCTGTCTTCAAATGTTATAGTTAGATTGTACTTGCTGAAATAAGCACACGGCAGACGACACAAGTGTTCCATGGAACACCCTTATAGTTTCACTAAAGTCACAAATCCACAAAGCTTACGTATTTATTACTTTACATACGTACTATTTGTCCTTGTTTATAAGTTTGTCAACTGTCTATCGCTGTGGTCGATACTCATGGTCACCGAGTTTAGTCACATGACGACGGGACAATCGTGGATTCTGGTTGGAGCATGCGTAGTCATACTCGCGTATGAATTTATTCTTGGAGTTGTTAGGGTACAGGACTACTTTCAGGCGTACTTTTCCAGGTATAATTAAAATGGCGATTATAAGTTGGTTATTATTAGTGTTATTTTAAAAGAAAAAACTAAACGAAAGTATTTTCAAATTAATGTGTAGGTTACATTTAAAACATTCTAAGGCACGACATGCATTGGCAATGTATGGGTTAGCATATTATTACTTGTTTTCGACCAAGGATGTTTATAGTCATAGGTATATGGGTGTTTCCCGCCCCCCCCCCCCCCACCCACCACGCCCCACCCCCGAGAGTACTGAATAATATTTTATCATGAATTTAACCAATTTGCTATTTCTTCGTCTAATTTTATGAAGGGACATTTAAAACTGTATTAAAGGTTGGATCTCACCATTTTGCTGTTTTGGGGTCGATCATGAAATCTAAATATGATGTCCTACGATTTTTGTGGATTTCAACAGGTTTTAACATAATTTGAAGGCATGTACCTATTTTTTATGCGTACTGAATACTAAATAATGTAATTTGCGGGTACTGGTACCCGGGCCGTGGGTACTGAATACTGTCTAAATTTGCCCTGAATACTGCGTACCAAAGGTGGGGGGCGATGGCTTAGGCGGGGGCGGGGGCGGAGGGAAACACATCCAGGTATGCAAGTGAGTTATTTTTTCTGAAGACAGAAAAAACTTATGCAATTAAAGAGAAATATTCTAAAGATAACCAAGCAAAACATTAATGATATAAAATAGATATGCAGTAAAAGAGTCTGATAGGGCCCTTTTTCGTGGGCATATAGGAAAACAGAACACAACAACAATTGTCTATGATTGGTCTTGGTTTATTTCGGATGCACGTACACCATAAATTTGGTAGTGTCATTTTATACCATTTCTTAGAGGTTACATCCATTTCTTAGAGGTTACATCCATTGCTACATCCATTTCTTAGAGGCTACATCCATTTCTTAGAGGTTACATCCATTTCTACATCCATTTCTTAGAGGTTACATCCATTAATTAGAGGAGTGTACTATATACAAGTAGTTAACACTTTTTACCGTTTGATATTTCTAATAGTAAAACCTATGTTGCAAGATATAATTTTAATAGGAAACAAGAAGAATTGTATCTTTCACCTCTGAACTTATACATGTCTATCCAGACAATATGGAGATACATCGACCGAGTCGGCGCCGAATATAGCAGCCGTCATGGAAGGCAAACTCAAGGAGAAGCTGGAATCGCTCGGAATTGGATGTCTGTGTTTATCACAGATGGCTGCGGTGCCTCTCGAATCTACAGATAACGCCACATAGTTACATATGATTCGTGTTGTTTGTAACAGTTTTTATAACAAAAAGCATGTAAATTAAGTCTAAACCTTATCAGAAAAGACAACGTCAGCTGTATTTTCTTTATTTGCCTATATTGACTAAGATACTATAAACATTTCAACAATTAGTATACATGCTCGTGTATAACATATGATGTATGTACCTTTGTGACTCAATGCTTCGGAAGCGCCGGGAATACCCAGGAATTAGTTTAGGCGTTTTATGTCATTTTCAGCACATGTCAGGCTGTATATGATGGTCGATTTTATTTGTGGTAGTTGCAGACTACTCCATTTTTTCTGGTAGAACCAGTACTGTATACCTAGAGCCATCCGTAAGAAGCGACACTTTCTTACTTGACAAGTCGAGTCCCAGTGAGATTCGAGACCGCAGCGGTGAGTGGCGAGAAGACTGTAGTGAGAAGTTTTAGACGCAGCGTCTTTACTATTACTATCCGGCCACAATTCCCACACCCAGGAGCAACATTTATGTTTAATTCTGTCTAATTACCAACTCGGGTGTTATCGTTATCGATTTAAATCCTTCCTAACGGGAATTCATTTCTGTCTAATCACCGGGGTATGACCGCCGCTGCATGGTCGAGAAAAAACATTGATAGGTGCACCATTAACCTTTTAAGGGGATGTTGGATATTCTTGAATTAGTTTCATTTAAAAGGGCTTTAAAAACCGTGGAAAAGCCTGGAAAAAAAATCAAAATATCTTAAACAATATAGGAGATATGACCTTTTGAAAATGTGCAAAAATACTCCAATGGATGCACCTATCTTTGAATGATGACGTCATCGCACCTTTTTCCATATATGGAAAATAGATAATAAATAGTGTTTAAAGCAAATAAATGTATTAAATTATAAATACACACTGTATATGCTCTTTTTACAATTTACATGTATTTGCAGTGATATTTTTTGTTGTAAATGATATTTACCAGTATGCAATAAATGGTAAAAAGGTGCGATGACCTCATCAATCCAAGATGTCTGCCTCCGTCTGAGAATGTTTTTTTTGCACATTTTTAAAAGATCATATCTCCAGTATGTTTTATGATATTTTGATAATTCTTTCAGCTTTTTCGATGGGTTTTAAAGCCCTTTTAAATGAATCTAGTTCCAGAATAGTGCAACGATCCCTTTAAATTACATTTATCAATCGAAAACTTGTTTTTTTATTGCGATATTATCAATGTGAAAGAATATTGTTTGTTTAGTTATTTACATATATATGTTTTTATTATTCTAAAACAGCGGGGATTCTGGGTGTGGTTTGCCTACTGTTATCTGTGCGTCTGGCACACGCTAGTCTGCAACACAAGTTAAAGACTAGACAGTCCACGACAAAAGAAACGCACGAAGAGATTGAGAACCAGTCCACGACAAAAGAAGCACATAAAGAGATTGAAAACCAGTCCACGACAAAAGAAGCACACGAAGGGATTGAGAACCAGTCAACGCCACAAGACGTGCAAGAAGAAATGGAGGCCCAGGAGGAGAAACCAACTCCAGCAACCGTGAGTCGGGGAAACTATAAGCAAACACTACATTGTTAAATAGCAAAAATGGTGCTTGTAACTAATAGTCAAATTCAAAGAAACAAAATACTAGTAACTTGAAGTCTAGCTTATTCGCGGATTTCTATAATAAAAGGACATTTAATTTAGAATATAACCAACTTAAAGGGAATATAGCGACACAGTTAAATAATCTTTATTATTGAGGTTTCTGAAAAACTTGGAAAAGGGTGAAAGAATCAAAATCGGATGATAAACAAGGAAGATATGATCGTTTTAAGGTTCTGTTGAAACGGATATGGAAGCCGCCATTTTTAGAGCTATGAACTCACATTTCTAAATGACCATATATTGAATATTGATATATTTGAATATTTACTCATTTATAGCGGGACAAATAAAGTAACTGTATGAAGAATATGTATAACTAATGGCAATAATGCTTTATATGACCAGTTAATGAGTTTGCATTCTTTTACAGTGATTTGCTTTGCTTTAAATGATATTTATCAATATTCCATATATGGTCATATGGAACTATGACATCATAATTTTCAAAATGGCGGCTCCCGTATCCATTTTAGAACAACCTTCAAATGGTCATATCTTTTTTGTTTATCATCCGATTTTGATAATTCTTTCACCTTTTTGCAAGCTTTTCAGAGCTCAAAATAAAAGAGCTCGTTTTGCTGTGTCGCTTTTAAGGGACAGACGGCAATCAATGTTGAATTTTCTTTTTCTTTACATTTTTTTCTTCTTACCCTGCCATAATTTTAAATATATTATTGGTGAAATATAAACAACAGTTAATAATATGCAAAAGAAATTTGCGTTGAACTATTCTTATAATTAATAGTAATGATGGAACAAATGCAGGTTATGAAGGAAAACACTAACAGCCCACGTTGCGTTTTGAAAAAATCAAGATTGTCGTGTGTCCCTTTAAGTAATATCGCTGTTTTGGAGTGAATAACAAATCTTAACCTAAAACTCAAAGCATACACTTTATTTTCATATAACGTTTTAATTTTTGTCTCGCCTTTTCGAAGAAAAATAGAGACATAGGTGTTGCTTTTCCGGCGGGGGCGGCGGAAGCTTCATCATTCAAGTTTTGCGTTTATGTCATTTTCTCACAAACTGTATGCACTAGACCTTTTAAACTTGGCTTATAGTTGTATCTTGGGTGGTACATCGCAACGCGACAAAGCAAATGTGGAAGTGACCTTGACCCTCCAAGCAAAGGGCAGATAACTTAATAATTTTTAGGTTCAACTTTTGCGTTTAGGTCACTTTTTCACAAACTGTATGCACTAGACCTTTAAAACTTTGCTTATAGTTGTATCTTGGGTGGTACATCGCAACGTTATAAAGCAAATGTGGAAGTGACCTTGACCCTCCAAGCAAAGGGCAGATAATTTAATAATTTTTAGGTTCAACTTTTGCTGTTAGGTCACTTTTTCACAAACTATATGCGGACCTTTCAAACGTTGCTTATAGTTGTATCTTGGAAGGTACATTGCAACGTGACAAAGCAAATGTGGAAGTGACCTTGACCTTCCAAGCAAAGGGCAGATAACTTAATAAGTTTTAGATTCAACTTTTGCGTTTAGGTCACTTTTTCACAAACTGTATGCACTAGACCTTTCAAACTTTGCTTATAGTTGTATCTTGGGTGGTACATTGCAACGTGACAAAGCAAATGTGGAAGTGACCTTGACCCTCCAAGCAAAGGGCAGATAACTTAATAAGTTTTAGATTCAACTTTTGCGTTTAGGTCACTTTTTCACAAACTGTATGCACTAGACCTTTCAAACTTTGCTTATAGTCGTATCTTGAGTGGTACATCGCAACGTGACAAAGCAAATGTGGAAGTGAACTTGACCCTCCAAGCAAAGAGCAGATAACTTAATAATTTTTAGGTTCAACTTTTGCATTTAGGTCACTTTTTCACAAACTGTATGCACTAGACCGTTAAAACGTTGCTTATAGTTGTATCTTGAGTGGTACATCGCAACGTGACAAAGCAAATGTGGAAGTGACCTTGACCCTCCAAGCAAAGGGCAGATAACTTAATAATTTTTAGGTTCAACTTTTGCGTTTAGGTCACTTTTTCACAAACTGTATTCACTAGACCTTTAAAACTTTGCTTATAGTTGTATCTTGAGTGGTACATCGCAACGTGATAAAGCAAATGTGGAAGTGACCTTGACCCTCAAAGCAAAGGGCAGATAACTTAATAATTTTTAGGTTCAACTTTTGCGTTTAGGTCACTTTTTCACAAACTGTATGCACTAGACCTTTAAAACTTTGCTTATAGTTGTATCTTGAATGGTACATCGCAACGTGACAAAGTGAATGTGGAAGTGACCTTGACCCTCCAAGCAAAGGGCAGATAACCTAATAATTTTTACCTTCAACTTTTACGTTTAGGTCACTTTTTCACAAACTACGGATATTGTGTTCTATAGCACTTTCCGGAAAGTGTTGTTATCTGCCCCTGATTTTTCGCTCTTTAGCTCAAGAAGTTTACTTCCGGGTAGTATCCTGGAAGGGGTATAAAAACCACTTCCGAACCCCCGAACCCCGAACCCTTTACAGAAATTAAAAATACGTATAACTGACAATAAACGAATCATACCGTTATAATTTTAACTGGTATGCATGTATTTAATGTACATATATATATGGTTAGTATTTGATTGCCTTAATTAAAGTATTTGTAGCAAAATTGCTATTTTATTCATCGCTAAGGGTATAAAACCCACTTCCGAACCCTAAATCTCCGAACCCCTAGTTTTTGAACGATACGAGGGTTCAACGCGTTAATTATGTAAAGTTTAGCATTCATAAACTAACTAACCTCATTATAAATGTAATTTCCAGTCTTGGTTTCTTTTATTAATGAAGATACAGCCATTTGTTTACCTTTTTTTACGATACCGAACCCTAATCTAAACATAATTACGGTGTCATTCGAATAACACGTGCTGTGAAAATCGCATGTTTCAATTGTTTTATCTATGCTTATCAATTCGGAAAACACAAACTAATTAATCAGTCATTGATTGGGAATCATTGATTGGTGAGCTAAAATCACATCTAATCATATCATAAAGCCGTGACACAAACAAACAGGTATATATTACTTGACTACACTAATTGGTGAACCAAAATCTACACTAATTGGTGAACCAAAATCAGTCACAGGATAAAGCCGAAAAACAAACAAACAAACACTCAGGTAAGCACGGTCATTCTTTGGTATAAATGTCGAATGAAACTTTGCTAAGTTGTCATTTATTGAATATTAATATTGATATACACATCGATATGGCTCTGTATGTAGGAGATTCCAATTTCCGGTACCTGAAAGGAGAGGCGAGAGATTCCTCCGTGCTCTTCAGATCTGGTGCCAAAGTGGAAAACATGTCATCTCTCATGGGGGATGCTGTTTTCAGACACCAAGTAAGTCATTTTTGTAATCATTTATAGTCATTGTTTCCATTGTTTTCGTTGTTTTTATATTGTATTATTTTAATTCAATTAATTATTTCTATTTCTAATACCCTTGATTGTAAACTTTATTTAAAAGCATCTTCTCTTATAAACAGACATTTTTGTTAAGTTAAAAGCCTTAAAAAACAAAAACAATTAAATGTCTAATGTCTTCTATGTCAGCATTACTGTCTTTTTTTTTCATTTCTGTTTTATATGGTGCTGCGGATTATATGTGACAACCCAAAAGAATTTTTGGTATGTATTATAAACGAACTTCATTCACACCAGAATCCTTATTTAAATGTATTACTGGTGCAATAAAAGCAACTGTTACTGTTATGTGATCCTGTAATATGCAAAAACAATTTCTGTTGTTCTTAAATTAATGATTGAAAAATGTAACACGGGACACATTTAAAGAATCTTAATAATTTATAGATTTTAATAAAATATATATACAGTATATATAGAATTGTACAACACTGGATGTAGTTTTGATATTTTTACCAACAAAATTAACAATAAGAAAAAAAATGGGTTATGGTATGTGTTTTCCGAATTGATAATCATAGATAAAACAATTGAAATATGCGATTTTCACAGCACGTGTTGTTCGAATGACACCGTAATAATTTTTAGATTAGGGTTCGGTATCGTAAAAAAAGGTAAACAAATGGCTGTATCTTCATTAATAAAAGAAACCAAGACTGGAAATTACATTTATAGTGAGGTTAGTTAGTTTATGAATGCTAAACTTTACATAATTAACGCGTTGAACCCTCGTATCGTTCAAAAACTAGGGGTTCGGAGATTTAGGGTTCGGAAGTGGGTTTTATACCCTTAGCGATGAATAAAATAGCAATTTTGCTACAAATACTTTAATTAAGGCAATCAAATACTAACCATATATATATGTACATTAAATACATGCATACCAGTTAAAATAATAACGGTATGATTCGTTTATTGTCAGTTATACGTATTTTTAATTTCCGTAAAGGGTTCGGGGTTCGGAGGTGCGGGGGTTCGGAAGTGGTTTTTATACCCCTTCAGTATCCTGGGAACAACGGTAAACAAACAAGGGAAAATCGATATTTCGCGCTCATAGATTTATTGTTTTAAACGATGCCGTCAAGCCAAAGATACTGTTATGTATGTAAAAATCATGGACAAAAGATTATTGACGGGAAAATAGTGTCCATGCAACGTTTTCCAGCCAATTTACTACCCGGAAGTAAACTTCTTGAGCTAAAGAGCGAAAAATCAGGGGCAGATAACAACACTTTCCGGAAAGTGCTATATATACCACATCTCAAATGTGACTTAATTTAATTAACTTGATTTAATTAATGCTCGACTTGTCTATGATATTTCTTGTCGTGCCCTTCATGGTTTATTCTCCTGTTGCTCTGGCTTCTGCCAAGTCATTCAGTAACTTCATTAGGCTATTGATTTTTTTTTGTATTATATTTACACGAGCATACGAGGGGCATCCCAAAAGTATTGAGACTTTCGCTCTTATTCAAAGGTCGTTGGGAATACAACATTAAAAAACCCAAGAAATATATTTTCATCTGTTGTGCACCAGATTATCAAGAATCATGATAATTGTACATATGATGTTGAAAATATTCACATCCGAGCAAGGAGTACTATGCTGAAGCGGGGACGGTCATAGCGACGTAACGACGTCGTGAACTGCAACAATGACGTCAAACACGTTCAACTCTTTTCATCATCTTGTAACGATGCACGTCCTTCACTAAAACGCTTGTGCCACCTGAACACGAGTGCACGAGATACAGTTGACTTCATAGACGATCGGTTAATTAGTTTCAATGTTTGGGAAGGTGTCTGCCCAAGTTCACAACAAAATTTGATTACTGCGCGACTTTCATGCGGATCTGTTGACGTCATTTTCTTCGGATCTTTAAGTTTGCTGCTACTCATTGTTAACCGACTGTTTACTAACAGAAACGGATATGACGTTAAAATTTACTGAGCGTGTGCGTGTGACGTCGTCTAACACACACACTAAAGCGCGCCAAATTTATCGTCTATATTCACTGGTAATATCACTATTTCTTAAGCAACTCAAGACACCGTTTAGACCCTCCCCGCATCAGCATTATATGGTTGCTATAGCGACGACAAAACTTGTGTTTCGTGCCATCAGTAATACTGTCACTTTCGGAAATAGAAGATAATATATGAAACTGCATTGGTGCCAAATATCTTTTTAAATGAATAGATAATAAAATGTTATAGCAAAAGTCTCAATATTTCTGGGATGCCCCTCGTATTTGTGTTTTGCTTGTATTGCCTATTGATGCCGCCTTGTTGGTTAGAGATTAGATCATGGCGGGGATTTCTTTATTTACACTGTCCTGTTTTAATGGGATGACAGGGTATATGTGAGGTTTGGTGCACCCTAGAACCGGTTTAAACCCCCAATGGCCTACTTTGCCACTGACCGTTCCAAGGCGGTAGCCCTATTGTCAACCCTTTTGTGTTTGTGATGTCGTTTACATTTATTATAACTTGTGCCTTCTTGTTTGTCTGTTTGCGTGTTTGTTTCTGTGTTTTGTGGTTGACTGTCCTCCTTGAATGCTACTTTCCCTGTCCGATCTTTTTATATTTCTTTGTAAGTGAGGAAGTGTCGATTCTTACGGATACCCAGGAAAAGTCTACCTCTACCACAAAAAAATCGACCGTCATATATAACCTTACATGTGTTGAAAATGACGTAAAAGACCATACAGTACAGAGTAATTTAATTAATATAGTAATAGGTCATTGTTGTCATATACAGATATTTTAGGCTGTTACCTTTCATAATTTTGGACGATTTTATAAGATAGCATGCGGTTTTGCCATGAAACTGTGATATTTCCATTTGCAAAATCAAAGTGGAATCGTTCAGTTCCTTATTGGATTCGAATCGGGAACCGGGAACTAGGAACAAGTTCCCAGTTTCCGATTCAGCTCGAATAGGGAACTGACTTCTGTGTGTTGAGCCTACTGACATTATGTGGAAATCGTAAAGTTTCATATTAACATTAAGTTAGGAGTTATAACTATGGAAAAAACACTACTTATTTCATTTTGCCGATTGTATAACATAGCATGCGGTTTTCCATGAAACTGTGATAGTTGCATTGAAAAATCAAAGTGGAATCGTTCAGTTCCCGATTCGATTCGAATAGGGAACTGGCTTCTGTGTTTGTTCAAGCCTGCTGAAATTATGTGGAAATTGTAAAGTTTCATATTAATAGATATTTAGGAGTTATAACTCTGACATTTTTTTTCTTTTTCATTTTGCCGATTGTATAACATAGCATGCGGTTTTCCATGAAACTGTGATATTTGCATTGCAAAATCGAAGTGGAATCGTTCAGTTCCAGATTCGATTCGATACCACTTTGATTTGAAAAGCAGCATTCAAGGACGTCAGTCAACCACAAACACACACAGAAACAATGAACACATTTAAAGATCAAATAAGACATCACAAACACAAAAGGGTTGACGATAGGGCTACCGCCTTGGAACGGTCAGTGCAAAAAGGTCGCTGGGGTTGAAGTAAACTGATGAAGTTCATAAACATATACGAAGAAAGTTCACTCAAAGTCGTGTGCTTGTTAATACAATTGATAAAATATGGTCAGCTGATTTAGTTGATATGCAATCGTTTTCAAAGTATAGTAAAGGTATTAAATACGTGCTAACTGTTATTGATATATTTAGTATATGTGCTTGGGTTATGCCGGTTCCAAGTAAAACTGGTATAGAAATTACCAAAGTTTTCCAAAAGATTATGAGGAAAGGGAGACAATGTAAGTTTCTGTGGGTGGATCAGGGTATAGAATTCTACAATAAAACGTTTCTTGATGATAATATTATTAAAATGTATCACACTTTCAATTTCGGAAAAGCTGTAGTAATTGAACGGTTAAACCGAAGATTAAAAGAGAGGATGTGTTTACGGAAAGATGAATAAAAATAAAATTTTCCTAAGCTTAAGAAGGGGAGACAAGGTTAGAATCAGTAAATATAAAATAACATTTGAGAAAAGATATACACCAAACTGGACTGAAGAAATAGTTATTATTGATGAAATTCAACATACTAATCCTATTACATACAAAATAAAATATTTGAACAATCGAAAGATTGACGGGAGCTATTACGAATTAGAAATGATAAAAGCTGACCAAGAAGTATTACAATTGAAAAAGCTATACGACGTGATTATAAAAAGAAACAACCTTTGGTTAAGTGGAAGGGTTATAATGATGATTTTAATAGTTGGGTACCGTTTAGGTGCATTCAAAATATTAAATAAGGGCTTCAAAATAAATATTATTTAGTAGTATTATATATAATGGAACAAGAAAGTATAGAAAAGATTTGCAAAAACAAATGAAAATTTAAAAGATACCTATAGAAAAAATAATAATACAAGGCAAGCAGGGCCAAGTAGAATATAAAGGTAGTTCGTGATGATTGTATGGACACCAAAAAATGTCAATTCAATAGACGAAAAAAATTGCTGGCTGAAATGGATTGTTATCAATGAAAGCTGGATAAAACAGGGAAGAGCTTCTTGAACTAAAATACAAGATAGCAACATGAAGAAAAATAAAATATTCCATTGTAGAATATGATATGTATAGCGATGAAGAAGACTACTGCCCGATTCCATCTGACTTTGCTTGATGATTTCAAATGTGTGGGTTATTAGTTATTTATAAAGGTGACGGAGTATTAAAATAATCTAGTCTATAGTATAGATAAAATAGCTTTTATTTAATTGATTAACCGGATTGGTAAGTAGTATAGGTAATAGCGGTATCAGCATAGTTTTTCTCGAGCGGGGCATTCAAGCAGTTTATATAGTTGTAGGGGTGTCCGGGTGTGCATCTTTGCAATAAGGACAGCAGGAGGCAACTTGATAACTGCTTGTTTACCTGTCGCGAGGGGAAGACTGTGCTGTCACCGCTATTATCTATACTACTCACTGTAATGGCAGGTAGGTACACAGTTGTGGCAGTGTTGCACACAGTAATGACAGTGTTCTATACAATTATGGCATTTGGATACACAGTAATGGCAGCGGTGTACTCAGTTATGTCAATGTTATACACAGTTACATGATTGGCAGTGGGGTACACAGTAATGGCAGTGTAGTACACAGTAATGGCAGTGGGATACACAGTAATGACAGTGTTTTATACGGTAATGGTAGTGTTGTACACAGTAATGACAATGGGGTACACAGTTATGGTAATGCGCTACAGAGTTGGGTACACATTAATGGCAGTTAGGTACACCCTAATGGCAGGTAAGGTACACAATAATGGTAAGTAAGTACACAGTTACTCCAGTGGGGTACACAGTAATAACAATGAGGTACACATTAATGGCAGGTGGGTGCACAATGATGGCAGTCGGGTACACAGTTATGGCAGTGGGGTACACAGTTATGGCAGTAGAGTACACATTAATAGCAGTGGGTTACACAGTTATGGCAGTGGGGTACACAGTTATGGCAGTGGGTACACATTATTATCAGTTATGGCAGTGAGGTACACAGTTATGACAGTGGGGTACACAGTTATGACCGTTGGGTACACAGTAATATCAGTGGGTTTCTCAATTATGGCAGTGGGGTACACAGTTTCAGCTATTGATTTAGCACACGCTATAACACATATAATAGTATTATACCCCTATCAATTGTCAAATTACGTTAGTGTGGTTGTTGTGTAGTTTATAACTGTATTGAGCTGTTACATTATTTAACATAACATTAACGGCAGAGCAGACTGAGCGTATATGCAATACGTATGACTTGTAAATGTTAATTAAAAATATAATTTGATAATAATAGTTATAAATCATCAATAAACAAACCGGCGTCATATCCTTATATCATGCGTTAGTGTAAATGGAGTTGTCGACCTTAACACCTTGGTTTAATTCAAATTATTCAACTGAGTCTGCGGATCATTTAGTTCGGGGGATTTCAGAGTTTGATTAAGCAAAGTGGGATTGATTTCTATACACCAAAGGGATATAATATATACTCTAAATCAGAGGTTGCTTCTAGTTGTTAGTTTTAGTGTATTTACATCATATCTATTTATGTTAATCCTGTGGTTAAGGTTGTTCCATCCAGGTAGTGTGTCTGCCAATGCGTGCATGTCATTAGGAAGCGACATTTTTGCTTTTGCATGTTTTATGTTTCCGACAAATGACGAATTTAATTAGATTTTATTTACCAGTCATAATTTAAAATAATAGATTCAAGCATGTTGATTGATTTTTATTTCATTTTGAAAAGCACATATTTATGTGTGAATTGTCAAACTATTTTATTTCAATCTTTATATTTATCGAATTCATTACTTCATTTTGGTAGACACAAGTTCCGAATTTCCTATTGTTTATTTTCAATCACAGTCTGTAGTATATAGTTGACACGGACATAAAAGTCGCGAGATATCTCCAAAATATTTATCGAACATATCTAACTAATCAATTAGTTTGACTGAATGTATCAGCCGAATCGTTCTCATTGCAAGTATACTTAATCTATTATATTCCAATCCTTATTTTTATCAAATCGATGACTTCATCATTTTGGTAGACTGAATGTATCGGCTGAATCGTTCTCATATATACTTAATATATTCGTGTATAGTCGTCCACTAAAGCCACCTTATCCTGTGTCTTATATTCGGACGAGAAGTGCAAATGACCGTTACATAGTCTCACCTGGACGGAACATTGCCTTATAGTTTGACGCAATTGTCTGAAGGCTCCGCTATTCAATATTTTCTTACAGGAAGGATAATTCAATAATATTGAAAAAGACAATCACTTTATAAATTCTAGCAGAACAAATATTATTAACATTATTTAAACAGATGTACATATAACACAGTGCACGGTAGGTTTGCCTGACGGTGTTTTTGTTTTTACTTACAAGTATTCAGTCATATGCAAGTATATACGTGTTATCACAATTACCATACGCTTGCATGTAATACGTCATAATAAAAGTGAAATGCCTCAATGAATAATCATTCAGTCGTTACTCACTAGTCAAAATCTGGCGCGACAGTTCCTAAATCGGTTAGAAAATTGTGTAATAGTTATACATATACTTCAAAATATATGGATGCACGAACATGTAACATGTAACATAGTTTGTGCCATAACAGTATTGCAAAAGTATAAGCAAAGTGGGATTGATTTCTATACACCAAAGGGATATAATATATACTCTAAATCAGAGGTTGCTTCTAGTTGTTAGTTTTAGTGTATTTACATCATATCTATTTATGTTAATCCTGTGGTTAAGGTTGTTCCATCCAGGTAGTGTGTCTGCCAATGCGTGCATGTCATTAGGAAGCGACATTTTTGCTTTTGCATGTTTTATATTCCCGACAAATGACGAATTTAATTAGATTTTATTTACCAGTCATAATTTAAAATAATAGATTCAAGCATGTTGATTGATTTTTATTTCATTTTGAAAAGCACATATTTATGTGTGAATTGTCAAACTATTTTATTTCAATCTTTATATTTATCGAATTCATTACTTCATTTTGGTAGACACAAGTTCCGAATTTCCTATTGTTTATTTTCAATCACAGTCTGTAGTATATAGTTGACACGGACATAAAAGTCGCGAGCTATCTCCAAAATATTTATCGAACATATCTAACTAATCAATTAGTTTGACTGAATGTATCAGCCGAATCGTTCTCATTGCAAGTATACTTAATCTATTATATTCCAATCCTTATTTTTATCAAATCGATGACTTCATCATTTTGGTAGACTGAATGTATCGGCTGAATCGTTCTCATATATACTTAATATATTCGTGTAAAGTCGTCCACTAAAGCCACCTTATCCTGTGTCTTATATTCGGACGAGAAGTGCAAATGACCGTTACATAGTCTCACCTGGACGGAACATTGCCTTATAGTTTGACGCAATTGTCTGAAGGCTCCGCTATTCAATATTTTCTTACAGGAAGGATAATTCAATAACATTGAAAAAGACAATCACTTTATAAATTCTAGCAGAACAAATATTATTAACATTATTTAAACAGATGTACATATAACACAGTGCACGGTAGGTTTGCCTGACGGTGTTTTTGTTTTTACTTACAAGTATTCAGTCATATGCAAGTATATACGTGTTATCACAATTACCATACGCTTGCATGTAATACGTCATAATAAAAGTGAAATGCCTCAATGAATAATCATTCAGTCGTTACTCACTAGTCAAAATCTGGCGCGACAGTTCCTAAATCGGTTAGAAAATTGTGTAATAGTTATACATATACTTCAAAATATATGGATGCACGAACATGTAACATGTAACATAGTTTGTGCCATAACAGTATTGCAAAACTAGTATAGACGCAACAGTGTATCGACATATAAGGATGTCAATATGTCAATATTACTTTTGACCGTATCATGTCCATATGACTATAAAGTGTTTCTAAATCTTTGTCATAGATATATCAGTTAGAAATAGGAAATAAGGCAGTCGAAATATTCAATATTCCCTTTTTTTCTTTTTTTGTGTGTGTTTATTAAACATGATTATTTTAACGAATAGACAATACATGTTTGTTTTTTCTAGTATTGATCGTTTCTTTTGTTTCTGTGTATTTATATATGGCTATATATATATATAATTGATAAATGTATTATTATCTTTGTTATTTGTCAAGTAGTATTTATAAACCTTTTCATTATAACCCGTATTTGGTACATTTTACAAATTCAGCTGTATTGTTCAACACTTGGATCACAGCTCGCTATTGTAGACTCTGCTGATGAAAATACATTTCTGAAGAACACCGCAAGGGCGCTGTTAGCTAACAATCGTAAGTAAATGTTATTCTTGATTGTATTGATTAACTGGTCCGTTTATCTAAGCGGATGTCACCCCTCAGCTGCCTATATATTCATATGTTCCATATGTTCAACACTTTTAAGTTTGTGTTTTTCATCACTATTCACTTTTAAATGTATCGATAGTTGTGTTTAATGAAGACTCATCGGCTAAGGATATTCTAGGCACACTTGGTTGAATAACCTCTGACCTAGAACTCCGTCCTGGCTAATCACGGGGTTCATTTTAAAGTCGGTCGACATAAGTTATGGCAATCCAGAATGGCCGCCATTGACAAGGACAAGTCAACAACTACCGTCCTTAACCATCATAGCTTTACTAAACTGGGTTCGGCGTGTCCGCAAGGTACACGTCTTTTAGATGTAAGGATATCTCAAAATTCAACATACATTTTGGACTTTTAGGGAACACCAAAACAGAAATACCCAAATAACATGTATTCATACTGAGAAAACATCATGATTTGTAAGCTTCAATATACAATCCATGACGACACGTGTAATCAGAGCCATGGACATTAGCTATAAATAATAAGGTCGTTACAAAAGCTATAAACAACTATGTCTTAGATTACTTTAATATACAGCCGTTAGACATTCACAATATATTATAGATACAATCTTCTACCCAATCTGTCCATCAGCAATCGAAAACAATAAATAAACAAAAGTACATACATGTATATAAAACTATGATGTAACCACAGTAAAAGACAGCATATTTTCGACTATGTGGTCATCATCTATAAATTAGATAATATCAGGGAATCATACATTCGTCTAACTATTCGCCCCAAATAGGCAAATTGTGACAGCATGCCAATTATTATGACTTATCATGAAATAAAAACACTGCGTTTGCTAGTCAGCCCTATCTCAATATAAAACAGAACGCTCTATATCAAGGTAGAAAACAGATATGACGATGACTCTATGATGAAACAGAAGTGATGTGATTTTTAACATGTCTTATGGTAGAATTCATAAGTTACATACATTCGAATATTTCCTGCAGAAATAGGACACTTATTTCATAAACGATATTATGGATATCAGTGCTATATGAATACGGATGTCTTACAATTAATGCAGTGTCATGGCTTCAAAGTGTTGTAGATATATAGTGTCTGAAATACAATACACATCACCGCATGCAACATTCTATGATACGCTATATATGCAACGTCATTTTAGTCTAAATACAGAACATTTCTTTAAATATCAATATGCATTATTCTGTAATTTAGTTTATACAATACATGACTATTTTCATACCAAAATATCTATAAAATAGCAATCATGCATCAATTTGGGTTTCTCGAAAGTACAGGCAGACAGGATACCATAGAAGTTAAAAATACAACCCAATAAATTAAATACGGCATAAATAATGATCAAAACATTACAATAAAAATGTGGTCTCTCAATTTAAGAAGTTTTTGAAAGATTTAGTGTTGTGAAACAACGAATGATAAAGAATTTTGGGGGGAGACATTTTGTGCAACCTTATCTTGAAAAATGGACACCGGAAGTGACGAAAAATAAAATTCATCAGACTGTGTTAAAATAAATTAGTCTATCTGACTGGTTATGAGTGAAAGTATAAGCAAACTACCCAAATTATTTCCCAACAAAAACAAACGAAAGCGTGGAGCGTCACAATGTAACTGTACATGAGTGTTATAATGTAATGACCTGGTGTTTCAACATAATGATTGTAACAAGAGCAGTTATAGTTTGTACGATTATCAATATTTACAGTATTGTGAGTTTTGTAGTGCCTAGTGTAATGTGTGATGTCTGGATAATGTAAATGAGTACATGTGATGTTGTGTAATCAGTTGTCGCGACCTGGCACTGTTTAAAGCGATACTAACTGTTGTCATAGTGTCAATGGATAGTCTATTCTTATCATTATGTTATCAACACTTAGCTTACCAGATAATTTAAGTGTTATCCAAAGATGTATTTGCTGTTTTACTTTCCAAAACTTTAGTATTACTTTCTACGGCAGCGATGTTTGTTGCAATGCATTTGTGGGAGTCTGTTTACGTGTTATGACAGTTAGCAACAGTTGTCAGTTTGAAAGTATGTTTAAAATGAATGAGTTAAAGGACAAACCTTTGGTAATTATTGAGTTTAAATAATATTGTACATGTTTAACTATGTTGATGCATATGTTTCATTCAATTTAAGACTTTAAATTAAGTTTTCCCATGAAGGGTGTGTGTCTAAGGTCATGATATCAACCGTCTTGCAACGAAAACATTTGGAGCAATCAATATTTATGGGCGATTTTTGGTTGGTTGTGTGCATCCAAAGGTTTGGTCACTTTCATCCAGATTTGTGGTTGAAACTTCCTGGGAGTATATAAGCTCAGTTTTCTGTCATTTAAAAAAAGGAGGAGAAAGGTACAAAATTTGGAAGGCAGCAACTCTGTCCAATTTTAAGAAGGAAAAGCAAGTATTCTGTTGAACTGAAACGTCAATTCTAGCTGGAAAATTAAGTAAATCTAGTGTAACATTATTTAAAGCAGATTATTTAAAGTTGCTTAAATCTGTTTCCACATTGGTAACAGTAAAATAATATTTTTCCAAGAACACATTATTATTCAGAATATTTTACGTACAAAATACTTATAATTTCTCATCAACAAGTCATCAGTGTTCACCTCAGTTTAATATTACGGAGTTAAAAATCTCGCGTGTATATTCGCGTTATTATTTTAAAGATCTTTATCGACAGTAATCAGTGAGAAAGAACATGTTTATATATTGTTAAGGCATTTTCATTGATATTGTGATATAAAGTGTTGAAGAATTGAATATCATTGCATTTGAACTCATGAGAGTTATTGGAGTATTTATTAAAGTATATAAACGTTCAGACACTAGTCATTACTTATACCCATTTAATAATGCAATACAATATTAATCAATACCCATTTAATAATGCAATACAATATTAATCAATACCCATTTAATAATGCAATACAATATTAATCAATACCCATTTAATAATGCAATACAATATTAATCAATACCCATTTAATAATGCAATACAATATTAATCAATCACTGATAAGAAGATTCACAAACTAGGATTTTACGAAGATTTATTTTATATCCGCGTGTCCTAACAAGCGCGCAACAACAATTGTAGTTCAATCGTTTTTTTCACAGCCCAATTGAATATAGGATTCTATCTCGGAGGCAATATATCGACAGGAGGGCACTGGATGTGGGGACACACAAATGAAGAAATACACTTCATTGATTGGGGTCCAGGCGAACCTAATGGAGTCGGAAATCAAATGTGTCTGTGGCTGTTTAAAGAATGTCATTTTCATTGGGATGACACACCGTGCGACCGCTTAGAAAGCTTTATTTGTGAACACTGGAGGTAGCTTTCTACTTTGATTTATTTTCTTTATAAACTGCTCATGTTGTTTTCGAATCCCATCGCATATTGTATATTACGCAATTACCAAGTAGACATATTAAACCATTCGATAATACTATACTTTCCAATGCGCGTTTTTGTATATAAATGTGTTTTAACATAAACTATGTTCTCGTCATAAACATCTAACTATCTGATGATGTTACGTTTGATTGTGTTTGATTGTTTCTGCTGGTATATTAGGTTTATATTAAACATATATTTGCCTTTATTACTATTACAGTTCCACATCTATCGTCGGAAAGTAACGAAACAAGATCCGAATGCTCTAAGGATACAGATTCATTGCCACATGGAACTATTAATAATTGCGCTGATCTGTAAATAAAGACAAAAATAACACAAATATACGTTTTTTATATGTGTTTATATTGTATTATGCATACGAACCATTAAAAAAGTACTAAGTTTACTGACATACATAATTATATTATTAGGTTAAAGCAATTGTATGCTGGTGCTATGGTGTATATGTCGGTTAAACACTTTCGGACAATGGTCCATCAAACTTTACTAGTAAATATTATACAAACACTACCGATGAACCATCATTTATATTACAAATAGTTATATACTTGTATCAATGTGTAACCCTTGCAGCCATTTACAGTCCAAAACAGATGTCCTTTCTGTAAAATATAAACTAGGAATACTGTTTTATTTTCGGGATACTTTTAGTTTCCATTTTATAACGAAGAGGTAAACTTACATGTTTTATACAGTCACATGTTATATGGAATATGTATGTGTATAATTTGCATACTTGTACCATAGCTGTAATGGCTTTCCTTTGTTCTTGCTTATGATATATTTTTCATAAACCTGAAGATCTGAACCTAAGCCGTGCTATAAATGCCGGTATATTTCAGCCGTGCTATAAATGACAAATTCGGCAGTTATACCATGGCCTACTCCATTGTACACGCGCATAGTTGTAAGTTTACACACAACCTGTCAATCAAAATGTCAATTACCGGCAATTTCTAAGGTACAAAACATTTATAACATACTTTTCTCGTATGCGATTTATACTGCACTCTCGGGCCTGCGGCCCTCGAGAAGCAGTATAAATCGCATATACTCGAAAAAGTATGCTATAAATATTACTTATATTGCCGTGAAGGCTGCATTAGAAACAGTTACCATATTTGACAGTATTTTAACAAAACGTACACAATCTTGTATTTCTTTGAATAGCACGTTATAAAATATTGAACACACATTTGACGTTGCTAATAGATGATAATGCTCTCTAATGCAATAGTCACTTCAAACATCATATTGTTGTAATACAAAAATGAGCGAGCCAGTGTGAACATGCGTTGAATGACTGACATTTCTTGAAGGGAATGTAATGTTGACATATTTCCAAGCAATATATATTAACTTGGATAACGGTGAAAAATTATCGAATTCGAATGATAAGCAAACAAGACAACATATAAGACCAGCGCAATCAAACAAAATCGTCCGTTTACAAAATTGTTCTTGCAGTGCCAATTGTCCTGGGCGAGATCATCCACGCCATCGGATGGGGCTCCCAATAACGACTGCTGAACCTTGGCAACTATGGATTCTGTCAGTTCGCAAAACGATCGATTGTATGTTTTCCGCAGAAGGTATCTATAAAACCGAATATGGCTAGATGCGAATTTATTTTCCCCGTCATAGGTACATGGGGGTCGGAGAATCATCCACCGTGGTACCGTACACTAGTCAATAATTGAAATAAATATGTCTAAGCAACAAAGCATTTATAATACATGCCAGCCAAATAAATAAATACAAGATCGAAGATCACAATTCTAATATTGTTAGTGTATGCCCAAAATATGAATACGTTAAAAGATAAATGCCTCACTGTAGTAAGGTGATTTACATATATCATAATATACGCACATTTCAATTTAACCACTGCTATGATGGAGATTTTTTTCTCTTCTCTTTTGTGTCACATATAAACTGCTATATGTTAATGGGAGATAATACATGTTAGGCGCCGTACATTTCATCTTTAGTGGTGTGGATTGGGGTGATCTTTAACTGAACAATTAAATATATAAATAAAGCGGCCCAATTTTTGAAGGTTAAATACATAATCTGTTTGGGTGAGAAAGTACGTGAACTCGAAGGAAAATGCCATGATAAAATGGTCGACCCCTTAGTAAAGGAATGGGAGGTAATTCCTATTATATTCCGTCCCTGTTTACCTGAATGGGTTGTTTCCCTTTCTACAGTGACAATACCAAAAAAACAAAAGTACGGAAACAAACTTCCTCATTTATTTTAAATGACCCTTATTCTAAATTTGTTCAAAAAGAATAGTGTAATTTTGCCATTTCTCATTAAATCTGTCAGTAGAATTTGTTCTGAAAGCTATTACTTTTTCCGTGTTATATTGATAGAGAACAGAGTTTTTGTACATTTTAGACATGGTAATCTTTTATCTATTCTACAAAAGTAAATACATTTCTTGGCTACTTGAATAAGGTCACTTAGAGTATTATCTGGTGTAATATCTCCATATATAATTTTAGTTATGTCTAATGTTAAATTATTAAGATGTCTGCACCGTTCTTTAAACCAGTTGCAAACACTATTCCAAAAAGATTGCACATTTCTACAGTGCCAGAATTAACGATTCCGTGTCTGCAATGCAGAAAGAACCTTTGTCATTGTAAGTAATATTCATTTTAACAAGAAGTTTATTTGTTGCTAAGATACGGTGTAATAACTTGTCTGTAACCAAATAAGTGTAGTGTATTTTGTTATGTTAAAAGGGAGTGAAAATATATTTCTCCTTTCTTCTTTCTTTTTATCTAAAAAAAAGTGATTCCATTTTAGAATTGCTTTTGGTTCAGTTGTTTTTCTTTTAGAATTTTTTTAATATTGTTGCAACGCATGTCATATTTCTTAATTAGATACAAGACTAAATATAGATATAAAAATCGAACAGGAAAAGTAGCATTCCAGGACGACAATCAACAACAAACACACACACAGACAAACAATTTTGTTAAAGATGAACAAAAGGCCAAACAAGACATCACAAACACAAAAGGGTTGACACTAATAGGCAATATAAGTAAAACACAAAGATGCTCGTGTCTGAGCTAAGCGGGCTATACATATTACACGATACATACTATGGTGAAAACCTAGTGCGCTATGGAAGTCACGTGAACGCATAAAAGGTAAATATTGTGGGTCCCACTTTATTTGCATTTAATAATTAAAAAAAAAATCAAACTTACGAATGTATTCCTACATATTTCTTAGGGTCTATCCTCATGTTTTCATGTATACATTTCAATGAAGAAAAGTCAGACAGTTATTTGGTTATGCTCAATATCTGCTTACTTACGGACAGTGTCCCTTTAACTAAAAAATAGAAATATATTTAATACAATAGAAAAAAGAAATATTGTGACCTTTTTGAACAGGGTAAGGTCCAGTGATTGAATATAAAAAAGTTCCAAACCATATGATGTTTGGAAATGCTTTACTTTTGGGGCGAAAATTCTTATCAAATTGAAGCAATAGAATGTTGCACAGCATACATATTCAAGTTTTTCCTGGCATCATATATAACACATGTGCTCAAATATTGGCATTTTAGGGCAAAATGTTGGAAAAAATGAAAAAAAAAACTGATTTCTGTAATCCATTGGGGTATTGGTTTAAAATTTAGAAAACATATTTAATACAATATAATAAAGACATATTGTAACATTTTTGGATAGACAAAGGTCCAATAAATAAGTAGAAAAAAGTCCCGAACCGTATGCTGCTTAAAAAATTGCCTTACTTTTCAGGCGAAATATGTGTATCTCTGTAAAAAATCGACGGAATCTGGAATTATTTTTTGAAAATAGTTTAATATAACATAAACTTATCAAATTGAAGCAATACAATTTTGCACACTATACATATTCAAGACATATTCAAGACATTTATTGTATCATATATTATTTATATTTTAGGGCAAAATGTTGAAAAAATGACTAAAATCGCTTATT
Organism: Cyrtodaria siliqua; assembly: GCA_037043455.1. Classification (NCBI taxonomy): domain Eukaryota; kingdom Metazoa; phylum Mollusca; class Bivalvia; order Adapedonta; family Hiatellidae; genus Cyrtodaria; species Cyrtodaria siliqua. The sequence goes on along the minus strand of JAWPHD010000300.1, from coordinate 68,050 downwards.
TCTGTAATGCATTGAGGTATTGGGAAAAAAATAAAAGTGCATAAAAATAACGGAAAAAATAAAATATATTATAAAATTTCTGCACAGTCCATTGTGCAATCATATACCAGAAAACCCATACGAAGGTGGTAAATGCTGCTTTATTTTGGTGGAGGAAAATGTATTTTTAAAAAAACATGAACGAAATCTGGATTTTTTTATTCAAAAAGTAATTTAAACATACATGTTACACCGACATATCGCCATATAAGAGAAAAACGTGACGTCTTTCTTCTATGGAACATACCCACTCTCAACTGGCGATATTGCCATTGACCCATCATATGTTTCCAAGGAATGCATGGCACGCTGACATTTTATTTGCTTTTATAAGCAAACAAGCCTGCATTAGCTGGTACCTTATGGGAATTTGTTAACAATTGACATGACAGAACCTCCCGAACAAATACAACACATCATGTACTAGTTTTTGAGCTGGCAGTAGAACCCCTCCCCCATGAGGGATTTTGTAGGGTATGCTTTTCTGAAAAAACATACAATAAGTTTCAAAATGTGACAGGTGTGCCATCAATTCTGAGCGTTGGGCTCTAGTGAGTAACGTGCATGTAAACTATGTTACCTTACATTACAGTTAAAATGTCAATGTACATTAAAAACGTTGAATATAAATTAAATCAAAACCATGTAAAAACATAATACATGTACTTTTATTATTATAAGTTGAGAAGCGCTTCAAACATAATGAAACTATTCTATAATTTACGCTACACCACATTTATTACCAAAAAACCTTATTTTTAGTGCAAATAGGTTGCTGTGAAAACTGATGTTCGTCTGTAAGTAAGGGTTTTTATATATATCAAAATGTTAATTAGACTGTGTATAATATGCATATGTATACTAGCTGAAATGTAGGTGTAACACAATAAAAATAAATCAAACATGGCTTCCAAGGTGGTCCCGTTGTGTCACAAGATATGTAGGTCGGCCCAGCAGCCGTCGGCCGAGGGCCGCTCAACGTTATTTGTTTATACTAGGTGCCATGTTCGAGGCCCGAACTCAAGTAGCCTTCCCCCTGATATGGTCTAGCGACCGAGTTGCACGCATTGCGGGGACCTTTGCCGAGTCTGGCCACCGTTCCCGTTGAGTCACGAAACCTGTGGGTATGCCCAACGGCAGTCGGCTGCGGGTCGCTCAAGGCTATTTTCTCTATATAACTATATTGAATATAGCTCTAGATGCCATGTTCGAGACCCGAAAGCCTTTCCCCAGATACGACCTAAGGACCGAGTGCCACGCGTAGCGAGGACCGTTGCCGATGGCTGACCACCGTTCCCGTTGTGTGACAAAACCTGTGGGTTGGCCCAGCGGCCGTCGGCTGCGGGTCTGTCAAAGCTATTTCCCTCTATATAACTATACTATATATACCTCTATGTGGCATGTTCGAGGCCCGAATTCGGGTAGCCTTCCCCCTGATACGACATAGTGCCACGCGTAGCGAGGACCGTTGCCGACAGGTGGTCACCTGTCCCGTTGTGTCACAAAATATGTGGGTCGGCCGAACGGCTGTCGGCCGAAGGTCGTTCCACGCTATTTCCCTCTATATAACTGTATATAGCTCTATGTGCCATGTTCGAGACTCGAACTCGGGTAGCCTTCACCCTTATAAGGCCTAGGGACCGAGTACCACGCATAGCGGGGACCTTAACCGACGGCTGGCTACCGGTGCTGTTGTGTCATATAATATGTGGATCGGTCCAACGGCCATGGGCCGAGGGTCGCTCAACGCTATTTCCCTCTATATATCTATAACTATACTGTATATAGCTCTAAGAGAGTTAAGAGGTTCGAGACCCGAACTCGGGTAGCCTTCCCCCTGATATGGCCTAGCGATCGAATGCCACGCGTTGCCGGGACCTTTGTCGATGGCTGCCCACTAGTCTCGTTGTGTCACAGAATCTGTAAGTCGGCCCAGCGGCCTTCGGCCGTAGGTCGTTCAACGATACATCCTTCTATATAACTGTATACAGCTCTATGTGCCACGTTCGAAACTCGAACTCGGGAAGCCTTCCCCCTAATATGGACTAGCGACCGAGTGCCACATGTACTTTGGCCCTTTGCCGACGGCTGGCCACCGGGCCCGTTGTGTCACGAAATATGTTGGTCGGCCCAGTGGCCGTACGCAGAGGGTCGCTCAACGCTACTTCTTTATTTATAACTTATACTGTATATATCTCTACGTACCATGTTTGAAATGCCGGTAACGTGGTAAAGCCCAAGTCGCCAGTTGGTACACGTACATGTTCCAAAATGCTGTACGCATAATGGGCTTTCAGAGTAATTGGGAGTACACAATTCTCCTTGAGGGGAGGGTTTCTCCTACTAGCTTACAGTCTATTTTTCTATTGTACCGGTATTATATATTTTTCTAGATTTTAACCAGTACCCCCAATGGATTGCAGAAATAAGTGATTTTAGTCCTTTTTTCCAAGATTTTCCCCTAAAATGTCAATATTTCAGCAGATATGTTATATTATGATGCCAGGAAACACTTGTAATATGTATGCTGTGCAACATTCAATTTGATAAGTTTATGTTAAAACTATTTTCAAAAATAATTCCAGATTCCGTCGATTTTTGACAAAAATACATATTTTTCGCCTGAAAATTAAGGCATTTTCAAGCATCATACGGTTCGGGACTTTTCCTACTTAATTATTGGACCTTTGTCTATCTAAAATGTTACAATGTGTCCTTATTCAACTGTATTAAATTTGTTTCTATATTTTAACCCAATACCCCAATGGAATTACAGAAATCAGTGATTTTTTACATTTTTTCAACATTTTGCCCTAAAATGACAATATTTGAGCACATATGTTATATATTAAGTCAGGAAAAACTTAAATATGTATGCTGTGCAACTTTCTATTGCTTCAATTTGATAAGTTTATGTTCAAACTAATTTCAAAAAATAATTCCAGATTCCGGCGATTTTTGACAAAAATACACATTTTTCGCCCCAAAATTAAAGCATTTCCAAACATCATGCGGTTTGGGACTTTTTTCTACTTAATCACTGGACCTTACCCTTTCCAAAAAGGTTACACTTTCTTTTTTCTATTATATTAGATATATTTCTAAGTTGTAGTTAAATATCCCAATGTATTACAGAAATAATCGATTTTATTAATTTTTTTAAACAAATTACCCAAAATCTCAACATTTAAGTATCGGATCCATAAATTATATGGTGGCCCTGGCACACGTAGAGATGCGTTTCGAGAAAGATTCCATCAATTCAAATTGGTACATTATTCATTATTTTTCTAAAACATAATTCTAGATTTCGGCGATTTTCGTCTAAAAACGCAGCGTTTTCCCCCAAAACTCACTAAAGCCCCAACGCTCAGATGGCACACATGTCTCATTATGAAACTTATTGTATGTTTTTTCAGAAAATCATACTCTACAAAATTCACCCTGCGGGGGAGGGTTTCTCCTACTAGCTCACAGCCTATAACATAAAAGCCGTCTATTTGTCCATGTTATTTGGTATAACATTTATGTTTTGTTTAAACTTTCCGATGTGTTGCATTATAAAGTGCGAATCATATCCTCTCAAGTTATGAAACACAACAGGTAATTTTTTAGTCAGCCTGAAATAATATTACATATATCGTGAGCGCTTCCTCTATAATTTCCAGTTATATGACAAGGATCTCTAACTTTTCTTATAGAGTTTTCATATGCTACTGTACGACCCGTGTCACCTTTTTTGAGAGTTATTACAAAACCATTACCACATTTATGACATGATTTAGATTTTTGGAATTTAGCTTCTTCTTCCGACGACATCACCAAATCTGTCTTAAAATGTGCATTCATAGTTTTTTTTGCACCACTTCTCTTCTTCTATCATTTTTTTTCTAAAAACTTGTAAACAGCATTTGTTCTTCTGTACGTTACAACTGGTTTTGAATATTGATCATCATAACACCAAACAACCTTATACACATAACTGCAATCAGTATGCTTTTGATATGCTTCCGAATATGATTTCTTAGGATTGTTTGATGCTGAAGAAATACTTTCGGTTACTGCTTCAAAATCAACATATATAACAAACGGAGCCATTAGCTGCCTGTCATAGTTTTTAAAATAAAACTTTTCATCTTTGTTTGGCATCTCTACTGCTTGTTTTCCATTAAGCGAAATACAATCAGGCTCATGCTTTTTTAACACCCTTTCTAATGTAAAGCACTGCAAGCATGTTTTACAAAACCATTATTTTCCTTGTGTGCTGTTTGATTATACATCAAACTATTAAAGTTTTTATCCACACATAATGATTTCTTTCTTTTTCTCGGATCAAAAGCATATCACATGTTTCCTCTGCTTTATTTTTTGATATGTACAAAGGGTATTTTAGATTATTTTCATATCCAAATATGTTAAAACAAATGTTGTTTTGTTTTTTTGGGGATTTGTTAAATTGTGACATGTAATGTTATTCCCTTGTAATCATGATCACCAATATGATTTTTGTACTTTGTTATTCTTTGAGGATTTGTTTTAACAGGAAATTTACAAGCTAAATGACACCATCTAAAGCATTCATTATCTTCATTTGTTATATTTATCAATCCTTTTTTAGCATTAACAAGTTCTTTTGGTAAATCTAAATACAAGCTACCTCGCAAAGGCTTGTACTTTACTCGATTTATGTAGTGCGCATCTAGTACCTCAATTTGCCAACCACTTCCCATTTGAAGCCAACTCCCAACTCTGCTTACACTTTCGTTAAGTGCTTTAAACAGTGCCACGATAATATTTTGTTTGAATAATATTGTTGCTGCTTTAGAATTAAAGTAAGCTGTTTTGTATGTGATTGCAAGACCTGTTTCTTTGTCTCCCATCGATGTTTTTTTAAACGTATGTTTCACATCAACACTTAATTTAAAGCCAACCGCCGTGTTAGTTCTTTTTTAAGAAATTTTAAAACTGCCGGCTGTGCTTTTTTGTAGCTGGGCAAATGGATCATTACTCACAACATTTATTTTATACACCTTGCTATATTGTTTTGGGGATTTTTCAATTTCTCGGGTTCTCATTATATAATATTATATGAGATTATTTTTTTAAATGATAATTATTTTATTTAATTATTTTGAAGTAAAATATTTATTCCCTGGTTTATTAAAGATCACAATAGTTTATGAAAGACATTTTTTCAACGAAACCACAAGCCATTAGTGAGTTTATTTTCTCGAAAAATCAAGAAAGCTTTTTTTCATTGTTTTCTTTTGTTGATGGTAACATCTCATGACTTACTTCAACTGAAAGGTTGTCAGCTATGCCAGCCACAATTTCACTAATTTTAGATTCTGCATAAAACTCAATTAAGTTTTCAGAACGACCCATCAAAGCATCTTATACATGATCTTCCTCGATGGCATTATTTTTTTGTCATGTGCATTTTTCACATGATTTTCTATAATGTCATTTATTTTTTTAATTATTTTTTGTTTAAATAATCTTGCTTAAAATCCTTGATTTCTTTATTTGCTAATTCCATACATGTTTTTTTAAAACTGTTAATTTCCTCTTTTGCTTGTTTCATGAGAAGTTTTACAGCAGTGCTGATTTCCTCGTCTACCTTTTTCATCCAATCTATTTTGAAATCCTCGATGTCTTCATTTACCGTTTCCAAGCAGCTTTTTTTCAAAATCACTGATTTCTTCATTTGCCTTTTCCATACGGCGTTTTTCAAAATCACTAATTTCTCTTGTATAACATTCCATATACTATAGATTATATTATTTTTATTTAACCAACATAAACAATAATATCAATTCCTTTGTCTAATAAATAGCTGTAGTAAGCAATAAAATAATTTTCAGTTATAAAGCCAAGAGTTGCTGATGAAATTGTTGTGTCACATGCTTATTTCTATCTTTTTTATTTTCCATGGTAATTTTAGTTGTTTTGCCATGGTTATAATTCTTTCAGTCAGATCTTTAAAGTTTGCAAAAACTATTAACTCTTTCTCAAGTTTAGTCATATTTTCAAAATCAACTATTCGGGCATATATCATTTGATTTTTTTTAAAGTTTTTGATTTCCTTTTCTACACGTTCCATTTATAATATTACATAAGATGTATTTATTTAACTTTAAAATAAAATTCTATATTATAATATAATGAATTGCAAATATTGTGAAAGAGTTTTGGATATTATTGATCTCCCTGGAGTATGTGTAAATTGCATCTTATTTTGCATGGTTAATAAAAAGAAGCTTTGTAAATATTGTGTTGGAACCAAGCTTTGCTACAAGTGCACGTAATGGTACTTATGAAGCTCTTGATAACGAGCGTATCTGTTTTAAGTGCGGGACTCACAATGGCTATAATCTCATTGCAGGTTATAATTACAATCGGAAGAAAAGTATTTATCACAGAAAATATTATTTTAGAAAAACATTTTATGAAATATAATTTATCTCTTACGGAAAGACAAAGCTTTGAAGAACTGTTTTACAAAATTGTAAAGATTTTGGATAAAATATAGGGTCGAAAAAGATCAATCAAATTTGAATACATTTTTCAGAAAATATTTAAAATATTACAAATATAAAAAGAGACAAAACCGATTAAAACAAAATCTACTAGAGAAAAGTACAATAGGATATGGAAACAAGTTGAAAAAGAATTACGACTGGATGCCATGACCGATTAACTTATACCTTTTTATGTACATTTCCAGAGGTTCTGTAAAGTTATCATTCTTTTGAATTTCTAACATGTTATTAAAGGCAATTATGATTACCTCTTCGTCATTTGATAGTCCTATTGTTGTTTGGACATATGAGAGAAGTTGTTTAAAACTTCTATGATGTGTTTTCAACAAAGTCTTTTTTTCTGCTATTCTTGTTTTACTCACTAAAACAGCAACTACTGGAGGAACTGCGCCAATTACAGCCACGAAAACAGGAATTGATGGAACTAATGCTAGAACAGCACCACAACCAATTATTCCACTAGCAATCTATAATGTTGTGTTTATAATACCGCACAATTTATAACTGCGCCTCTATGCAGCCACAAGTCGTGTCAAGTGATCAATTAATTCTTCTTTGGTTTTCATGTATAATTATAGTTAGACAATAATTTAATCAAGATATTTCGAAAATAGTTGCTCATGTTCTTTGGGTGATATTTTACCTATTTTTAATAATTCATCAATTATGCTAATACCTTTATTAATTAGCTGTGGACTAGTATTTCCTGATTCGATACTTCCACATACTAACTCCAGATCATTAACCAAATCATCAAGAATGTTGTAATATTTGACATCAACACAACCTCTTAAAATCTTTTTGAACTTTGAAGAACCTATGTGAATTGGTAAACCAGATAATTCTGTTAATTGCTTGAAAGCATTCTAAGCTTTGAATAGTTTTTTTTTATTATTATAACGCTTTGTAAATCATCATCTACTTTTAGGTCTAGTACAACTGCTTCTCCTCGATTTTTGCTTTTTGTCTGCTAATTCTTACTATTTTAACAAAGACATGTATAATATAAGGTTAGATTAAAGTAAGACAAACTAATATAAATTAAGACAAGTAGCAAGGTCTTCATAAACTTGTTTTGCTGGAGGTTTAGCCGGTGGTTTTAATTTTTTGGCTGGAGGTTTAGCCGGTGTATTTTTTGTTTGTTTTTTTTGACTGGGGACTTAGCCGGTGGTTTTGCTTTTTTGGATGGATGTTTAGCCGGTGATTTGGTTTTCTTCTTTTTGTTCTTTTCTTTGATTGCCTTAATATTTTCGCGTGCTGTTGCACTTTCTTCTTTTATTTTTTGCAATATGTTATCCAGTTGCGTTATTGATCTTTCCTTTATTGCGTTTGGTAATTTTTTTTTTATTGTTTTTATATCCTTCAGCTTCTAACTCTATCAAAAATACAATATTAGGTTGTTTTTCGTTTTTTTTTATAGTTTTCCTGGATTTTTAAAAGTTTTTACTATCCTATAATCTGGTTCTTTTTGTTTTGTAGGTTCGGGAATTTTTTCTGAAATCTTTTTCAAGCCGTAATACCTAACTTGCTTAGCTTTAATACATTCTTTTTCTGTTCCAAGTTGTTTGCCACAACGGATTTCTTTTATAATATTAATATTATCCAAGTATTGTTATAATGGAAATTCCAAACTACGACATGAAGACAGAAAACAGCAATTTTAAACAGATATTAAAATTTATGCCAGACTGTTGTTTTAGAATGCTTATATGTGGTAATTCAGAATCTGGTAAAACAAATTCATTAGTTCACATGCTATTAAAACCTTTAGTTTACTATGACAAGATTAACTGGTTTGCTAAAAACTTGGAACAGTCGAAGTATCAGGTCTTGTCACAAAAACTTGAAAAAATAGCCAAAAAAGCATAAAATCCCAGTCGAAGACATATTAGAATGTTCAAATTATGAAGTTATCCCTGTGGATACTTTAGATCCAGATAATCAGAAGATAGTCATTTTTGATGATTATGTTTGCGAACGCAATCAAAACGATATTATCAATTATTTCATCCAGGGAAGGCATAAAAAGTGATGAGTAATTTATTTATCTCAATCTTATTACAAAACTCCCAAAGACATTCGGTTGAATTGCTCTCATTACATTTTCTTTGCGACTCCAGTTAATCGTGAGCTGGGTATGCTTTCAACGAACAAGATGTCAGCAAAGATAAGTATAAAAAGCAACTGACAAGCAGTACGACTTTCTGTATCTTGATCGTCCGAGGAAGTTAGTAAAGCGTAACTTCAACGATGAAATTTAATGTAATATATATTATATATAATGGGACTTTTTAACGATCTTGGCGAGGAAGTTTCATGTTGAGTCTTTCACCAGATACCCAGGCAGATGTTATTGAAGCCTTTAATGACACCTCTCGGTATCTGGATGAAACATTGACAACCCTTTCTTTCCAACTATGGTTAATTATATTTATCCTAAAGAACTTCAGCTTAACAAAGCTAATATATCTGATAATAACGCTTCTTTTCTTGATTTAGATCTCTCGATTGAAAATGGTAAAATAATTAGCAAATTCTATGACAAGAGAGATGATTTTAATTTTGACATTGTTAATTATCCCCACTTGGATGGGGATGTTCCACGAGCAACTTCTTATGGGGTGTATGTGTCTCAACTTATTCGTTTTTCTAGAGCTTGTACTCGAGTTGAGGACTTTAATATTCGTAATCTTTGTATAACTAAAAAGTTACTCAATCAGGGTTACCGTTACCATAAACTTCGTAAAACCTTTGCAAAATTTTATTATCGTAACCCTGATCTTCTTTCCAAATATAAATGTAATGTAAGGACTCTTCTGCGACAAGGACTATCACAATCTGACTTCTATGGTGATGTGATTTATAAACTTCGTAAGATTCTGGTCATGATCACTTTCATACTATCTTTGTTAAACTTGTTAAAAAGTTTATCAAAAGAGGTTATGATCCTATCATTTTGCAACGAACTGCATGCTTGGTGGTGGACCCTTCTACAGTTCGCCACTATGCTTTCCTGTTTAATTGTACGATGACCGGACATGCTGTGGACCCTATGATGACACCTACCTAAAGCCCATTGGGACGGTGGCGTTTGATGTTTGTCTATGATCTTTCTTGTCGTGCCCTTAATGGTTTATTCTCTTACTGCTCTGGCTTCTGGAAAGTCATTGAGTACCTTCATTGTGGCTTTCTAGGCTATTGTTTGTTTTGTATTATATTTACACGAGCATATTTGTGTTTTACTTATATTGCCTATTGATGCTGCCTTGTTGGTTAGATATTAGATCATGGCGGGGATTTCTTTATTTACACTGTCCTGTTTTAATGGGATGACAGTAGGGTAAGTGTGAGGTTTGGTGCACCCTAGAACCGGTTTAAACCCCCAGTGGCCTACTTTGCCACTGACCGTTCCAAGGCGGTAGCCATATTGTCAACCCTTTTGTGTTTGTGATGTCGTTTGCATTTATTGTTGCTTTTGCCTTCTTGTTTGTCTGTTTGCGTGTTTGTTTCTGTGTTTTGTGGTTGACTGTCCTCCTTGAATGCTACTTTTCCTGTCCGATCTTTTTATATTTCTTTTTACTACTGGCAATGTTAATATTACAGATTTTGGTATTGTTCTATCTGAGTATGTAAAACAAAAGCATTTGATTAATTATCTTCACAAGGGTAAAAACCAGGAAAATGTTTTAAGAAGTAATAATAAAATTACCAATGTTGACAATCCAGATAAAGCAGATGATGCAGCAACAAAGCAATTTACTGTAAGAAGAGTAGCAAAGATCATACGTGATTATAATATCGATAAAAAATTCAAACATGATGAAAAATTTGACAACATATGTAGATGATACACTAAGTCAAATACAAACAAAGTTACAAGCATACCGTGAGAAAATGATTGAAATTCAAAACGGTTTAAAAGACGAAATAAATCATTTGGGCGATACTTTTAAAGAGTTAGAAAATAAAGAAGATTGATCGGAACATAGAGAGCTCTATACAAAGCTGGGTGAAAAAATATAACCTGGTGTTGAAAGTATTAATGAGCGAATTAAAGAAATCAATTAACAAATCGTTGATAACAATGAACTAGAAGATGCTATTGCTGATGCTTCAAAACAAATGAGAACTGCTTTTGCTACCGAAATAACTCAAATTAAAATATTAACTTTACAGATAAACACTAACGTTGCCGATATCAGCAAAGAGTTTGAAGACATGAAAAAGAAAAGAAACTGCTATTGATGATGTTTCAAAGCAATTAAGAACTGCCCAGGATGAAAGAAGCAAAGCTTTTGATGGCGAAATAGTTTCTCTTAAAGAGCATAATCAAAAGTCTGATAGTCGACACACAGCAATTCTTGGTATAATTGATGAGTTGAAAGTAAAAGCAGACTATTTAAGACGGATTCTAATTCTTGAAGCTACAATAGATGGTGGAATGAGTAGTATTCAAGATTACTATGGTTATGTATCGTATCATATCAAACGCGAAAGCCACTCGAAAGAGCTAAACGTTCTATTTGTCTCGGACCATTTACTTTTGTAATCAATCCACTTGTAAAAAGTGAAAAATACATTACAAACTATGCCGATGGAGGTTTCGTGGAAATTGTAAAACCCGGACGTTATGTAGTTGAAGCAGGCATTACATTATACAGTTACAAATACAGACATTTATATAGAATTGTTTAGTTTGTTGAATTGGGGTCTTGGTGAGTCATTTGCTAACCCAATAATAGAAAATGGTAAACGAATACTAAAAGGAACATTTGAAGTATATCTTTCAAAATCTCTTTATTGGTATGTCTATATACTCACCAGAGAAACTCAAGTTTATAATTTTGAAAATTCAAGTTTTATTTAGGTACTTAATATTGTCTACTAATATGTATAATGGAACTTAAGTAGCTAAAGCTACTTAAGCATTTCATTTAATCTGTCCTATATTAAATGAAACAAAAAAATGTATGATCATCAAACCCTACCCCTATGCTAAAAGGCCAGATTTTGTATGAAATTATATAGAAATGGTATATTTTCCTTTTTTGTTTTGTTCCTAATAACAGAATTTGTTCAAACTTCCTAGGCACTTATTTGAACATATATTTAGACAATATATGCAATTAAAATTATAGGTCACCATGCATATTGAGATTTAATACTGGTTTTTGGAACCGTAACATTATGCTTATTTTTTTTAATTTTGTTGGAATTTTTACAAAATGCTATATTTTTCCTATTTTATGTAACTAATAATAGGCCTTTACTTAAATAAAGACAATAAATAAAAAAATAACGATTCAGCTTCATTAATTGATCTAATGCAAGTAAAGCAAAATGGAAAAAATAGATTACGATGGAAATAATCTTCACATATTTATTAATATCAAAAGCTTGCTTGAAATTTCTGACGATTATTCAAAGACAACCGGAACAAACGAATACTTTTATTTGTATAATACGACTGCTGCGGAATCTCGAGATGATCAAGCTGGTTATAACCTAGGATTTACTGCTCGTCATGCTTTAGTCATAACTAATCAAAAAGTTGATTCTATAATTCCATTAAACAAATATTTTTTTCTTTGAAGCTTTAGAAACAAACATGCTTCCTCCTAGTCAGATTCAAATTAACTTGCAACTGACAGATGATAATGTGCTAATTTTTAAATCAAGTGGTGATGATGGTCGAGTAGTTAATAATAAATTAGTTTTATGGATACCTAGAATGATATTTAACTTAGATGGTTTAAGTTATGTAATGACAAATCACATGACAGCAACAAGATGGACTACCTTCGTGAAATGATACAAGAAAGCGGAAGTACTCAACTAACAGAATCTGTATTTAGAATAACGGCTGGTGTTAATAATCCCAAACACGTTTTTAACGAGTAGACAAGAGTTCTTTCCAAACGCCAAACCCTCACCTTTTAGATACGTTTAAACTAAATGATACTGATGCTAATTGTTGTTTACAATCGGCCAGACTAGAAGCTGGAAATGGAATTTATTATCCAGAAACCGAATACAAAACTTTATGCTAATATCATAAGAATATTTGGAGACGTTATTAATTATTCTTACAAACAAAATGATAAAAACACTGGAACTTTACTCAATGTGAGTAATTTTAAAAATCTCTTCGGAATAAAATATTTCGATTTAAGTTACACAAGTAATGAAGTCAGTCTTGATCCAAAACAACTAAGTTTGAGATATAAACTAAACAACGTTCCTACGACTAGATATAAAGTGTATGCTTTAGTCTTCTACGAGGAAAATGTTGTTATTGATACTGTTGGAAATGAACCAGTTATTGTTTAATATAACTTATAATATATATGACTTACCAAAATTATTCAGTAAATTTAACAGATGGTAAGAAACAGAATTTAACGAGGTCTTATGAGAACAAGAGTGAATTAACACTTAGGATAAAAAATAACCAACTAACTGGAGATTTCCCTTTGTTGTTACCAACAACTCAAATTAAAAATATTGGTAAAGCTATAAACAGTGAACGTGGATTAGACATAAATATATCAAAATCGCAAAAGAGGTCTCAGTCTAAAAATGGAGGCTTTTTGGGAACATTAGCTGGTTTGTTGACTATAACAATATTACCAACAGTTGCTAAATTTGCTCCAACTATATTAGGACCTCTAGCAACAGGAGCACTAAGTGGTCTGGCAAGTAGTGGAATCGGTAAACTATTTTGAAATGTAATGGTAACTATCCTTAGTAATAAAAAACATGCACTACTACTTGAATCAAATAATGCAATAAAAAAAATGGAAAGATATAAAAATCAGACAGGGAAAGTAGCATTCAATGACGACAGTCAACCACAAAGCACAAAAACAAACACGCAAACAGACAAACGAGAAGGCAAAATAATAACAAATGCAAATTACATCACTAACACAAAAGGGTTGACATTAGGGCTTCCGCCTTGGAACGGTCAGTGGCCAAAAAGGCCACTAGGGGTTTAAACCAGGTTCTAGGGTGCACCTAGAAAGATGGAAAGATATAAAAATCAGACAGGGAAAGTAGCATTCAATGACGACAGTCAACCACAAAGCACAAAAACAAACACGCAAACAGACAAACGAGAAGGCAAAATAATAACAAATGCAAATTACATCACTAACACAAAAGGGTTGACATTAGGGCTTCCGCCTTGGAACGGTCAGTGGCCAAAAAGGCCACTAGGGGTTTAAACCAGGTTCTAGGGTGCACCAAACCTCACACATACCCTATTGCAATCCCAATTAAACGGGCTGCCATGAAATAATCTCTAACCAACAAGGCAGCGTTAAAATATGTTTTTTGGAGAGTAATACCATTCTGTGAAAAGTGAAATAAGAGCCAATTAGTAGTTATTATAGATACGAAAAAATCGTATCAAAGATCCGTAAGAAGTAATATTAGTAAACTTACGGTCTGTTAAAAGAGGTCCAAAACTCGACGTCAGTCTCGAGGAAATTTATGGAAAACCCTTATAAAATGGGCCGAAATGTCGATGAGCAAATATCCTTCAACGCGGTATATGAAACACACGTGTTTAAGGAAAGACCACTACCTCAAATAAACAAGATAATACAATACAAAGGTTGTTGCCTTATTAAACTGACAAGGTAATAACAACAAGACGGAGGATTTCTCGGACTGCTTGCATCACTAGAATTTTCAATGATTGGATATCTTATTAGTGGCTAAACTGGGAAAGGTTTACAAGTAGGTAGAAAAGGAAAAAGACTAAGAGTTGATCGTGAAAAAAAAATAAAAATGAACCTAACATAGATATAATGAAATGGGTCAAGCAGCTAGCATACAGAAAGTCAGTGTGGTGTATAGCAAAAACAAATTACCGATAAAACAAAATAAACAAAAATCTGGTATTATTAATCTTGATGACCATACTGGACCTGGCACACACTGGACTTGTTACTATGATAATTATTACTTCGTTCCGTTTGGTCTAAGCCCACCAAAAGAAGTTTTAGCGTACATGCCTAATATAAATTACAACACTATTCAGTATCAAGATAAAACAAGTGTCCTATGTGGATATTTCTGTCTATTCTTCATTAAAAAGTTACAAGATGGACATAAGATTTATGATGTACTTTATACAATACTAAAACCTTACAAGCCAATAGAAAATGAAAACATTATAAAATCATATTTTATCTAATTATATTATATATGAGTTACTGTATTAAAGAAAATTGGTTACTGAAAATGTTAATCCTCAGTATATGTTAGCAAAAAATGGTAGAAAATGTTAAAAGCAACTTGTGCATCTTGTGGTATTACTAAAACACAGTGTGTTAGAAGTACACAAGGCGGAAATATTAATGTTCATAAAGTGTTACTTCCTTTACTACCTAAAAATGGGTTAACAATTCCTGGTTATAAATATTGCGTTCCGGGTAACTCACTTGATAGTGGAGAACCGGTAAATGAGTTAGATGCTGTTTGCATGATATAAAGTGCATGCTTATTGTTATGACAAATATCCTAGTAATAAATCAATGTGCGATAAAAGCATGTTGACCGGTTTAAAAATAAGTAAGCCTAAATCATTTGGGGAAAAAATCGCTAAGAATTTAATTTTAATTCGGTTATTAGTACTAAATACAAACTTGGTCTTGGGGCATCAAAAAAAGAAAAAAGACGTTGTGATGGACTTGCAAGTTACCAGATGAACTTCATTAGCCTATACAAAGAAAGTTCACTCAACGATATGTAATAGATAAAATATGTTCTGCTGACTTGGTTGACATGCAATAGTTTTCAAAATATAATAACGGTACTAAATACTTGCTTACTGTTACTGATGTATTTAGTAAATGTGCTTGGGTTGTGCCGGTTCCAAATAAAACTGCGTTAGAAATTACCAAAGAATTCCAAAAAATCATAAGTATGGGAAGACAACGTAAATTGCTGTGGGTTGACCAGGGAGTAGAATTGTGCAATAAAATATTCAAGCAGTTCCATGTTGATAATAATATCGAAATGTATCATACGTTCAATTTTGGAAAAGCTGTAGTAATTGAACGATTTAATAGAACATTACAAGTGAGGATGTGGAAATATTTCACAGCAAACAATACAATTACATATTTAGACATGCTACAGATGATGGTTGACAAGTATAATGACACAAAACATCGGAGTATTAAAATGACACCGACTGAAGCAAGTGATAAAAAGAAGAAAGAAATGTTGTATTTCAACTTGGATGGAAAAATGAGAAGTTTAAAATAGGGGATAATG
Source organism: Cyrtodaria siliqua (assembly GCA_037043455.1). Lineage (NCBI taxonomy): Eukaryota > Metazoa > Mollusca > Bivalvia > Adapedonta > Hiatellidae > Cyrtodaria > Cyrtodaria siliqua. The sequence goes on along the minus strand of JAWPHD010000300.1, from coordinate 52,181 downwards.
TTAGAATCAGCAAATATAAAAGAACGTTTGAGACAGGTTATACTCCAAATTGGATTGAAGAAATATTTGCTGTTGATTAAATTCAATATACAAATACTGTGACATACAAAATAAAAGATTTAAACAACCAAAACATTGACGGAAGCTTTTATGAATTAGAAATGATAAAGCAATGTAAGAAATATTCAGGATTGAAAAAGTAATACGACGTGATTACTAAAAGAAACAAGCATTTATTAAATGGAAGGGTTACAATCCGGATTTCAATAGTTGGGTCCCATTTAAGGATATTGAACATATTAAATAAGAACTTAAAAATAAATTATGTATAGTAATTTTAAATATGGAACAAGAAAGATTAAAAAAGGTTTGCAAAATACTTAACAATTTAAAAGATAAATACAGAAAGAAATAATGGTAAGCAAGCAACTCCAAGTAGAATATGAAGTAGTTCGTGATGATTTTATGGACACAAAAAAAAAGCAAAGTTAACAAGCAAAGACGATTGCTGGTTGAAATGGATAAGTATCAACAAGAGCTGAATAAAAACAGGTAACAGCTTCTTGAACTAAAACACAAAATATTAAAGTGTAGAAAAACAAAATACTCCATGATAGAATATGATATGTACAACGATGATGAAGACTACTGTCCGGTTCCGTCTGACTTTGCTTAATAATTTGTAAATGTTTTTAGTTGAATCGTATGAGCAAAAGTATTATGTTATTGAAATGATGAACTGGATTGGTAAGTAGTATAGATACTGGGGGTACCAGCGATAGTTTCCTAGAATGGGTTTGCTCAAGTAATTAATAATATGTTTCAGGGCTTTTGGCTCAAGTATGCCTATCATTTATGTTTTTTGTAAATGATTGTGTACCTGGGTTAACAGCCATGGCTAACACATTTTATAGTTGCTTGGGTTTGAAGCCCCCTCTGTTGGTACCCCCAGTATCTATACTACTAGCATTAATATATTCCATTTAAACGCTTAAACATTAAGTTAGGTACCCAGGTTATCGGGATAGTTGACTGTTCAAGCGCATTTAGTGTTCTCAGATTTATAATCTAAACACTATGTCTGACGTACTGGTTCTACTAGAATAATACGTGTTTCTTGTTCGTACAAATTAATTGTGAAAATTTGCATTACTAACACTTAAAAATGAATTGTTTGAATCTTTGAATGTACATATAGATGGTGACATTGCTATTGGCCTTAATATGAATAGCATGTCAGTGTTTTACTATGACAATGCAAACTCTTAAGATTGAGAGTTTATTGGGTGGAGTTATTCAATATCCGATGTGTAAACAACGAGAACATAGACATGCAACCTATGTTCAAAAGTTCACTTGTTGTAATTAATACCTCATCGAAAGAACCATTCTTACAAAAAACATTCCAGTTCACTTAAACCTAAATTTGGAATGATTTTATTGAAAGTGTTTGACCACAAACTAAACAAATTCCGCTGTATGCATATAGAATGCAGTATGTTGCCTCCTGTAATAACAGTGACAATTATTGAACTTGAAATTCACTTATAGTTTCCCTCAGACTGATTCAACCAGAATTTCACTTAACTTTATATAAAGCTGTAAATTGACTTGTGTCAAGAGGTGTGGATTAGATTTCTCTGCTGTGTTAGAAGTCGGACATGCTTTAATGCAGAAACACGTGTTTTCCTCATTTGAGTAAACTACAATCTCAAAATGACATACATAAAACGAACACGCGAACATGTAACAGGAAATGTAACATTCGCAGAACTCAGTCGAACATAAGCACGCATGCAAAACAAACGCCAATTACAAAGAAAAAGGTGGAACGGTCACTGGCAGCAAGGCCGTTGCGGATTTAAACATTGTTCTAAGGTTCACCAAACCTCACCCTAATGTCATCCCAGTAAAACGGGACAGAGGACGATGTTAACAGTGAACTAACAACATACACAGGCACTTGTTAGTACCATGAACTGGAGGCTTTAAGAGAAATTTTGAAACTGTAAAATTAATATTTTTTGCTGTCATCTTGAAGAGCTTTGTTATATATTAATACAGTTTTAAAGTCCGTGACATTTAAATGTTGTGTTTCATACAGTGAACTAAAATGATATAAATTATGTGTGTTACTAATGTACCGTGTCTTACTCATGCTTGAAGTTTAATGAACGTGTTAGTGTAATGGAAGTGAAGTATACTCAGAAAACTATGGAAATGCTATATTTGTGTTGCATATATTTGACATAATGTGGAAATGAGGTTCTGAAAAATAGGTAGAGTGTAATCGAAACTCTTGTATAATCATATGTATATGCATGCATGTATATATTAACACTTTCTCCTATTAAACTAGCATGTTTGTGATAAACAAAATATCAAACCGTTAACTGTTGCACAACTAATATACGTCTAAGTCATTCAGAAATATACGTTCGTCCCGCCCGCCCGTCCGTCTATCTAAATAACTGACTGTATGTATTGCCCCTGTACCCTCGGCCTTCCTGCCTGCCTGACTGTCTGTTTTGTGCACCATATTGTCTTAATCATATTGGCATACACCTTAAACCTATATAATATATTGGCTCCTGTATCTAATTGCGTGTACCACATAATTAAGTACGTGTTTTGACTCTTAATTATTCCAAGATTGACGTTTTTAATTATGTATGCTCCATAGAGGTTTTATTTTATGTGACTTGTGCAGTCATTATCAAAGTGAAACAACCTGTATGTTATCAATCAAAAAGAAAAAGAAATGTCGGTTGTTTATAACTCAATATCTCATTCATGGATTCAGCTTTGTATCGAGATTGCTTGTTTATTTCTTGAACCTGACATATCTAATTGTACCAGGGTTATATTTGTTTTCATATATTTTTAACTTGAAAAGATCAGCAGTTGAAATGAAAGGAAACCCTGGTTTAAGACAGTAGCAATTATATTGTTTCAGCCTTAACTTGTTTGAAATAGTATTTGATGTCAGCTTGATTTCTGTTGATGATTATCATTTTCAAAAAACGACAGAGTGGTCTGCCTTGTCTAATGGCGTCGTTTTTGTGTATTTCTATGAGTCTACGAAATCTGACTTTTCTTTCGTTTTACATGTATGTATTTCGACGGTATTTCGAAGAAGTGATTGTATCATTAGAGGGACATATCAAGCAAACGGACATAAAAGCAATTCATATTACAGAAAAAAAATGCATTATAACGGTTAACTGCTAGAATGTCAAGCACCAACCATTTCTGGGGGTTTTACGTGTGCAACACAAATTTATGAAAATTACAAATGGATGTCGAGACCAATTTGACAATACAAGATGCTCCCGTTGAGATGCCTGGTAGCACTATTGTTCTTCAGATCGCAATATGAAGAAATTATTGCGGAGAGTGTCTCGATGGGTAAAATTATGGTTACGGATATTGAAATGGAACAACGTATGTGGCTATCTTTGACTGTGTCCCTAGTTTACCCCCTTTACAATAGAGATTGATCACTTTACATCGATAGTGTTTGCGGACAACAATAGAACCATGTGTACATATTGTGGGCTGACGAGCCATAACTACTTTAAGTGCCCTGATAATACAAAGGATGTAAGGTCAAAAATGTGCTTGAATTGCAAAAGTAAATATCACGATTAAAAGACTGCCATAGGGTTATTTGTCATTTCTGCCAATTAGAAGGCCAAACAAGAAACAATTGTTGCGTGGAAAGTATGCCCCGATTTACGGTGAATATGCGGGAGACATTCTCGAGGGGCAAATAGCGAATCAAATGAATGCAGAAGCACGGTTGAATTAAAGCGGTGCCGATCGCGTGCTAGCAAGCGCTGCTTCTTTGGGTACATGGTACCTCATACGCTACCTGGATGATGGCCAACCGGCGTTCCCCATGGACGAACACGAGGACAACCATGTGATAACCACCAAAGTCATTTGGCCGACAGTACCAGATATAACCTCCATTCATGTCAATGGGACAGAACGTATGGACAAACAAGACCAAACAAAACCGGGCAATGGACGTTATTGAATACAACAGAGAACTTTATCAACCATGCTGACGGAAAATAAATCGAAGAGGGTAAAACCTTTGTAAATGTTGAAGAAAATAAGTCGCACCTAATTCTTGGAGACTCAAATTGTGGTAGACAGCATTTAATGGACAGCACCATAAACATTTGTCTGTTTCTGTTCAAACAGAAAAGAACGTTGACTTAAGCATTGATCAGGCACTTTTTCCAATTTCGAAAATTTATCATGAACCTTGGAATTAATAACATTCCTAACGCAGAAAAAATTCATGAGGTTGTACAATTAACAATTGGCTCTTCAGAAAATAGCAAAACAAAAATGGCCGAGGACGCCAATTGCGTTTTCAAGCATAATGCAAATAGTTCGTCTGATGCTTGTCTTAAATATCGTCTCGTTGTACCCTTAATGGTTTGTTCTCTTGTTGCTCTTGCTTCTGCCAAGTCATTGTACTTGCTTCGTGGCTTCTAGGCTATTTATATTCATAAATATATGATCATTTATACGTTATACTTATATTACTTATTAATGCAGCATTGTTTGTTGGAGATTATAACCGGGTGGGAGACATCTGTATTTATTGTGAGGTTTGGTGCATCCTAGAACCTGATATAAGCCCCCAACGGCCGTTCCACGGCGGTAGCCCTAATGTCAACCCGTGTTCTTGTTTGTGATGTCATGTCTTGCCTTTTAGTCATTTTTTAAGTTGGTGTTTGTTTCTATGCTTAACTTTGGTTGACTTTAGTCCAGGAAAGTTACATGTTCTGGTCGACTTTAATATCTATTTTTGGTAGGAGTGTTGTTGTAAGCAGGTTTAATGAGCATGCGAAATTTCCAAAAATCACATGTTGGATCATTGCACAGATAAAGCATATAGGCATTATATTGACACTGATGATGGTTTAATAACAAATGGCAAAATCGTAAATCATTTTGTAAATGGAGATGACACCAAAGTCATTCCTGTCTCGGAGGAGTGTGCGGGAAGTTTGCACAACAGCTTTACCTTCTTTTTTTTGGACTGAATATCGGACGAGTTCGAAATTACCACTTCAATGAGAAAACGAGGAGTGACAACTTTGTCTCAACAGTCCCGTAAGCGCCACGAACCGCCACGCAAAGTAAAAACTAATGAGAATACATTTATTGGCGAAGTGTGTATATCCATTATAAAAAATCCCCTTAACACAAGGAACGACTCAATGGTGGCAAGTTAATACTAAACCTATCGGTCGGGTCTCAGTATTTCTATTTCCCGCTGTTTTCTGCTCACGCATGCGCACTTTACAAAAACATTTGCAATGGCGAGAGCCTTCGCTTGTTTTTAGCTCTTGTTTATGCTGGGACATGACAAACATCAAATAATAACCATTTCAATGAATTATTGCATAGAACATTACAAACAAAATTATATTGAACATATAGAACGAATTAATTAATTATCGAATGACATTTATAATTCTTATAAAATTCAAGCACACGATGCCGACATAAGATTAAATCAAACTATTTTGAACAAAAAATGAAAATTTAACACATATTTCTTTAACATTTTTAACCTAGCGAAACAAAGGTAAACACACGCTTTGGTCAAATATAAAATGTGAAAACGGCGAAATCAAACATCACATCACTTCAATCTCAAGGATACACCGTAAGGTTTAAACATGTTTTGTTTTGTTTTCTCTCACTTTTTAAAGCAATGATACATTCAAGGTATACTTATTACACTGCAAATATCTGAAAAGTATGAAAGTTGTATCTTCTTTAGATGTTTATTCATTAGAAAAACAAAATATGTAAACAAACACAGATGTTCATTAATTCTCTTGCGTTTACAATTGTGAAACCCTGTTGGCTAATCATGATGATTTCGATCAGATTAGTCGTGGCAGTACAGTCTATTCAAATGTCTCCTTTTATGTTTTTTAGGAATGTCACTATAGTGGGATTTTAATAGCCTAACGGTTACCAAATGGTCTGTGTGGTCAGACGATAATTTATAGTGACGTCACAAGATGGAGATTACAGTGATGTTATTGGTTAAACATGTATTTCGTTAATTTTATGCATTATTGTTATGTAGTTGATCCATCTATTTTGAATATACATAGGGGATACATGATGCTGATTGGACTACTCTTAAAGTGTTTAGATGAATCAATTCAGCCGGTAGTAATATCTGAATTATTTACATGATCAATCTGTCGGCTTTCCTGAAAAGTGAAAATGTGTAAAAGATGCCTTTGTTTCTTGCTTTTTATCTCTGGAACTTATTAGTCAAATTATGTAACATTTGGCATGAAGGTTGTATGATGTTTGTCTGCTGATTGCGTACCAGCATTTTTTGATAAATTGATATGTTACTGATGAATGAAGATTGTAGTGGAAGAGATACTATTTCAATGAGGCATGGACATTAAAATAGTTTTTGAAAGAGTTTGGATGTCAGTAAAGAAAATCCCTGATACGTTTGCTTACATAATGTTATTCAGATCAAATATTGTGCACCGGGGAATCATTTGGGGAAACGGTGTGCATGCTTTACTACTCAATGCACTGTAGTTAAGGGTATGACCAAGTCCAGTTCTACTGTTGTAAACCGTCAAGTGATTGACAGGAACAACACAGTATACAGTTGTCCTGGACATATCATCATACTGTATGTTGGACAGCATACGAGGAATGTTCCATAATAATGAGATTAAAGTTCTATTCAGAGAAGAAAATCAAGAATAATCGAGGACTTATAATACATATATTAATATTGCAGAACTAGCAAAAACGAACCTTTTTAAACGGTTTATATAGTTTGAAAATATGTTTGATACTCACGTTAGGGACACCTTTGATATACTGGACAATTGATGCCCATGTGCCTTCCGAGAACTACATTTGGAGAATGTTTGTGTCTGTTATATTAAGTTATAACTGCCTTTTATGTTTTTATTAATTTCAGTGTTATAAGCAGATATTGTACCCGCCATTTTGCATTAAGTAATTTGTATATGTAATTTCATCGAATATATCGATCGAATAAAATGACACTGGGCGGCGATATGCTATACAATGTCAGCTGACAATTGTTGTTCATTGTAGTGTTACATACATATTTCGAACAGAACATGTAAAACGCAGACGTAATGAGAATTTCGTGCAGCCTCATCCGTATGGAACACCCCTTGTATAAATTGTAAGCTGTAAAAGAAGGGTTTAGACATCATTTGATTAGTTTTAAAGTTACAGGCATTTGTTAATATTACTAGTTCTTGGAATTGTATTGACTGTGCAAACATGTCCATTATTTGTTACGTTTATACTTATATTTATCCTAAACATTTATCTTGTATTTCATTTCAATGTTTTCTTCATCAATGCCGTCAAGTAAAACAAACAGTTTTTTTTAAATTGTACAGGTTGTTTATGTGTTTTATGTTAATGGTCCGAAGTATATATTGCCTTCTGTGATTGATGTTAATGCATGTCGTGGTCAGATCGCTCAATCCATTGAGGATTTTAGTATTAAATGGTGTCGTAGAGAACATGCTGACCCTAACTCCCTTTCTACTTGGAAAACGACTATTTTTAACATCATAGATACCCGTATTAACTTCTATACGGCTAACCCCTCCCTACTTCCCACTAGACCTAGGTTTTCATTTAGTAATTTAAAATTGGGAATCCATAATTTCATAATAAGTTTGTTTTATTTCCTGCTGATAAAGCAGCTAATAATATAGTTATTGTCTGACGCCTCCATTACGTCAATGTTTTATCTCAGGAACTCGGGAGTACTTATTCGTATACTCCAGTGCAATCTACTGAAGATAATGTTGTTTCGACGCATATCCCTCAGTGCAAGATTTTCAAGGCTGGAATCGACGAAAAGCAAACAGATTTCCAACGATGTCATTTAGTTTCATTTTAATGCATGTGTCAGTTTAATTGTCAATACTGAAATGCGTTATAAAATGGTTGAGCATTATAGAAATGAACAAGTTATGCAAATTGGCACGGTACCTGGATAACGGATTTGTTGGCGTGGAAAATAAAAACATCAAATTACAAAATACTGTGATGAGCTGCAATCCCCTTAAAAGCAATTAAGGACATCGCCCGACTCAGTCGGATCTCTTTGACAATTTCTAATCTACAACACTACATGATAACGTGACACATATATATATGAAACAACTGGTTCAGATTAAGAAATATTCACTGTCTTTGCACAGGGATCGCTTATCATTGCGAAATTAGGCAGACGATCAGAGGATGTCGTGGATAGGTACGTGGCGTATTTTAAGTATGTATGTTATTTTTGTTTGTTACTATTTACAAATTGCATATGCTATTATACGGGTGACACTTCTAAAACAGGTGCGAATCCGTGGCCGGGTAAGTAAAGACGCTTCGTCTAAAACTGTATTCGCCTGTTCCGTTTTGTGAGGTATTCAACAGTTAAATTGTTATAGAAATCATCGAACATATGTGTTTAACATTTCTATTTCAACACTTTATAATTGTTTGGTAATACAATATACATAAAAATGTAAGTCTCCAAAATTGCAGAAGCTTTTATTCTCCCTGTCCAATGCTGTACGAGGGGTCAAGGAGGAACTCTCCCTCGTTCAGCTTACAACATTAATGTTTGTTTTACAAAAGCATGTACATCAAAATTCTAATAATACTCACCCAGTCGCTCGCACTAGTTTACCATAGATTACCACTAGTTTATACAGAATGATATCAAATGAAACTGAAAATAGCAACATTTTATTGAAGTATTTTTATTCCGTTTTAAGTGAGTTGTTTATGTTTTCTTGGTAAAAGCAATTACATTCACACTTATATACACAAACAAGTGAATAAGTTTATAATAATAAAACTTGTGTAATTATCTTTAATTTAAATTGTTTGGAAAGCAGGATGGGGTGGGTTAAAATGTTTGTGAAAATGCAAGAATATGGGGATAGGGATGCGGGTAGGAGGGTATGTCTCTGGCATTAGTTTCTGACATTATGTAATAGATAGAGTCTGGTCTCAGCGAGTTGGCTTATTTAAACACCGAGATGGGCGTATCTTTTTTGTAGCATGGCGTACTTAGTAACACTGTGACGTCATAATGACCTTACTCTAAATTCCAATAACCGGTAGTTGTAGAACGGTGTAGCCACGCCCCTTTAGTTACCCTAAATTAAACGATTTAATGCTCTGCATTTATCAAAGGAAATGTCACTGACCATGCTACAAATTGAGCAAAACTATATGTTTCATAATTTAACATTTCATAAAACTTTTCCCATGAACATGATGAATATAAAAAATATGTGATATTTGTTTTCAACAATCATTTAAGGGATATTTCTTTACTTGCTTTATACACAATTTGTATTATGTGCGTCAGTCTTGTAATAGTAGAACTAGGTGGTTTCTTTTAGCATCTACAGTAATATAAGTAATATTTTGTCTCTAAAAGGATAGATTAATTTGTTTACATTTTTGTCATATGTTCCAAAGATATTTTTTTCTTCAAGATTATTTTCAATATCGTTGGTGAGCAGGCAATCGTTAAGGTTATTATACACTATGTTTATAGTTTTTGAGGCCGTTGATCAGAAAGAACATAGTACTTGATGCTTGAAATTTCTTCAGGGCAGAAATTGTTGTTTAAGATAGACAGATGCATAGTTTTCGTATAAGCATGTTAGACCTAGGTTTTCCTTTCGTAATTTAAATCGGGAATTCAAGAATTTCATAATACAATTGTTTTAGTTCCTGCTGATAAAGCAGATAATAATGTAATTATTGTGTGACGCCCACATTATGTCAATGCTTTATCTCTGGAACTCGGTAACACTCATTCGTATACTCCAGTTCAATCTACTGAGGATGATGTTGTTTCCACACATATCACTCCGTGCACTACTTTCAATGCTGTTGTAGACGAAAAGCAGAACACACTGCCAACTATGTACTGGATTCCTTTAATTCGAATTCCACAAACATCTCCAAACATTTAACTTCTTGTCTTACTGCCGTTAACGATCACGTTAAGCAATATTGTGCTAAATCTTATGAAAACTCTGGGATTAATTTGTTTTGGTCTATTAAAAAATCAGGAGACGTTCTTGATAAAAGTTGCAATAAACGTCAAGTTTCACCTATCAGCACGTTTGACTTCCCTACACTATATACAACTTTACCACATCACCTTATCAAAAACTGTATGATACTTGACCTTTGGAAACGGACGAACACTACACATACAAAATAGTGCAGTCTCGGTTTGATTAAGACTGTTCTAGAACGGTAGTGAAATATGCTAGCTCCCGCTCACGCCCTCTAGCCCCGGGTTAAGCTTATCGCTCTTTTTAAAAAGAAAAATCATCGGAAAAATACTACATTTTTGACCTGTAATAATATTAAAGCGTTTTTTTACTAACGGCAGTTTAGACAATTACACTATGTGGACTTGCCAAGAAGTTTGTGAATTAGTCATCTTCCTATTAGATAATATTTTCGTCAGGTATGGAACAACCGTTTATAGACAAATTATTTCTATCCCTATGGGAACGAACTGTGCACCCCTTGTCGCATATTTGTTTGTATATTGCTATGAAAGAGATTTCATGTTGAGTGTTTCACCAGATACGCAGGCAGATGTTATGACACCTCTCGGTATCTGGATGACATATTGAACATTGAAAACCCTTTCTTGTCTACTATTGTTGATAATATATACCTTCAACAACTTCAACTTAACAACGCTAATATTTCGGATACTAACGCTTGTTTTCTCGATTTACATCTCTCCATTGAACATGGTGAAATAATTAGCAAAATCTATGACAAGAGAGATAATTTTAATTTTGATATTGTTAATTTTCCCCATTTAAAAGCTACTCCATCAGGGCTATCGTTACCATAAACTTCGTAAAACCTTTGCTTATATAAAAGTAATTGAAGAACTCTTCTGCGACAAGGACTATCACAACTTGACTTCTATGGCGACGTGATTTACAAACTTCGTAAGATCCTTGGTCAAGATCACTTTCATACTATCTTTGTTAAACTTGTTAAAAGGTTTATCAAAAGCGGTTATGACCCTATCATTTTGCAACCCACTGCATGCTTGGTGGTGGACCCATTTACAGTTCGCCACTTTGCTTTCCTCTTTAATTGTGCGATGACCGGACAGGCTTTGGACCCTATGATGAAGCCTATCTAAAGCCCAAAAGGACGGTGACGTTTGATGTTTGACTGAAATCTTGTCTTGTCGTGCCTTCAATGGTTTGTTCTCTTATTGCTCTGGCTTCTGCCAAGTCATTGAGTATCTTCTTTGTGGCTTTCTAGGCTATTGCTTTTTTGTATTTATATACACAGGAACATCTTTGTGTTTTACTTATATTGCCGATTAATGCTGCCTTGTTGGTAAGAGAATAGTTCTTTGCTGGGATTTCTTTATTTATACTGTCCGGTTTTATTGGGATGACAGTAGAGTAAGTGTGAGGTTTGGTGCACCCTAGAACCTGGTTGTAACCCCCTGCGGCCTTTGTTGCCACTGACCGTTCCAAGGCGGTAGCCCTATTGTCAACCATTTTGTGTTTGTGATGTCTTATTTGGCCTTTTATACATCTTTAATGTTGTTCTTTGTTTCTCTATGTGTTTGTGGTTGAATGTCGTCCTTGAATGCTACTTTTCCTGTTCGATTTTTATATCTTTATAATGAAATGTTTAATTTTGATAGCATCTTTATGACTGCCATCTCGTTATAACGTCCACGACATGCAGTTGTAAAGGCAACATTGTAGTACATGTAACTAGTTCTTCCTTGAACAAATAATAAACCATGTATTTTTTTAATATTTAAAATCGTAAGCCGGTGTTATATGTATGCCAAGTATGTCTCCCCAATGACCCTTATATGGAGAGAGTCATTTTGATTGTGCCCAAGTTGTCCATCTGGCGGTCCGTCTGTTCCACCGTCCTGAACACTTGTCGTCTTCTCTACACAGGAAATTGCATCATTTGATTATTACCTTCTGTTATTATAACTAGTTATGAAGGACTGTAACGGAATGATTTAGTGTTGCTTTTCTGGGTCAAGCAGACGTTTACAAAAATATCAAATACATACATCTTGTACACTATCGCATGCAGAAATGAAATTCCTATCCAACAATGCCTACGATCCCTGGTCAACTCGCCCAGATATCAAAGTCAAATGTCACCAATGTGCAATATAAATCTACTCGTCTTTGTCTACATATCCGGTTTACATTCCAAAATTATGTTTCTGTGATTTTCAACAATCTGACGCAATCGAGATACTGAGCTTGAACTACGTACGCCATAATGCAGAACATTATGAGGAATTATGACGTCACTAGTTCAATAGCAAGGCTGTGGGTTATCATTAACATGTATAGCATATCCTAACAAGGCTCCGATTCATTGCTTTCTGTCGATATAAAATAGTGCATCCGTTACTTCTAACATGTTTATACGGATTTCAATCAAACTTGCTGCAAAGTATCCTTTTTATGTCTAGTTTCATTAGACTTCACACGAATGTCCACCATGACGAGACGGATTTTCTCGTCCAGTACCTAGGTTTCTTCGCCGTGAATCGTGTCCAAGTCCTACGTGCAGCAAGCGGTACGGAAAGTGGGATTATGGTGGGAGAAAGACGTCATTTTTTTGTTTCTAAAACAACCCTTAGTGTTGTATGTATCTCATAATATATAAGACAATAAAGCTAAAATCAACACAGCTACTGTATTGATTAAACAACATATCAGTAATGGAAGGACAAGAGCACATACATTCTCTAGAAACTTTATTTTTTAAAACGAATTTCGTCTGTCTGATATTTTAAAAAGGACGATCTGTGAATGTCTAATCATTGGTCTTCCTTAACATAAACCGATTGAAAAAAATACTTTGTTAAAGTAATTTCAAAAACGACATTGCTGAGTACAGGTTTAACATATAACATAATTATTATAGTGTAATTTTGAGATCGTTTTCTTCCAGTTGCAGCTTTGTTATCTAGGTTTCAAATTGTATTATTTTAGATATAAAGCTATTACGACATCTCGTTTTTTGTGGTATCACTAACGTCAAACGTTTGCGTATTGTTCTTACAATCGAACCATTTTAAAAGTCTAATTATTATAATTGTTAAATACAAACTTAAACCAAGTTAATTATAATTTGTAAATTGCATTATAATATGAATAAGGCAAAGCCTCAAGACGGGCGAAGCTAACTATTTTAAAATAGATCTAAACGATGTGACGCAGGGTTAGCATAATACTGTATTTGTTAATGCACATTGAGCTGAAGAAAAAGAAAGGAAGAACAATTATTCAATCTGCATTTGCATATTTAGTCCACTAGTGCAACATGACAAATATATTTTCCACACAGGAAGTTATGTAATAAATAAAAATACAGATTTCAAGTCTCTGGATCTCAAATTTAAATTAAACTGCCATCGTTTGTGTCTAGGTCCAGACTGTCTTTGTTCCAGATTTGTGACATTGTGTATGATGTTTCATATCTGACTTTGTTATGAAGGATGTTTTGCTAATGAAAAGTTTTGTGACTCTTGCAATATTAATTTATTTTAATTTTTTATATTTTTAATATTAATAATAAATAAAAGGTAATTAGCGACTGCAATGTCACCCACCTCCAAAAGTGATATTGAATCAATAATTTTCTGACCCCACCATAAAATGAAAATTAAAGTTAGTTCCTAAAGACCTTAAATTCACTAAGAAAAGCAAAGGTTAGCCACTGTTCCACCTCCAAATTTGTAATCATATTAATTAATTTAAATAAATTTAGTGTCAATAATAAATGAACGTTTCACGACTGTTTTATCACCCACATCCAAATATGTAATGCTATTACTTGTGGTAGAACATAACTCAATTCCAGTCACAATTAGTAATCATGTTGGTCCCCATTTCTGCAAAATGTTTTCAAAATCTAAAATTGCCCAAAGGTATCACTTGAGACGAACACAAACTACACATATAAGAATGGTGCAATTGCGTCTACGAGTGTTGAAGAATGTGTGAATGGTTAATGCAAAAGGATAAATCTCAGTGGTATGACATTGCCACAGATGGCAGTTACAAGTAATGATGAAGAGGATACATTTGATCTGGGTTTGATTATTTTGATTAAACACATTGGTAAAATATCATCCGGAGAACATGAGCAACTATTTTCGAAATGTTTAACTTTTGATTAAATAATTGTCTACCAATATAGGCTATAATTACACATTAAAAGAAAAGAAGAATCAGCATCTGCATTTGAAACGCTTGACAAAGTTATGCAGGATAAGGTTAAAGATATATCATAGGAGCAGTGCATTACATATTCATCTGACAATGCATCTGTGATGAAAGGGAAGCACAACAGTGTTCAGAGAAGAATTAAGGATAGCAAGCAAGCGGAACATGTTCAAAACCTCTTACCTAGAATGCTTTCAGTGGAAGCCTTTTCAGAAATTACTACAACATTACGAGCAATGCCCTGAAAGCTTGTCAGAAGAAAAAAGACGTGTCTTAAAAAGTAAAAACTGACCACAGTTAGTCAAAGTAGCAAAAAATATAGGGTTTATGGTCCTAGTTAATGTAATTACCACGATTACAAGCCAACACTGTTAGATGTAAATGGAATGGCTGCGGACACCCCTAGCGTTCAGGCAACTTTGTGGCCTTTAAATAACTGTGACCCGCGTTTAAAGCCAAATCCTGAGAGAAAAATAAATATTGATTTGTTGTTGATACATTCTTTTGTAAAACATTCACCGTTAAACACTATTTACCTTTACCTTATATTATATATTAGTAGACATCGAGTTCTTCAACTTGAAACCAATATTCATGACTTAATTACACTATTCCTTTCTTTCAAAATGGTTTACATGAATAAATCATTACACCATCAGAAACATCAACACACTCATGTATCACAGTTGCCATCCCCTTTCAACCGCAAAATAACCGGGAATCTACCGGGGAATAGTATCACCCGAAGTTTGACGTCATCACTTTATGCGTTTGTGACCACGTGATGATATTTCGATCACGTGACCCCCATGCGATCAAATTGTACTTTATTTCGATAAATACTCTCTATTTTTACAGTAAGTATTTATATAATGTTATATTTCTGTAATTAAACGTTTCACTTATGCTTAAAATTCGAAATAAAGACAGAAAACAAAAAATAGAAAAAAATGAACGTACGAAATTGACTGGTATTTCACTTTGTCTGCCTAAAACTTTGCCCTACATTTGACGTCTGCTGTCCAGCCTACGGATTGAAAATGGCGTATTGCGGCATCCATTACCTATAAACGTGTTTTGAATGTTCAATTTCGTTACTTTGAAATAATAAAGTCTAGTCAATTACTCAATTTCGTATTTATTCGCTAATTTGTTCTTATTTATTAACTTGCATATAGGTACTTTTTATACTTCTTTACTCTATTTTGTATGCGTGAAGTGTTTTTAATGCCTTCTTACAATTTTAAACTTGCTTGCTGTTAGATGCAACCAAAGACGCAGTGATACATAAATCAACTGTTTGACGAAAGGACCGAAGAACTACAAATATGGACATTGTCCAGAATACTTAAGATTAACAAATCAGTATTTAGGACTTTAGTTAAGGTCACGGTATACAATTCAATTTGTCTTGTATTTCAACAGGTGTTATGACAATGTATGTCGGCTTATCTCTGCTGATAGACAAAGCAGGTAAGACTTGTGTTGTTGTGTACATGGTAGTTTCAAAGAACCCGCTTAAATTAGTACTTGTTGCGGTAGACAAAATAGCATAGCAATCAACATGTCATAAAAGAAGAGAACTATTTTGATTGGTTAAAATTGATAATGTGTGACCTAATACGTTTTATTTTGTATTGTGTTGAACAATATCATATCATTAAATTACACTTTTATCTGTAGAACACACGCAGTTTACGTCTGGTTACGCAGTAAACATAATATAAATCTTGGTCTGATTTATGATTATACTTTATTACGTACATTATATTTGAAAATAAAAAATAACCACATAACAAGTACATTTATAGATGCAGGTACAACAAGTACAGTAATATATATTGCTAACAATATTTGGCAATGTTTTCCCCACAGTGTTGATCGAGCCATCCCAACAGATTCTATATAATATAGAGTTTTGCATTTGATACATATATTAATTGTTCACTCAAGTCAAATTAACCTCACTGTGTATTTTTGTTTTATCCACGAATTTATTATTAAAATAAAGTATAACAAGCAAGGCACACTCAGAATGTATTTGTGTGTGTTAGAGAACTGCACAGCCTGTATCATTTAATCCACTATATTCTCTCAATTTCGCAATTTCGACCGCAATACAACACGCGAGGTGAGATTGCGAGGTGACACTGTAGCGAGACTGTCGAATCACTTGTTTTAATTATGACCACGAGTGTCGCCTGAATCGCGCTTTCTCTGCTCGCGTTATTTCATTCTCGCAATAAAATGCGTAGGGTTACGCGAGTTCAGACTGTGATTTCGTACATTATCGTTTTTTTAGAAGTAAAACATAGTGTTCTTGTTACTTAACAATTTTTAAACACTTTTACAAAGCCATAATTTAAACCTACTCGGAATAAAATACCTAAGCTTCCATCTGCTTGATATGTCATTTGATTGTATTTGCAGAGAGCGGTCTGGTCTGTTTGGCTGGGGTCGATGCCCCTGACCCCATAGACGTGACCACAGTTGAACGTTGTGGTTCACATGAGGTACGGTTCTTAATATTTACTAATGTTTGTCTAATCGATGTTGTTTTATCGAAAATACAGATGTCACTATCGTGATTTTACCATACGTATTGCATAGGTCTAACCTGGCAGTGGTAGTGTACTAGTTGACGTAGTGAACAGAATTGACGTGTACAGCTTTGTTTTTTAGAAAAATGCGCGAGGATCTGTTGGAATTATTAAAAAAAATAAAAACATTCAAGTCATCATAGTAAGCGTAAAATTGATCTTGTTTATAAACATCGATATTGAATTTAATAATTGTCCAGCTGACAGCAACCTGCTATCAAACAAGGTTGTACTATAGCAGAACACTGGGGGTCTCATTTGAAGCAATGCCTGATATACCTTCTTTATTTTGAATGCAGATTAAATTTGCATTACAAATCGATGGTAAGATGCGATGGTAAGATGCGACGACGATGTTCGATGGTAAGATGCTATGGTCGAT
Source organism: Cyrtodaria siliqua (assembly GCA_037043455.1). Lineage (NCBI taxonomy): Eukaryota > Metazoa > Mollusca > Bivalvia > Adapedonta > Hiatellidae > Cyrtodaria > Cyrtodaria siliqua. The sequence goes on along the minus strand of JAWPHD010000300.1, from coordinate 34,845 downwards.
GGTAAGATGCGATGGACCATTACCATTGCATCTTACCATCGACCATCGCATCTTACCATCGCACTTTACCATCGACCATCGCATCTTACCATCGGCCATCACATCTTACCACCGAACATCGCATCAATCGTAATGTACTTTATGCATTTTCTTCGTTTTATCGACACCCTCTCTCCTCCCTCTCCCCCCTCTCTCTCTCGCTACCTCTCTCTTTCTCTCAATATAATCTCAGGTTTGTCAGTGAGATAATGTTATTAAATATTAAATGGATAAATATGTTAAGACTAGTGTAATGAAAACTATTCAACCATGTTGGGTGGATTGGTGGGTGTGGGTGTGGGTGAACAAAGCCTGCTTTGTTCCATTATAATTAATTTTATATGAGCGTTCAACTTAGGCATTGCAAAAAGATATGTGTGTTTAGGGTAACACGACCCTACCTATTTTTGCTGGTGAAACCTAGCAATTTATTTCCAATTTACCAGAAAAATATAAAATTCAAGACTGTATAAAATGCTATGTTCCTATATATATATATAATATTATATAAAAATATATATGAAAATAAATCCGTACCTACCTTACCTACTATTTTCTGTCATGTTACCCTAAACTTGGGATGAAAATGGAAATATAGAGCCCTGCCTAAACACACATATTTTTTGTTTGGCCTTATTACGGAATTATAGTGCACATATAGACGCGTGCAATCTATCAGACTTCAAACTTCGGAATTAGTAATTCAGAAGTACAACAAACTTGGCATTGTCCTCCTTCTTTGTCTGGGTTTGAGTAGGTTCCAGTGGGCAGAGGAAGGGTGGCAGGGCGCGTGTCTATATAAATCCTCGAACCTAGAATTGCAGACATCCTTGTTAAAACCTGGATATATACCCTTTATGTGGATTGACTGGATAAATTCCAGACCGTCCCTGCCACAACCATGCTCTTAATGTTTCTTTAGGCCCTCAGACAACCAGTAAAATATAAGGATAATAGACCTTAAAAAGTGAGGCTCTGCATGTTTTATGCATAGTTATAATCAATTAGTGTCATTTAAAAGGTTGATTGTGAAATGTGTCCGCTTTCCTTTATACATGTGTTCCTCCAATGTATGCAGTCCTCACTCGCCCACAAACACTTGTTTGCAATATTCGAGAATGGAAAACTTGGTCAAGTTTGATACCAAGATGGCCGTGGCACGTGTGTCATAAGTCGACGGTCGATAGTATGATGCGATGGTCGATGGTAGGATGCGATGGCAAGATGTGATGGTAAGATGCGATGGTCGGTGGTAAGATGCGATGGTAAGATGCGATGGTCGATGGAAAGATGCGGTGGTCGATGGTAAGATGCAATTGTCGATGGTAAGATGCGATGGAAAGATGCGATGGTCGATGGTAAGATGCGATGGTAAGATGCAATGATCGATGGTAAGATGCGATGGTCGATGGTCCAACGCATCTTACCATCGACCATCGCAACTTACCAAGGTGGCCCTAAAAGGATATATGTACTGCGTATCTATGACTGCATATGTATGTGTACTGCATATGTATGTGTACTGCATATGTATGTTTACAACATATGTATGTGAACTTCATATGTATGTGTATTGCATATGCATATTTATATCATATGTATGTGTACTGCATATGTATGTGTATTGCATATGTGTATGTTTACAACATATGCATGTGTACTGGATGTGTATGTGTAATGCATCTGTATATGTACTGCATATGTATGTGTATTGCATATGTATGTTTACAACATATGTATGTGTGCTGCATAGGTATGAGTACTGCATATGCATGTTTACAACATATGTATGTGTAATGCATATGTATGTTTACAACATATGTATGTGTACTGGATGTGTATGTGTATTGCATATATATGTATATAACACATGTATGTGTACTGCATATATATATGTACTGCATATGCATGTTTTCAGCATATGTATGTCAACTGCATATGTATGTGTACTGCATATGTATGTTTACAACATATGTATGTGTACTGGATGTGTATGTGTAATTCATATATGTATGTACTGCATATGTATGTGAATTGCATATGTATGTGTATTGAATATGTATGTGCACTCATATGTATGTTTCAACATATATATGTGTACTGCATATGTATGTGTACTGGATGTGTATGTGTAATGCATATGTATATGTACTGCATATGTATGTGTATTGCATATGTATGTTTACAACATATGTATGTTTACTGGATGTGTAATGCATATGTTTATGTACTGCATATGCATGTGTATTGCATATGTATGTGTATTGCATATGTATGTGCACTGCATATGCATGTTTACAACATATTTATGTGTACTGCATATGTATGTGTACTGCATGCGTATGTGTAATGCATATGTATATGTATTGCATATGCATGTGTATTGCATATCTATATGTACTGCATATGTATGTGCACTGCATATGTATGTTTACAATATATGTATGTGTACTGCATGTGTATGTGTAATGCATATGTATGTGCACTGCATATGTATTGTACTGCATATGTATATGTACTACATATGTATGTGCACTGCATATGTATGATGTGCATTTTAATCGATGTACTCCATAAATGTATGTGAATCAGACGAATTTACAAATGTTACACAAATGCAAGCGTTTAGTTATGTATGTATATCTTAAAAATATAAAGGTCATATATGATATGATAAATATGCGAAAATAGATATAGCTGATACTCTATAGCGGCACATTTATCAATATGTTACTGCAACATACTTTGCAAACGGGGGTATGCAACTCCGGTTAAAGAGAATAAACACTCTATTACTGGAATGAATCCTGCATTCTAAGTTTAACATACCCTCCTTTACAGGTTTGTTCAATGGAGCAATACATTACCCCACTTGGGTTCATTCGGCATAACATGGAGTGTAAAGATAAACTGGTATGTATTATATATACGTCATTTTGAGATGGGACATATCACATGTTCAACATTAAAACTGAATTGTTGATTACATTAACGGTCCTATTTCGCGATGCATTTACAAATCAAATCCATAATCAAAAGGATTCCTAAACGATTTAAACGTGTATCAAATAATTAATTGTAGTGCCTTATCAACCCTTGTATGTCTTCTGTATAAAAAGTGAACCGTAAACACACTATAATTGTATAACGATAGTTATAAGCTAAGCGTCTTAGCAATATCTTAACTTAAGTCAAAATGTATAATGTTTTTAGATACCATTTTCTTTTATTTTAAGACAACTTTTATATATTTTTAATAATGCTATGGATTTATAAAACACACAAGTAAAATTATCTTAAAATAAATGCTGTGTAGTGTCGCTGAGAGGTTAATAAGGATATTTGAATATCTGTAAACATCATAAATTTTGGCTTAAGTAATATTTTCTACTTAAATTGCTTTATAAATACAGGCCCTGTACAACTAACTACGGTAACGAGTACGGTAAGGATTACGTTAAGGAGTGCCGACTAAAACAGAGGGGTTTTCTCAACAGGCAATACGCCTTGAATGCTCGACCGAGCGTTTGCCCATCACTGTAAATAGTCATATATAGCCTAAAATGTGCTGAAAATAACGTACAAAACCGTTCAACCAAACAGCAAAAAATTATTATTTTAGCATTGATTAAACTAGTTGGCATACCTGATATGATGAGATAGTTTACAGAGCAAAACATCATTTTTACAAACGATCAGTTATTCGCCATGCTTCCTTTTTAAGCCTCGCCTAATGGAGTTGATAGTCGCGTAATACCATCTGTGCAAACTAGATTAATTTAATAATAGTTGCATTCACTTGATACTTTCCTTAGAAACAATATACCGTTTAATATCGAATAAACTTCACTCAAGTAGGTGAGACGTCTTTACGCTCGGCTTCGCACGAATAGAATGGCTACTCCACTTCAAGGAGGCGAACGAACTGTACGCACTGCATGCAGGCACTGCTTGCATCCGTGTGTCTTAACATAAAATGGATATTCCGCTGCATGAAAAGACACTGACAGTAGTGGTTTCTCTTTTAGTTTTTGTTATCATTAGATTATTGTCTGATACTTTTATATCGACGGGGAAAAATACGGGCTAATACTCGTTATTAGCCAGAGTTATTTGGAGGCACCCCACTGTTTTATAAGCTAGATCTGCTATTGTAATGTTCTTTAAATTGCGCATGCACAAGCCGTTACATTCTCTTCCGGCCAAAAAATGGGAATGGTATGTAATTTTTTATGTTGAGTAAAATACTGAAATTGTGTCCCTTCCCTTAAGTCATTTTCTTTATTAGTTGGCAATAGCTTAATGATCTGATGTTATCAATTATTCCGCCATACTTTCTATTCATGATGCTTTCAAATTTATCAGATTTCTGAAGATTTGTGTTTTGTATGGATGCTTTGTCTCGTAACAAAAGCATATACGGCTTTATATACGGCTTTATACTGCCGTTAATTATGATCATTTTTGAATTGATACTGCATATTTTAACTTTGTAAATAATTTGGATAACCCTTTCTTTCCTTGCAAGTAAGCGTGTTAAATACAGCGGGCCCCTGTATTTATCATGCTACTAGTTTAGATGACCTGCATTGATGACCGAATTCGACGCATTCTATCAGTGCACTTGACCCAGATGGCGTTAATGGATACTTGCCAGATTTCCCGCTTACATGTAACACTTATTGCGAGATAATGGCTTGAGTTTTAAAGGTACATGCGCTATTGTTTTAGGAAACTCAAATTATTAAATGGCATTAGCAGTTCACACATTGGCGATAACAAACGAGGACAAATGTAATGTGCATGTTTCATAAATAACAACAATCATTACGTGTCCCGCCTTAATTCCATTAAGCGACGGGAAAGCTTATATTAGCAGAATTTTAATACCGATATTTCGACAATAAAACACGTTTAAAACATTTTTACGGAAAAAATGCAATAAATTTTAAAATTACCTATGAAATGGTTTAATTTTACAACATGCAGAATACTTTAGCCGAAATTAATGTTTTATTTCATACCCCAGCCAACCCCGTTTTCGCTTCTTGGAGAAGGGGCTGGATGGGGTATGAAAGTTAATACTCGGACCACGTAATGATTATCAATATCTCTCATCACTTGCAGGGTCGTACAGGTTTTCTCAAATTAAAAAACAATAATATATATATATATATATATATATATATATATATATATATATATCATTAATAAAAAAAATGAAGAAATACATAAATACAAAAAAAATACAAAAATTCAAAAAATCAATAAATAAATCAAATAAATCATAATAATAATACACTTATAATAAATAAATACATAAAAATGTATATGAATACTTGATTGCAAATAGTTTAAGGACTTCATATGGACAATATTAACAAAATAACAATAATAATAATAATATAAGGCATAATATAAGTATCTATAGACATATACACTAAAAAAAAGACGGAAGAAGAAAAGAAGAAGAAAGAGAAGAAGAAGAAGAAGAAGAAGAAGAAGAAGAAGAAGAGAAGAAGAAAAAAGAAAAAGAAGAAAAAGATATGCAAATACATGTTACATACATACATACATACATAATTAAAGCATGAATAATTCAATAAATACAGACTGAACTGCAAATTTAACCTACATAAACTAATAAATACATATTTCGAGATATGGATGCTATTACACGGTGGGGAATCAAAGGCACCATAACGCTATTGTTATGCGTTAAAATTGTCACCGTGCATTTTCCGTTACGGTGCCCAGCGCAAAAATTGTCGTCAAAAGGTGAGTGTGAAATTGTGTTGTTTTTTATCAAGACGTTTTATGTCTAATTCCCCAAAATCGGGGAATGTCAATTCCGGACAAATATGTCCAACCTTTATTTTGAAAGCAAAATAATTGACAAAATGCTAAAATCTAATCGTGTAGAGCGTTTGGACTTTGCAAGAGTTCATTGTTGATTTGTCAAAATCAGAATTTTGTGACCATTCTTCAACGATCTACAGGTTTACGCTAATATTTGACCTTCATACAACTGTGTAATGGACAGACGGATGCTCTGGTACAAAAAACTGAATATTATATGCAATATAAAATGCTATAAACCCATTTTTCGAAACGTCGTGGTGCCCAGGTTGAGACTATGGTGCCCAGGTCGCGACATGGTGCCCAGTGCAAGTAACTTTAAAAGAAAAGAAAACGGTCACATTTAATAAAATATACACAGGTACAGCGCTGCTCGTTTAATTTTCCCGGCTGTGGTCGACAAGCCTGAATGGTCAGGGCGAAGCAAATCATCAGCTTTTATACTGGTTAGCGGCGGTGCCACAACAGCCCTCAGAAAAACAGCTCAGGTAATGGGGTGGAAGGCAAGTTCGAGCATGGTTTTCACAGGGCCCGCATGATTTTTTCCAACTTTATTTATGCCTGATTGGTCCGCTTTGTAACCATGGTTCTCATGTCTGGCCAATCGGCACCACTCGCAGTAATACTTCTATTCTAGTAAGATATTTCAATTTGTATCGAGAACTCGGGTTCAAGAATTGGTTCTCTCAAACATAATATTCAATCAGCTGATATTCATAATGAGCAACCACCACAGATGTTAACTTAGAATAGGCGGCTCATTAAATACTTCACGGGTAGCGCAATTGCTATTTCGCCGATTACATTAGTTAAGAAATCGGATTGTGATTTACGTTTGATACCCCTCTTAGCAGCACATGATTATTTTCTGGACGAATGAAATTATTTTTGAGGGATAAACTTGATAACAGTCAAATTGTGGCATGTTTTACTATATTTGGTCATCTCGGGGTCTTTCTGCGGATGGAATGTCTGTTGGCTTCACTATTGAGTTTAGATTGTTCTCGGTGCCGCAAAAGTCGCGCTATCGTCACGAATTGTTCACGGATCATTTAATGATAGTCGTGGGCTGTGACTGTTACTGTTGCAACACTTTGTCGTTTTATCTCCTCGACCTTTTAGTCGGAAAGACACTCCTATTAGGTCTGATATCACAATTTTGAAGATGGTTCCAGTAGTGTTAGCAGTTTCAGTACTGATATTGAGTATTGGTACTGAAGCACTGGTCAAAGTTATTAATAATTAGGCACCCACGTATTACCGTCTTAATGTAATAATGAGATGTCCAATTTTCTTTGACTGTGATGGATTCACTTTTGCCAAATTTTCTTTGGCGGTGGCATTATCAAAATTTCATTTTGATTGCTGCTCTGCGGCATTATCAAAATTTCATTTTAATCGCTGCCATATGGCGTCAACGAATCGTTCAATTCAGTAAAATCAAATTTAATGACAGTTAAGAATTTTCTAATTAGTGAATTCCAATGTAATACTGACCACTGTTCCCCAGGGTCGGGATTACAGCATGAAATATTAAGCCTTCTGGGGCTTATTGTTGGTGCATCATGCCTAGTTCGGTCGTGCACATTATTGTAAACTTTAGAAAAGATGATTAAATGAAGAAACATTTTATTTTAGAATTAGAGTTTTTAATAAACATTTTATTTAAGCCTTTTGGGGTTTCGCTAAGATTATAAGGCTCTTTTAATTGCGCTTACGCAAGCCTTTACATTCTCTTCCGGGCAAAACATTAAAGAGAACGGTATGTCATTTTACATCTTGAGTAAAATACGGAGTTTTCCCACCCACCTCAGCCTTTGTTTTCCTAGTGATGTAGTTATTTGTCATATCGATAAATAAGTTGATCCATTATCTTTCAATATATTTCATCCGTTTCGTTTATCTTTTAGGCCAAACATTGTAAATCCTCCATTAAGAAAAGGATCCTGCTGTTGTCTGCATATCATTTCAGGAACATCCATGCTACAGAACAAGTGTGGCTTCGAAATCAGAACGATTTACCAGAGGATCCGTCATCGGTGCGGCCCCAGAATCGGAACGATAGACCTGATGATCGGTGCCGGTGCGATATCGGTATCAGAATGATATACCAGAAGTTCGATAATCGGAGCGGCTCCAGAAGCAGAACGATATACCAGAAAATCGGTGAGGCTCCGGAAGAATGGCCGTCATCGAATCGTCAGCGAATCATTATTTCAGTGAAATCAAATTTAATGACAGTTAAAAATTTTATAATTAGTAAAGTTCAATGTAATACTGACCACTGTTCCTCAAGGTCGGTATTACATCATGAAATACGTGCGGCCGTCAGCGAATCCTTCAATTTAGTGAAATCAAATTTAATGACAATATTATAATTAGTAAAGTTCAATGTAATACTGACCACTGTTCCCCAGGGTCGGGATTACACAATGAAATATTAAGCCTTTTGGGGATTATTGTTGGTGCATCATGCCTAGTTCGGTCGTGCACATTATTGTAAACTTTAGAAAAGATGATTAAATGAAGAAACATTTTACTTTAAAAGAAGAGTTTTTAACAAACATTTTATTTAAACCTTTTGGGGCTTCACTAAGGGTATAAGGCTGTTGGGCCATGCCCTCTTTTGTTTTAGCCTATTGGGGCTTCATCGTTGTTTAAGCCTATTGGGGCTTCTTTAAGGGTATCCGGCTTATGGGCCATGCCCTCTTTTGTGAAACATGTTAAGGGCTGTCATGATAATATATATGTGTTGCCGGCAGCCCGCTATTTGATCTTTGTTTAAGTGTATTGGGGCTTCTTCAAGGGTATCAGGCTTATTGGCCAAGCCCTCTTTTGTGAAACATGTTAAGGGCTGCCATGATATATATATGTGTTGCCGGCAGCCCGCTATTTGGAGCCGCGCCAAATATTTGCCATAACAATTTAATAAATGATCAAGCAATTTAATAAATGATAATGTTTTCTTTTGTGTTTGTCATGTTGGTGCCTTCCAAATAATGTAAATACAATAATAAATTCGCATCGTTGTCGCTGTTTATGCGGTATTGCCAGTAGTAAATGGAAACATCGATGAACCGCGTTTTTATTTTCGGCGTTTATGCGATTTAAAACGCCGGTAGTGAATGGTAAATATACCATAAAAGACTGGATTACGCCATTTGCTACCGGCGTTTAAACCGCATAAATGCCGAAAAGAAGCGAAACAATTCTTTAATAAATGAGCACTCATCTATAACATACATTGTAAAATAAAACTTACCTTCAAAAATGGGAGCCCTATCCATTTCGATGTTAGCGTTAACTGATCAATTAAATTGTTCTAGTGTGCATTCAAGGCGATTAGCGCATATGCTGCACAATCGTTCAGTTGTTCAAAACCTCACAGGGGTACTGTATTTAAAGGCAGATATAGAAATAAAAGGTAGTACAATTTCATTCTACCATATGTTAATATATATATATAAATATATATACAAACACCTGCGAGACTCAATTCCAGGTTGTTATACAACTTTGAGATCAGCCCCCAACATTTTCTCGTGCATACATGTAGTATTTAGTTTCTCTTACTGTTGATCGTATTTCACTGCATTTGTATAAGACGCTAACATGCAACTTTCTATCGTATGAAGGGATTCGTCCGATAAAGTTTTGTATATAAAACATCGATACATGTTGTTTATTGTTTTAATTTTATTTTCAAAAACAATAAAGAACTCTGAACAACATGATTGTATTTAGTATAGCTAAAATGTTGATTTTTCTACATAACATTAAAGTTTAGTGTATAATATAGCTATACCTTAGATATTAATCAATATAACAATATGATTTTCAAAGAAAACAAACTGATGTGGTGCCAATATGCCTGGAGTTATTAGTCATAATAATGTTAGCAGTTTTTTATGTTCCTTCAATGTCAATGTAGCTTTGGCAAATATATATATATTTAAGGGAGCACTTCCACCAGACAAACAAAAACTAATAGCAAACAAATGCTGTCTTCTGTTGCATGACCAATTCAACAAGAGCGAATTTACTACACCGAGGATCTAAATACAAGGGTGTTCCAGTATAAAACACCGATAGTATTATTTCATATATGCCCAAAATGGTATTTATTGTTAAAACTAGATTGTATACTAACATGGGAAAGCATGTTGTCACAGTGTCCCAGTCTTTACTACTCTTGTCCGGTAAATGTGCATAATGTGTCATGTTATTTGAAGACTTTGTGTCGTCAATGCTAACAACATATCTATTTTATTCCAGTATTGTGGCGGTATTAAATCCTCCTCGGGGCTAAACACCGTCATATGTTCGGAGTGTTGTGACACGGACCTATGCGCTGTCCAGTTATGCGGTAGAGCAGGTCAGTTTTTTCCCACAAGTCATTCACGTAGATTCTTAAGATTTCTGTTATCTCGTATCTAAAGGGAAATAAGTAAATACATGTTCCTTCATGTGTTATGCCAATACAATTGCATATCAAATAAATAAACCATTGGAATATATTTGACTATGTTGATATCAAATTTTCAAATTAACACGTTAAATAGTAGCTAGTGAGTGCTATCTTTGAAAAATGTATACAATATTCTTTTATATGCGAAATTATCAAAGCACATATTAGTAATACCTAGAGTATGCTAAAATCCTATTATTAAAGTATACTGAATTTACTACTTACGAAACATGTATAGAAATCTTCAGATTAATGCAGAATTATGATGCTGCGATTAATACAACTTGAATGTGTGAATGTGTGTACATGTGCCACGTTATATACCAAATATTGTATTTAGTTTTTTTCATTGTGTCGACAAATGGCATGTGCTTTTGCGTCTTTTTGGTTTGAGCGCCATATACATGTATTCGGATCGATTTCCGGTATTAATAGATTTTACAATATATCATCTTTTTTGGTTGTAAATTTACTTATTTTTTTGCAAACGTACATTCTCAAAATCGCGATGCAAACTCACACTATAAATGTACAGCTTAATCAGTGAGGTTTTCGTCAACAGATCAATTACGAATTTTCTTTTAAACGCCATAGACCACAAAAACACTGTCACCAAAAAGTGTATTTGTTAATCGCCTCATGTATAGACTAGGATAGATAAGCCGAAAGACCCAGTTTTACACTTCCCTGTGCTTATTTAAGGATTGTTTTTCATTGTTTGCGATGTTATCGAAGTAGTACACGTCAATCATGGTTCACAAATTGTAAACTTCTTTTTTTTTAAACAAATCGTGGGGAGCATTCACCGAGACCTCCACCCACCCCAGCCCCACCCCTCAGGGCTCTGCAAAATCAGACATGCGGTTCTCAATTGCTCAGGCCTACAACTTAAAATCGCCCAGCTACGTCCAGCTTTTATCGGCTTGACCGGTTGTTCCTACTGATTCAGCTTTTAAAAATAACATGACATACACATAATCATAAATAGCGTTACGATTTTAATATTAAGCTAAAGTGTTTATCTTTACTGAGTATATTAATCGACTGATAAATTATTTTTTTCTCTTAAACGCCATAAATCACAACAACACTGTAAAAGTGTCTTTTTTAATCGCCTCGTATATAGACTAGGACAGATAAGCCCACAGATCCAGTGTTACATTCTTCGTTTTCTAAGCCTCGCCTAATAAACTTGATAGTAAAAGGCACTGACTTAATACTCTCTATGTATTATGCTAATCCACGTCTGTTTATTTTGACGTGTTACTGAGAAATAACAGGACACTTTTAAGAATGACTAACAAATTAGAATGCAGTAAATATGTATATTGTTCGCAGTTTGTAGTCATTTCAATTTAAATTAAATAATTATCCATCACTGCACTAATAAATACTTATAAGACGATACATTGCAAGCAACGAACACAAACAAGAGAGAACAGCTGAAGACTCGGTGTGACTGAGTCTGTTCATGAGAGGTAATTTACGGCGGAACTCCTCACACGCCACTATCACCGGCTTAAGCGGTATTCTTCTTTAAAACCACAAGGACCAGTTAGTAGTGATACTACTGACATGGTAGGCAGTGAACCTTTTTAATTTAATTAACGCACGCTAGTGTTAATGTCAATAAATACTGAAAAGGGAATATATTGGAAGCAACTAACCCAAATACTCCATTGTGTTCATCATGGTATAAGGTGCAACTCCTCTCGCACACTCTAGCACCGCCTTAAGCGAAAGCCAAGCCGACTGGGTTCACAGATACATAAGCACCAGTAAGTAATAGCACCATTGACTTTTAACCGGGCAAACTTGTACAGCCGACCCTCATTCTAAAAGAAGGCTAGAGTGTGTTATCAATAGATACTGTAAAAATGTATCCCTTGGAAGCAACGAACATAAATAAGAGATAAAATAAAAGTAGCAGTGTACGTTTTTACAAAATCTGTTCATGAGCGATAATGTAGGTGAAAAACTTAACACAACACCCTAGCACTGGATTAAGCGTTACAATGACATGCAATCCTATTGCAGGATACCCTAATCATAATGGTCCGATTTGTTACCATTGTCCTTATCCGGTCGACAGTCCATTAGGTTGTGGGACTATACAGGAATGTGGCAGGGACGAGGTAAGCATTGTATTTACATAAATATCGACTAATTGAAGTTGCTGCAAATGTACATTTTTAATAAACGTGCTTTAAAGAAGTGCACTTTCAAGCACACTATCATTGTCCAATATCGCGTAGCTATATGTACTTTAACATATCACATACTGTAAAGAATACTAATAGACGTGAGTGTAGATAGTACATAGTACAACATGTTTTGTCCTGCACGTTTAGTCTAAAGATGTGATTGCAAACGTGAACACCAGTTATATTTTGGGGTGCGTTATTATCTAGCTGTTGGTGTGCATGATTCAAAATCGAAATGTTGTCGGTTTCCGAAACGACGTAGTATTACTTTAAAAGATTGTTTTGTCCTTCAAAAGACATCTAGTGAACCTGGATGCATCGATATCCTCTCCGTCCACATTAGAATGACTCTAGCGAAACAAAATTATGTTTTGATGTCCTGTTAAAATGTATATCTGATTATATTTACAGGTGTGCGGGGTAAATGTGATTGCTTCAGGAAAATATGAAGTTACGTGTCGAACACAATCGGTATTACAAGTATTACAATATTGTTATCCAAATTATGCAGCGGCACTATATTATTACTTGCTATTTTTAATTGTACGTTCTATAAGTCATCAGCTTTAATCATGTTAATACAACCTTCAAACAGTTTAATTGAAGATTGAAGTTTGGGATGCCCGTGTACGGCTTCACGGTAAACATGTTATAATGGCTCACACCGAAACCAACTCATGTTAATCAAAACGTATCCATCTTTATATACTGCATGCTCATGTCTTCAACATTGTAACGCCTGACGAAAGTATGTAACAGTTCGTATGTCACCATAGAAAAGTATGGCCCCTTTTCTACTTGGAAAATCTGGTTTAACTGTGTATGTAAGATTGTAACCCTGAAACTAAATTGGATAATGCATTGCAACGTCGGGCATGCATTTGACAATGCATTTGACATCATAAGACTACATCATACACCAAGGTTCTATCATTTTAACAAAAGTATGGCCGCTTTTATTCAAAGAACAGTTGGTTAATAATAAATTGTGTACGTAAGCTTGTATCTTCGAAACTACTATACATAATGGATAAAAACAGTATACATGTATTTGGCATCATTAGGCAAGTTGAACATCAAACAGTTCGATTCTATAACTCATGCTTTTATTTCTAAAAAAAATATGACCAATTTAATACTTAGACAATTTGGTTTGTTTGTATGTAATCGTGTATCTCCGTACCTACTTTTCAAATTGATGTTTTATTTAAACACAAGTATGACCGCTTGTATACTTACAACATTTGGTTAACGCGTGCAATAATTTTGTTATGTAATTAAGCAAAAGTATGCCCTTCAATATAGTTTCCCAATAATAAGCAACTTTTTTGTTGTGGGCTATCCAGCCCCTCCATTTTCATCCGGTATTAACCTAAATTAAACGGTAGTTATATATCCATAAGATCTCGTACGAATGTTAGCCAGATTCGGTCACTAATAACTGAGTTATCTGCCCTTGAATTGACAAAAAAAAACATAATTTTGACTAGTGATAAGTCTAGCCCCTCCATTTGTCAGCTGATTTTTATCAAACTTACAAAGTAGTTATATATCCGTAATATCTCGGACGAGTTCCAGAACCAGCCAGATGCGATCACTAATATCTAAGTTGTTTGCCATTGAATAGGCAAAACATGCATAAGTTTACCCTGTTGGCACTCTAGCCCCTCCATTTTTTTGTTTTGATACGTGTGTTTGATTGTCTGTAGTCCGCGAATGATACATGTCCTGTTCGCCTTTGAAATTTACATATACTGTGTTCAATATTTCAGATGTGTAAGCAGATAACGAGTTCAGGGCTCTGTTCAAAATGTTGCACTACACAGCTGTGTAATAACGATTGCGGAAATCATGCAGGTAAAACGCGTTGAAACAATACGTGAAGATTTACCATGTCAACTCTCAAAGACAGTAAGCAAGTAACTAAAATACCATTGCTGTTTCCTATTTCATATTCGGACGTTAAGCGTTTTCAAATTCATTGGAATCTATTTACAGTGCAAGTAAGTACCCATATGAACTGATTCAATAGTTCGATAGTGTGGCATACTTATCTGCTAATTCATATATTACTAGTATTCCTGCGCTTCTTATCAACTAGTATTCCTACGCTTCTTATCAACAAATCAGTTATTAAATTAAAGACGAATATTAAATACTAATATATATAGAAATGAACCATCACGTATCTCTAGTCAAAGGTACTCTAGTTGTACAATGATTCTCGTATACCGTGTATATGCACTAACCAATTGAGCTTAGCTATATGGTCTGTATCTTCGGTTGTTAGTGGACAGAGTTGTCGTTTCTGTATCGAAGCTGTTATTCCAAATTCGTTAGCACTTAGTTAGATCACTTCTATTCCCATAGTCCATCGTCGTTAAATTTGACATTTTAAACTAATTGATTATGATTGTCATCAAACAGTCTTTGAGGGATTGTTTCAATGAGTTTTGGACGGAGTGTGGCAATAAAAGTGACAAAACGTAACACAGTTATTGCTCTTGAATATGTCAAACTATGGGAGTATATTTGGCTAAAATGGTTCTGACTTTTACCTAACTTTATTTGAAGAGTTATTTCAAACAACATCCTAGATGAATGCAACAATGAATTTAATTTAATTTAATTTTTTAACCGTACCAACAGCTAAGGTCATATGATAGGATGGCGTATTTTAACACATATTCTGTTAAATACTATATTCAGTGGAGTCACTGTCCATGGTGATAGTACATAACTCATGAACTGCGCTCAGTTGATGATCTGGTCCAAACACTTGCAACAGTAATATAAGTCGGTAAAAGAATGTTTCCAAATATAAGTGTACAACTCTGACCACGGTCCAGTTATTAATTCAATATTTGGTCACCATTCAAACAACTTTAGTAGAGTATTTCACGTCTATGCTAGTTTATGTGTAACTAAATGTATATGTATTCCTCCAGATACAAATAGCAACTCTTAAGATGTCACTCAGACACTAAGTCGAACACTAATAAGCGCATCGGATATCGTTGAGTGAGAGCTTACTAAGTTGTACATTGAGGTCAACATTGTTTTGCTGTTTGTACGTGTATAGTGTACATTGTATATACAGACCCAGTTGTGTTCAAGTAACCCAAATAAATGAAGAAAGAACGCAGAACGAACGAAGAATGAACGGAGAACGAACGCAGAATGAACGATGCACGATCTATACACTGAACGCAAAATGAACATGTATTGCATGTCTATACGCGCAAAATGAACGATGAATGCATTTTATTTTAAAACGTTCAGTTTACTGAAGAGCTGAACAAAGTTTTTAAAAATTATATAATTTGGGCGCAAAAAATAGTCGTATTAATCATGAGAGATGTTGCGATTGTTAAACGCTTTACAAACGAACGCAAATACATTTTCTCAGCTTTGTGCATTTTAACGCACGTATTCTGTTTAGTTCAGGATTGCTTTTCCGTGCATTTAAATGAACGCAGAGTTTCGTTTTTAATCGCATAGTGCGTTAAATAACGCAAAGTATTGCATGTTTAAAATGAATGGGTACTTCAAGGCAACTTGGTCTGTATAAGGTAAAATTGTGTAAACGATATGCTGAGTTTGATTGCTTATGATAAATTCCTATGATAGGACAGGCAATTTAAACAAGTATAATTATAAAAATATCGTTTAAAACTAAACATAAAATATTTTCTTAGTACCAATTTGCATTGTTTAAGCAGAAAAAAAGTAATTAAGCATATATGAATAAAGGGATGTCTCTTCCGAAAGCATTTAGACGTTGACAACTCATATTTTGTATACATCTGTAACACCACGTGCAATATGTGCTTACATTCCACTACAGTTATGACATCGCCGACCCCACCTGCAACAACATCAGGTAAAGTAGAAGTTACTTAATTAGGAGCTGGCTTTAAATAAGGCTGCAACTGCAATAGATAAATGTAGATGTAAGGGCGGTATAGGATATTGAGCCAGATATTATGTTTATATACAACAACAAAAACAATCCTACCTTTTGCTGTAGTGTTTTAACAAACACATGGAACATATTTATTTCACATAACTTGCGGGGTGGCATTGTAACAAAGCCATGTCATGGTTTACGTCCATCTCATACCTCTGTCAGACTAAACCCTGTTACTACGGAATGTGTATTAATCATGCTGTTTCATAAAATTGTTCTTGTTACCAAGGATAGGGAGCTCAAAACTAAGTCATTTCTTCAATATTACAGTTAAAATGTTTTACATTAGGCTTTTTCTCGAAGACTCTAAAATTTTAAAATTGTTTCCATTCATCATAAAACTATCATATCTATCAAAATATAGTGCTACCGGGTTGTTTTGTTTTAATTACTTACAATACAACCCGTGTGCGTAACATTGGATAGCATATATGACTGTACTAAAGCTTTAAATATTAGGTGCTCAATTTGAGGCTTATTCATTCTATTCAGGCACTTTAGAAAACATTAGAAATATTAAGACGACTCGTTTTACACTAGCTAAAAGCCTGTTATACACCCGTTTATGTAAAGTTCATAAATAATTCAGTTTGTAAACAGTATAAATATGAACGTATTTTCCAAACCCCGGTGCAGTTCCTAATTCAGCATATGGTCACCATGCAAACAAACGTAATAGAGTACTATACGTTTATGCCATTGTAAGTGATACCAACTTTGTCTGTGTTCCTCTAGGGCCCGATAAAAATATAAACAACTTTTAAGCTTTTAAGATATCTCCCAGATACTAAGCCGAACACTAATAACCACCTCGGATATCGTTGAGAGCTGACTAAGTTGTATATAGAGGTCAACATTGTTTTGTTCTGTTTGCGTGTGTGGTGTTAACTGTAGAACATGTAAGGTAAGTGTGAACTGTATATATACGGTAAACTATGTAAACCATATTTTGAGCAAAGAACATGAAGAACGGATTATCAATATTAAGTATGTCATCTAGATACCGATATGTATTAATCAACGTATCAATAATATCACTCTGTTTAACCGTATCTTATAAAGATATTATCATGAAGCAAATATAACGCTCTACAAACATCAGCGCTAGTCCGCATATTATAATTATCATTAGGGACGTTTATAAAGAAGCCCCGACATTATTACAAGTAATAACAGTTGTTTCTTTTCTAGCAAAATTATTCTGTTTAATTTGAATCAATTTATTTTGATCATGTTATGAAGTAAAGTAGTGAATTGTGTGGAGAAGTCGTAGATGCTTAGAGTAGAGGCATGAACATGCTTACATCGTAGTTTATCAATATATTCTCCAGATGTTTTAATAGACCAAAAAAAATGAATCCTGAATTGTTTAAAAGCCATTCCCAAATATTGTATAACATTTGCTTTAATCGCGAAAAGGCAGGACGGCAACCGTTTTGGTACAGTAGTAGTGGACCATTCACTAGCATTTGCGATACAACATGGGGAAAACACTTGCGGTGTGGGATTGTAATAACTTCATGCCTTGATTTACTTGTATATAATAATATCCAGCTCATTTCAGAAATTCAATATTAAACAAACAACAAACAGAGGGTATCATGATAATTCAGTGAATCATTTGAGGGTTATAATATGTCGGGTATATCTTTATTTAAACTGTCCCCTTCTATTGGGAAGATGATATGGTAAGAGTGAGGTTTGGTGCACCCGAGAACCTGGTTTAAACCCTCAACGGCCTTTTTTGCCTCTGACCGTTCCAAATCCCTATTGTCAATCTTTTATGTTTGTAATATCGTCTTGCCTTTTACTCATCTTTGTAATTATTGTTTTGGTCTGTGTGTGTCTTTAGTTGACGGTGGTCTTTGAATGCTACCTACTTAGTTTGTTTAAACGATATTTAAAAAAAACATGCTTTGATCATGCTTAATTTATGTTGAATGTGTATAATGTAGTGTTCAGTCTTATTCTCTGTATTTCACTGTATAGCGTTTTTGCACAAATCAATATGGCTATCGAAGATGAAAAGTCACGAGATGTGTTAACGAAGTTGTTCAAACGTTGAATACATGTCCCTACACACTGTATGTACTGTTATTTTTCAAATAATCTTAGCATGTAGAGATGACGCAATGTGTCCATCCCTTATACAAACGTTCCTAAGCAGTGGTCGAGAATTGTGCACGGAACAATCCTATAAATACTTTTGCAACTCCACATGCAAATTGTGCCCCTCTACAGCTACCGCATCAACAGGTTAGTATGCTGTTTCTTTTCAAGAAATTTCGTTTATTTTTAAATCTGGGTCTTATGATTGCAAACCTCAGAGTTCAAAACCCTTCCTCCTAGTAGTTTTATAAACAAGCTATCTCCCCCCACCACCCCCATTCTCTCTCTCTCTCTCTCTCTCTTTCTCTCGGTTTCGGATATTTCACGGACTCATTTCGATCAGAAAAGAGACATATTATGCTTTTTTGAAACGGATAAACCATGCTAGATTATATGTTTTACACAAATTAAATAACCTGACAACAAAAGAAGATCCATTTTTTCAGATACACATGCCTTTACATTGTATGACCTTCGTTTCGTAACAAAGCACACGTCATAACTTAACGAATGAGCATGTTTACTTTCTGGTTATAATAGCGTTAATGGTTCTCCATGCCTCTTTCATAGTAAAGTGAGAATGTTCAAAACCTGTTAAAACTCAAACCTGTATTTGCACAAATCAACATAGGTACTGAAGACGAAACGTCACTGTATGTGTTAAGGAAGTTGTCCAAACATTGAATGCACTGTAATATTTTTAAATTATCTTAGCATGTAGAGATGACCCAATGTGTCCATTATGATCCTTATACAAACGTTCTTGACTAGTGGTCGAGATTTGTGTACGGAACAATCCTATAAATACAGCTGCAACGCCACGTGCAAGTTGTGCCCCTCTACATCTACTGCATCGACAAGTAAGTAGTGCGGTTACTTTTTTAAGAAATTGCATTTATTTTTAAATCTGGGTCTTATTATTGAAGACTAATTTCGATCAAAAAAGAGACACATTTTTTATGCAACGTACATTTTACGCATGCTAGATTATATATACATGTATCCACATTACTTACCCAAATTTAATAAACAGACAATAAAAAAACAGTTTTGTAAATATATATCCCTTTAGTTTACATTCGATGACGTTTGTTTTATATCAAAGCATATTTTATAACTCAACACATGACCATTTTTGCTTTCTCGTTATGGACAATTAACATTCAAATATGTAAACGCAATTATAACTGTACATACCTCTACTCACCAAATTATCGGGTTGCAACCTATACCGATGATAGCCGATTGTTTGTTATTAACGAATTACCACTGTCTGACTAACCCGTGTTTCTATGGAAATTGTATCAAACATGTTGTTTCGTACTCTTGTTCTTGAAACCAAGGATACCGTTGTCAAAACTGCAGTCATAACAAGTGATTATGTAAGTCGTGTTTTTCAATAATACAGTTTATTAATTAATGACTTTAAATTAAGCTTTTGTTGAAGAATCTTACATTTTGAAATGTTACTTTTCATCATAAAACTATCACATCTATCAACATTTGGTGTTATCACCGTGTTGTTCAGCTCTACAATTTGAAGTCAACTACTTACAATACAATGTTTTGCTCTTAAACAAGACTGCGTTTTGAAGAGTTAAATGGCCGTTGATTGTCACGTGTTTAACTTAAATATCGTAAATCCTACGAAGATCATTCTAGGCATTTGGGTAATCTACACATCTGATTTGAAATTAACGATTGATCGAAGATATTGCTATAATAGGCCGCCGTGAGCTTTTGTGTGACATTCAGAATGTCGTTCTTCCTTTACTCATTTTTGTTGTTGTTGTTTTTGTTTATGTTTATGTTTTGTTATACAATTTCATAACGATTGTTTATTTAATAACAATTGTGCTAGCAATATATCAATGTATATCATCATGACTGTTATGTCAATCACTATATCTCGTGTGATTACTTGATTATATCGTACATAACGTTGATTATAAACATCCACTATATATATCCAAAATAAAATCACCATTAATATTGATTAGATTGTTAACACACACAATCCCGACGGCAATATTTACATTTGATTTATTGTTATATTCTTTTCTCTCTATAGCTATAGACAATTGCCATACTAACCCGTGTTACAGTGGAATTTATTATATAACCTATAAATAGACGCGTTTTCATTGGCTAAAAAGTAATTTTTTAGAAAAAATATCTAGCGATATTGACCTGTTTTTTTGATATTGACCTGTTTTTTTGATATTGACCTGTTTTATATAATTGTTTTTTTGATATTGACCTGTTTTATATAATTGTAAATTGAGGGTTATATAATAAAACAGTTATGGACTTTTCAGCTGTTATACATGATGTTGATATGTACCAAAAAATCATTATTGACCTCGGCTATCGCCTCGGTCAATAATGATTTTTTTGGTGCATATCACATCATGTATAACAGCTGAAAAGTCCATAATTGTATAATGTCATAGTACTGCTCAGTCATACGCGTGTACTTGTAACCTAGGATATTTCGGTCAACACTGTGATCAGCGTAAGTGATTATTTTTCATTCTGTTTTAACCTTAAATACTACATTGAAATATTGTTAACACTCGGTAAATAAATAGATCTAACGAATACCTCAGTAAAGATTTCAATATGTTAAACCCTCATACATATGTTTTATCAGACGGTTCTTCAAACATAATCATTCATATTTGTTTTAATTCGATTTAGTGTTTTGCAAAATAGTATTACCGTCGTAGGTTGCTTGTTTCTGTTAAATAATGACTTGCGACGTGAATCGGTTTAGCCATTTATGTATGTCTTTTAAGGTATACCACCCCTAACGACATCGTAAAGTTTCGTTAAATATCGGTTAGTATCGGTAGTTTCCGTGACCACTCTCGTTATCATTCGTAACTGTTCGTGAGCCGTGTAAAATAGAAAATCGATGGTATTTTCCAATTTGATGACGTCAATTGTAGATAGAAGATGGCGGACTTGGGAAATATTTCCGCGATAAAAGTGGTAAATTTGCCAAAAAAGCTCATGGACAGCGTAAGAGTAAGCGTGTTAATGTCTGTGTTGATCATAATTACTGTGTAGGTTCTGTGTGTGATGGGAAGGAATAAGAAAGTCAAATTTGTGAGAGTAACGAACACCTGAAACTAAAAAAAATCCGTTACTCTCGAAATATCGAGAAGCAAGGTCGACGACGAGTTATTGAACTCGGAGTATTATTGTCAGAGCTCAGATTTTGCAGAAAATGTCGTTTTGGTCCAGTGCCACTAACATTCTACAGTGTTGTTGGTGAAATGAAGAAAGGGCTAGAAGGCTACTTGTATGTAATGTGCCAGAATAGTGATGGTTGCTCACAACATTCTATAGACACAATGCATTTTAACAGCGCGCGGACCGGATAGAAAGCACCGCGAACAAAATCGTTATGTTACAATGCTAAATTTCAAGTTAACTGTAGGTGTGTATGCATGGTCATATAAACTGTGTCCCCTATGGCAAGACATATCTTCGGAAAAAGTCAGGAATGACTTGTTTTGTTACATACAATAAACTGGGTACAGTTTTGTAAAATATTATTTTATTAAATAATGATATTATAAGTGAACACTTTACCGAAATTTCCGTCAGGATGGTCACATCCGCAACACACGTGTTATTTGTTGAAAACAAACATATTTTAAGTTTTCCTGCTGAGAAAATGCTCAGAGTACTGTAGTTAGAGACAAGGTTTGAATCTCTCGCTGGTCAACATGTTTACCTAACTGTTTTCATCAATTATTTCATTGTTCAAATTCCGAGAATTATCCACAAATCTGGGCTGTTTGGAACCGCAGATGCATGTTGTTCTTGAAACCGAACCTTACCCTAGGGCAACCGAGAATCACTAATACTAAATGAGTCTTTGAAACAGTTATTCCAAATTGTTTTTTTTTTTGTAATAATGGGGCAAGCGTCTGCGATTATGTTTATTCTGATTTTATCTAACCCAAGTAATTTCCCTTCATTTGTATACTGCAAAATGGATATGCACCCAATTCTCTGGACCCTGCAATATTATCAGCAGGAAATATCATAACCATCTATAGAGACCATTATAACCTCATTATACATATTTGATTAAAATACAATTTTGGATTTTGCGGAATAATATGACCGTCAGAAGTCGCATGTTTCTGTTGAATAAATGACGTGCGAAGTTTTTCGGTTTAACTATTTAGTTTTTGTCTCGCCTTTTCGAAGAAAAAAAGAGACATAGGTGTTGCTTTTCCGGCGGCGGCGGCGGCGGGTCCAACATTCAAGTTCTGCGTTTAGGTCATTTTTTCACAAACTGTATGTACTTGACCTTTCAAACTATGCTTATAGTTGTATCTTGGGTGGTACATCACAACGTGACAAAGCAGATGTGGAAGTGACCTTGACCCTCCAAGCAAAGGGCAGATAATTTAATAATTTGTAGGTTCAACTTTTGCGTTTAGGTCACTATTTCACAAACTGTACGTACTAAACCTTTCAAACTTTGCTTAAAGTTGTATCTTGGGTGGTACATTGCAACGTGACAAAGCAAATGTGGAAGTGACCTTTACCCTCTAAGCAAAGGGCAGATAACTTGATAAGTTTAAGTTTCATTTTTTGCGTTTAGGTCACATTTTCACAAACTGTATGCACTAGACCTTTCAAACTTTGCTTATAGTTGTATCTTGAGTGGTACATCGCAACGTGACAAAGCAAATGTGGAAGTGACCTTGACCCTCCAAGCAAAGGGCATATAACCTTATACTTTTTAATTTCAACTTTGGCGTTTAGGTCATTTTTTCACAAACTGTATGCACTAAGACCTTTCAAACTTTGCTTATAGTTGTAACGTGACAAAGCAAATGTTGATGTGACCTTCCCCATCCAAGCAAAGGGCAGATAACTTTAATTGTAACATTTACATCACTTTCTCATGAACTATAATTATGCACTAGATGTTTTAAACCTAATTTATAGCTTAATCTTTGGAAGAAAACATATTCTATTTTGACATAGTTGTGTTTTGGGTAGTGCATGATGCATGGATTTCATCTATGACCTTGACCTACTTTTTGGAGTGGATGATTTTTAGCTCTACTGGCCAAGGGCCTTCATTTTTTATCCGATCTTTACCAAACTTTAACAGTTTGTTAATATCAAAGCTATTTTGACATAGTTGTGTTTTGGGTAGTGCATGATGCATGGATTTTATCTATGACCTTGACCTACTTTTTGGAGCAGATGATTTTTAGCTCTTCTGGCCAAGGGCCTTCATTTGTTATCCGATATTTACCAAACTTTAACAGTTTGGTAATATCAATGAAAGCTGGCACAAGTTCGAAAACCAGCCAGATCGGTCTAGTAACAGCAGAGATATGGCCCTTGATTTAGTTAAAAGTGCTATATTTTGCCTCGTTAATATGATAGGCTTTCATTTTTCATCTGATCTTTACCAGATGTTTTGCCTTTTTTGTTTTTTATAATAAGTATATTTTTTGGTTTACATTTTTTTTAGCTCTACTGATCAGAGATCAGCAGAGGTTATGCCGTGGTGTGGCGTCCGTCTGTCCGTCCGTCTGTCCGTCCGTAAACTTTTTTTATAGCGACTACTCCTCTGAAACTACTGTATGGAGTTTCATGAAACTTTACAGAAATGTTGCCCATGAAGTCTAGTTGATCCTAGCAAAAATTCATGTTGATGTGAAATCCAAGATGGCCGCCAAATCTAAAAATACATTTAAAAAAACAAGATTGTAGCGACCACTTCTTGAAAACTCTAACTGATATTGATATGGGACTTTTTTTAAAATGATCAGCATGACATGACGTTGGTCCTTGTCGAACATTGTTTTGATTCGACGTTAAACATGGCTGCTAGCTGCCATCTTTGTTTTACATAGAGTTATTTAGTAAACTACTCTCTGTAACTAAAATGATCAGTATGACGTAATAGGGGCGAAAGCCCTCTTGCAGTAACCGCGAGTATGAAAACTTACTCGTTTTCCCGCATACTATGCGATATTTATTTTTCGTCATGTTCGCGCCGCCATTTTCAATCCGTAGGCTAGACAGCAGACGTCAAATGAAGGGCAAACGTTTAGTAGGCAAAGTGGAAGACCAGTCAATTTCGAACGTTTATATTTTTCTATTTCTTGTTTTCGGTCTTTAAATTGAATTTTAAGCGTAAGTGAAACGTTTAATTTCAAAAAATATAACATTATATAAATACCTACCGTAAAAAAAGAGAGTAGTTATCGAAATAAAGTAAAATTTGATCGCATGGGGGGTCACGTGGTCACAAACGGATAAAGTGATGACGTCAAACTTCGGGTGATACTTTTCCCCGGTAGATTCCCGGTTATTTTGCGGTTGAAAAGGGATGGCAAGTTTGTTGATGTTTCTGATGGTTTAATGCTTTATTTATGTATTCCATTTTGGAAGAAAGGAATAGTGTAATTAAGTCCTGAATATTGGTGTCAAGTTCAAGCTCTTGATGTCTACTAATATATAATATAAGGTAAAGGTAAATAGTGTTTAAACGTGAATGTTTTACAAAATAATGTATGAACAACAATATTTATTTTTCACAGGATTTGGCTTCAAAAGCGGCCCACAATTATTTGAAGACCACAAAGTGCCCGACACACTTGGAGTGTCGGAGGCATCTCAGTAACATCTAACATTGTTGGCTTGTAATCGTATAATTGTATTAAAGGACCATATACCCCATATTCAGTGCTACTTTGACTAATTGTGGGCAGTTTTTAGGACATGTCCTTTTTTTCTCCATTTCTTTTTCCTCCTGACAAAGCTTTCAGGGAATTGCTCGTAATTTTGTAGTAATTTTTGACTAGGCTTCCACTGAAAGCATACTAGTAAGAGGTTTGTAATGTTTGGCTTGCTAACTGTCCTTAATTCTTCTCTGAACACTGTTGTGCTTCTCTTTCATTACAAATGCATTGTCAGATGAATATGTAATGCACTGCTCCATGAATTGATATATCCTTAACCTTATCTTGCATAAGACTTGTGTCAAGCGTTTCAAAAGCAGATGCTGATTCTTCTTTGCTTTTCATGTGTAATTATAGCCTATATTGGTAGACAATTATTTAATCAAAATATTTAGAAAATAGTTGCTCATGTTCTCCGGATGATATTTTACCAATGTGTCAAAATAACAGCGGCACAAATTAGCACTCGACCAGTCGCCATTGGCGAGTAAAAAATGGTCTGGGCGAACCCAAATTTGACTTTCACACGCCCATGTTGGTGACCAAAATATTCAATCCAAAAAAAAACGGGAAAAGGGTAATCATTCAACACAAACATTGAAGTTCGAGGATTTTACCCCGCAGATTTTGCTTTGGTCCCGTGAACTACGTACTTATGGCCGAAATAGACAAACTCTTAACAAAATAATAACGAAATTATAATCAAACCCAGATCAAATGTATCATTACTCGTAACTGCCATCTGTGGCAATGTCATACCACTGAGATTTACCCTTCTGCATTTATCATTCAAATATTCTTCAACACTCGTAGAAGCAATTGCACCATTCTTATGTGTGTAGCTTGTGTAGATTTTGAAAACATTTTGCAGAAATGGGGACCAGCATGTCAGATTACTAATTGTGACTGGCATTGAGTAATGTTCTACCACAAATTAATAGCATTACATATTTGGATGTGGGTGACAAGACAGTCGCGAAACTTTCATTTATTATTGACATAAAATATATTTAAATTAATTAATATGATTACATATTTGGAGGTGGAACAGTGGCTAACCTTTACTTTATCTAGTGAATTTAAGGACTTTAGGTACTAACTTAAATTCATTTTATGGTGGGGTGAGAAAATGATTGATTTAATGTCCCTATTACATTACATATTTGGAGCTGGGTGACATCCCAGTCGCTAATTACCTTTTATTTATTATTAATATTAATCTTTTTTTTTTAAATAAATTAATATTGCAAGGCGGGTGACATGATAGTCACTAATATATTCATTATCAAAACATCCTTCATAACAAAGTCAGATATGAAACATCCTACACAATGTCAAAATTCTGGAACAAAGACAGCCTAGCTGGACTTAGATACACATGATGGCAATTTGCACATGTTATACGCTAAATTGTTAAGTTAAGGCCCCGTGTGGTTCCCAGGGGCCCCCGTTTGGTCAAGGGGCAAAGAATAGGGCCACTGCATATCCGTTTAGAGGGGTAGGCAGAGGGGTAGAATCCCCCAAATTCATGTTCATTTTATCATTTTTTGTTCATGTTCATTAAAGGACTTCATCATGAGAGCAGTGGCAGGAAATAACGTGGCTCCAGCGTAAATGGAGTTTTTACGATAGAATTTGCAGCAACTCTGCAGTTCAGGGTGAGAAGGTTCTAGGCCCATTTTCCATATTGTATCTCAATGTACATGGAAGATGAGCCTGGCATGTTTATGCCTGTTAGGTGCCATATAACCTTTTCATGTGTTGGTGCGCCTTAAAACCCCAATTCAATTCAATTGATTGTTAAGGTAATTGCATTCAGTTTGAATGAGTATTGGCTATCAGAGTGTAGCTGTAAGGTTTCGAAATTATCGTCAGGAATGCTTCTTTCTATATAAGGTCGTAGTGTGCAGTTAAATTGAAATTTGAGATCCAGAGATTTGAAATCTGTATTTTTATTTATTGCCTAACTTCCTGTGTGGGAAATATATGTCATGTTGCACTAGTGTACTAAATATGCAAATTCAGGCCGAATATTATTGTTCTTTCTTTTCTTTTCCGTTTAGCTCAATACGAATAAAAAAATACAGAATAATGCTAGTGCATAAAATACACGTCTACGAACGGCAGGAAGAATTTTGATATGTGCCATCCTTCGCCTAGGGTGCATCTATAAACGTCCGTATGTAAAAAAGCACCCAAAGACGTCAAAAACATGAGACTAAGTATTATGCTAACCCTGCATCACATCGTTTAGATCTATTTTAAAATAGTTAGCTTCGCCCGTCTTGAGGCTTTGCCTTGTTCATATTATGATGTTGATCCTTGTCGAAAATTATTTTGACTCGACGTTAAACATGGCTGCCAGCGGACATCTTTGTTTACATAGAGTTATATAATGAAAATTTGTAGCGACTACTCCTCTGAAACTACTTGACGGATTTTCATGAAACTTCACTTGAATGTTGTTTTTGATGTCTAATTGATCTTAGCAAAACTTCAGGTCAGCCGGAAATTCAAAATGGCTTAAAATAGGTTTTTCAAAAAACAAGTTTGTAGCGACTACTACTTGAAAACTATAAGTAATATTGATATGGGACCTTTTCTAAAATAATCAGCATGATATGATGTTGGTCTTTGTTGAAAATCGTTTTGATTCGACGTTAAACATGGCTGTCAGCGGCCATCTTTGTTTACATAGAGTTATATAATGAAAAATTGTAGCGACTACTCCTCTGCAACTACTTGACGGATTTTCATGAAACTTCACAGGAATGTTGGTTCTTCATGTCTAATTGATTCTAGCAAAATTTCAGGTCGGCCGGAAATTCAAGATGGCCACAATGGCTAAAAATAGATTTTGAAAAAAACAAGTTTGTAGCGACTACTACTTGAAAACTATAAGTTATATTGATATGGAACTCTTTCTAAAATGATCGGCATGACATGATGTTAATCTTTTTCGAAAATCGTTTTGATTCGATGTTAAACATGGCTGTCAGCGGCCATCTTTGTTTACATAGAGTTATCTAGTAAAAACTTGTTGCGACTACTCCTCTGTAATTACTCGACGGATTTTCATGAAACTTACAAAAATGTTGCTCTTGATGTCTAATTAATCCTAGCAAAATTCCAGGTCCGCTTAAAATTCAAGATGGCCGCCATGGCTAAAAATAGATTTTCTAAATACAAGTTTGTAGCGACTACTTCTTGAAAACTATAAAAGATATTGATATGGGACTTTTTCTAAAATGATCAGTATGACATGATGTTGATCCTTGTCAAACATTATTTTGATTTGACGTTAAACATGGGCCCAAGCGGCCATCTTTGATTACATAGAGTTATATAAGGAAAACTTGTAGCGACTTGACGGATTTTTATGAAACTTCACAGGAATGCTGATCTAGCTATCAAAAACCTATCAGTAGAGCTTCAAGGCCATTGACCTCTTGTTAATATTGTTTGAATTTTTCATTTATTTATTTTTTTAGGATTTTAAAAAAAACAAAAAAAGAAACATTTTTTATTTGATTTATTGATTGATAAATTTCTTGGATTTTTTATTTTTTATTTTTTTTTATTGATTTTTTTATATATACATTTTTTAGCTCTACTGGCCGAAGGCCAGCAGAGCTTATGGGATGCCGAGTTGTCCGTCGTCCGTCCGTCGTCCGTTGTTAACTTTTGTCTCGTTAAGACGATAGGGCCTCCTTTTTTCATCCAATCTTTACCAAACTTTAACAGTTTGTTAATATCAATGAAAGCTCGGACGAGTTCGAAAACCAGCCAGATCGGCAAGTAACAGCGGAGTTATGGCCCTTGATTTAGTTAAAAATGCTCGTTAAGACGATAGGGCCTTCATTTTTCATCCTATCTTTACCAAACTTTACCACATTGTGTATATCAATGAAAGCTCGAAAAGTTCGAAAACCAGACAGATCGAACCAGTAACACTAGAGTTATGGTTCTTGATTTATTTAAAAATGCTATATTGCTATATTTTGCCTCGTTAAGATGATAGGGCCTTCGTTTTTCATCCTATCTTTACCAAACGTTACCACATTGTTAATATCAATAAACAATGAAAGCTCGGACAAGTTCGAAAACCAGCCATATCACACTAGTAACAGCGGAGTTATGACTCTTGATTTACTTAAAAATGCTATATTTTGCCTCGTTAAGACGATAGGGGCTTCATTGTTCATCCGATCTTTACCAAACTTTATCAGATTTTTAATGTCATTGAAAGCTCAAACAAATTCGAAAAACAGCCATATCGGACCAGTAACAGCGGAATTATGGCCCTTGATTTAGTTAAAAATGCCTCGTTAAAACGATAAGGGCTTCATTGTTCATCCGATCTTAACCAAACTTTATCAGATTGTTAATATCAATGAAAGTTCGAGCAAGTTCGAACACCAGCCATATCGGACCAGTGACAGCGGAGTTATGGCCCTTGATTTAGTTAAAAAGGCTATATTTTGCCTCGTTAAGACGATAGGGGCTTCATTGTTCATCCGATCTTTACTAAAATTTGTCAGATTGTTAATATCAATGAAAACTCGGACAAGTTCGAAAATCAAACATATCGAACCAGTAACAGGGGAATTATGGCCCTTGATTTAGTACAAAATGCTATATTTTGCCTCGTTAAGATTATGGGGCCTTCATTTTTCATGCGATCGTTACCAAACTTTTTTTTTTCTTTTTTTAATTATTATTATTTTTTTTAATTTTCTGGATTTTTTTTTCTTTTTTTTCTTTTATTTAATTCCTTTTTTAATTTTTCTTTTTTTTGCTCTATGTTGGACCAGTCGGACCAGTCGGACCAGTAACCTCGGAGTTATGGCTCTTGATTTAGGTAAAAATGCTATATTTTGCCTCGTTAATACGGTAGGGCCTTCATTTTTCATCTGATCTTACCGAATTTTAACAGATTCTTTAGTTTTTGCCCTTGATTTAGTTGAAAAGCTGTTTTTTACCCGAAACTTTCAAAAAAACGTAAATGGCAGTCACTCGCTTCATTAATGTTATAAGAGCCATGTTAGCCAGTAGAGCGTCCACGGGCCCTCTTGGGCCTCTTGTTTAAATATTTAGTTTTAATTTATTTTTATTTCATTAATTTTTTTTTATTTTTTTTTTAAATTTCTTTTTGGTGTTTACGCCGTGTTAGCAGGAAGAATTGCAATGATTTCTTATTGTGCCTATTGCGTTTTTTCTGGTTCGTTGATTTTTGATGTAGTCGGCGATACTCCTCCTAAACGCCGTGTTGGAATTAGACGAAACTTGGCAGGAAGCATCGGTAAGATGTCTAGTTGTGCATTTCACGCTTTGCTCCAGTTCGCTGATTTATGATGGAGTTATTTTAAATTTCTTGTTGGCACTACTCATCCTAAACGGCTTGTTGGATTTCTACAAAATTTGGCAGGAAGCCTCAGTATGATGTCTAGTTGTGCAAAGCACGGTATATCAATGAAATCTTGGACAAGTTCGAAAACCAGCTAGATCTTGTTAGTAACGACAGGTTATGGCCCTTGATTTGTTGAAAAATGCTATATTGTATTTTCCTTTGTTAAATCTGTAGTTACTTCATTTTTTATATGCTTATAATGTTAATATAAATCCCCCAACACCAATTTTCATTGAATTTGATTCATAGAAAAAAGTGGGACAAATTAAAAAATACCCATGCCAGACTAGACACAGCAGACTTATTGCCCATGATTACCAGGTGAGCGATCTCAGGCCATCCTATCCCTGTTGTTTTTGCAATGTTTTGAAAAAACTACTGATGGGAATTTTATGTCGGAAACCCTTGATATAAGAGCCGTTTTCGCTAGTAGGGCAGCATCCACAGGCCCTCTTGGGTCTCTTGTTTTTAAACAAATGCACTTAAATGTCATCTCAGCAAACGGCAAACTCCATTGTTTTTAGTTACTAAAATGTTTACAAACTTTCATTTAAGCATCATTGACCGTTTGATTTTTTAGTCCAGCCCCCGTTTGGCGAGACATGTGAAGCCACGGATTTCTTGTTATCATTTTAAATACAAATCTGCTTGAAATTAACAGTTCATGTTTAGTGGAACTTAGTTTGAAAATATATTTCATAGCGTTTTTGTAGTTTATTGGCAGGTATTTTTAAAATTAGCATTTTTCGGTGATTTTCGTAGTTTGAAAAAAATGAGCGCTTACAAATACAAGATATATTTTCCAGGATATAGACGGTAAAAGGTTTTAGTTTGTTAATATGTTGTCCAGTTGATCATGTAGATAAAATGTATGGAGTCACTATAAACTGCCCCTTTTCTTAACTTGAAGAATCGTTTTATATTTGATCTGGTATGTGAGCTTGATTTTAAAGTGAAGGATTTTTTTTCAAGAAAGTTAGGGAAACATATGGTTATGTCTAGTGTGTCTTTATTTTGTTTGGAAGTTTAAGTATATTTTATTGTTCTTTATGGCCTACTGTATTTATAAATGATTTAAATATTAATATTGTCAAACACAAAAAATTATCAAATTATGACTAATCCATTGTCGGTTGTTGTTATTTTTTTCAGCATTTTCAGCACGACGAGTGTAGAAATATAAATGCCAATTTCTCTTTAAATATACGGTAAAATTTCATAAAATTTCGCAGAAACATCCCGAAAAAGATGCAGAATGCAATGATATAAAGATTTATAACTTTCAAAATATTGACCATTAGGGGTGGTTTACCTTAAATACAAATCCGCTTTGAAATTAACTATTCTTGATTTAGGTGGATCTTGCCGACTACATAGGGTTACCATACTTTAAGAAATCTTAAGAAATGCTTGAGATTTCATTAAAAAGCCTACAACTATTGTTTTAGCCTTAGATCTCAAATTATTTTAATCACTAAATATTGAAAAATTGAATTACCAAGTAAATTAAACCAAATTTAGTGTTTACGTTTTATTTAAAAGCCACAGTGCTACACTTGTAGCAATAGATCAATGTCAATCATCCGGGATTTTGTACCAACCACCCTGTATCGTGTAAACACTTTAATATACATTATACACGTTAAACGCAGATTATAAAATCAAATATATATTCAAGATAAAATCACATTTAATTCGTATTCGATTGGTTGCATACACATACCCGATCCAAAATATACATTTGCATTACAATGATATGCTTCTCTTTCTTTAATTATAGACCACTGTCAGACCAACCCGTGTAACCATGGAATATGTCATACTACTGCTCAGTCATACACATGTGCTTGTGACCAAGGATATTTCGGTCAAAACTGCGATCAGGGTAAGTGATTAAACAAAAGTTTTTAACTTTCGTTACTACGTTTAAATATGGTAATCATTCAAAAAAGACGGGCTACCGAAGACGTCAGTAAGAATTTAATATTTTATCAAACATATATATGTTTCAGAGACAGTTTTTTCAAATTCCATCATACTATTTGTTTAAAAACAATATTATGTTTCGCGGATTTCAGCAATCATAGAGACCCAAGAGGTTGTGCAGTTATCGCACTATTTAAAAGTGAATATTAGTGACTGACTTTAGATGGGTCAATCACTAAACATGAAGTGAGTTGCAATACTGAAGGGTCGTATTCTTTTCTGACAAATTTCCTGATAAATTGTGTAAAGTGGTGATCTTCCGACATTTATAGAAACATTCTCCATAAAATAAAGGTTGTGATATTAATTCTATGAAATTGTCATGAGCATACAACCAAATTGATTTGGTTTATGTTTTAAAAAAGACACTTGTCAGAGTGTTAGAAATATATCAATGTAAAGCTAACCCGTGTCATCATGGAATATGTACTAACCACACTATATAAAAGGTTGATTCAACATTTGCTTAAGAACTAACACGACATTGCAATACGGTGACATTTATACAACACTCGCATGATAATAGTCAAAACGGGACTGACTGACAGTACCTTATATTTATTAAATTAATGATCAGCAGATATATTGCATAAAGTAACTAAAATATGAGTGTTTAACTCAACACTGTATGACACAGCATTGATAACGTCCATGGCATCTTTTTCAACCTTAAATAATTGAATTGAATTGGATTTTATAGTCACACAAACAGCTAAGGTTATATGGCGACTTTCCAGCTTCCACTGGTGAAGACCCCGGGTGCCCCTCCGGGCAATTTTCTTGGACGGGCGGACACCTGGGTAGAACCACCGACGATCCGCAAGCCAGCTGGATAGCTTCCTCACATAAAGATGTCTAGGCCCCTGAGGGATCGAACCAGCGATTTCAAGTCAGAGACACTTACCACTCGGCCACGGACGCCCCTTCAACCTTATATAAGTAACGATCAATGCAATACAAACGAACATCACACTTAAAATAGTTCGATTGTTTAAACACACAATCGTCATAATTGCAATATTTGCATTAGTATTGTTATATTTTTGTACCTCTATAGCTATAGACCACTGTCAGACCAACCCGTGTCACAATGGAATATGTCATAATAGTGCTCAGTCATACACGTGTTCTTGTAACCAAGGATATTACGGTCAAACCTGCGACCAGGGTAAGTGATTCAACACCGGAATGTTTTTATTCTAGCTAATTCTACGTTGGTTAGTCCATTTTTGAACTGTTACTTTTTCGAAAACGTTATAGGTACCAGGAGAGTGTAACCGGTATATAGCTTGCAGAGTTACTTTTAAATTTGCCTTCGTTTAACATATCTATAATACTACCCATTTTCAGATCGGACGTTATATGTTCTGTTTTTAAATAACATATCATAGAGATATGCAAGATATCGAATTATTTATGTTACTCCGTACCTTAGATGGTCATTTACTATAAGGTCGTGACCTCCAGGTTTATTTCGTTTAAGGAAACGAGTGACTTCAAGTACCTCTGAAAACACTACAGGATCGCTTAGGATATTGTTCATTTGATTACAAGAATATATCTATCTATCTCTCTATACTGCGTTCGTTCATGTCTGAACATCATAGTAGGTGCCGGGTGGTGGCATTAGAAATTTGGTATCAGTCCAGTAACACAAAAAATATATAAAAACTTTACAAATCGATATGAGTATCTATTTTCTTGTTTAAAATAGTTGTCAAACTCTTTATTTAATCTAGGAATGAAAACAAATGCGTTGTGGTTTTTGAATATGTCTGCAATCTCGCCAGGTGCCCTAAAACATTACCATCTATGTTTATGGCGTGTACGATATTGGAGCGCCTTCTTCATTTTTGGCTTTACTGGCCAAGGGCCAGCAGAGCTTATGGGATGGCGAGTTGTCCGTCGTCCGTCCGTCCTTCGTCCGTCGTTAATTTTTGTCTTGTGTACACTCTAGGGCCTTCATTTTTCATTCGATCTTTATCAAACTTTAACAGGTTGTTAATATCAATGAAGGCTCGGATAAGTTAGAATATCAGTTAGATCTGAATAATTTCACCGGAGTACAC